>CM031619.1:41395945-41398445 GCA_018398815.1 Conus ventricosus
TAATTGGTTAATCTTTCAGTCACGTCTTTCTTCTTTCTTCTAACGAATTTCCGGGATTTGTTGTTGTTGTTGTTGTTGTCTTTATCAAAGTAGATTTACCTGCTCACAAATACACCTCTCTCCTTTAATTTCTTTTTTAAGCATTTTCGCTTTTGACTAACTTGATTTCCCATTCAATAAAGACCCCCTTCTTTAAAGAATTGTATGTGTGTGGAAGGGAGGAGGGGCTCTTTTGTCTTTCACAAACTAGATCAGCTTTCCTATAAACACACACACACACACACACACACACACACACACACACACACACACACACACACACACACACACACACGCACGCACACACACACACACGCACACACACACACACTTTTTTTTAAGTAGGGGGTCTTGATTAGGGCAAAGCTGGCACTGACAAAAAAGGTGTGTGTGTGTGTGTGTGTGTGTGTGTGTGTGTGTGTGTGTGTGTGTGTGTGTGTGTGTGTTTGTGTGTGTGCGCGCGCGTTTATGTAAACACTTTTGTTTTGGTCCACACCAGATTTAGGTTCCATTTAACACTCTTGCCCTCAAAAGGTTGTTTGTTTGTTTGTTTGTTTGCGGGGTGGGGACTTGTGTCCTTTGAGTTATCCCTAATAAAGACTCCTTTGCTTATGAGACTTGATTTTCGAGGAACACTTCATCGTATATGTTAGACTTGACTCCATTTGGAAATCAGCCCCTTTGATTTTTTTTTTCTGTAGCATTTTTATACTTGACCATATAAATATTTCTCTTTTAACAAAGATTTCCTTTCTTCAAAGATTTGCTTACTAGAACTTTTTTTTTCTATGGCCGTATTAGGTTCAACTCAAATCAAATACTAACCCCGATTTTAAACACCTTTTTTTCCTGAAAATGTTTTGTCTTTATCAACATTGCTTTCACCTTCTAATAAATACTCATGTCATGGCCTTTAAAAACTGCTCTTTTTTTCACGTTATTTCTAGCTTTTGTCTGTACTAGATGTAATACCACCCCGCTCCCTCCCCGTTCCCTCTTCCGCCTACCCTCACAAAAACGTTTAGAGATTTTTTTTTTTTGTGCCTGAACACTTTTTGTCTTTGTCCACAGTTGGTTTACGTCGCATTCATTTGTGCCATCTGTGTTGGACTACTCAGTTGTTTCACTCCTTCCATGATCGGTGCCATCTGTGTTCACTCCCATTTCACCCCCCACCCCCTCCCTAACCGCGCCCCCCCCCCCACCCCCCCCCCCCCCCCCCCCCCCCCCCCGCCCCTTCCATCCCTCCCTCGAGAGTATGTTTGAGTTTCTCCGCACCATATTTAAGGTTGAAGATACGGTTAAAATCCCATATGGCTGTAGGAAGTGGTGAAGTGTAAGAGGTTCACCGTGTCTGGAGCACAGCATGATAGAAGACGGAGCACAGCATGATAGAAGACGGAGCCCATCCCAGTACTTCCGTCGCCGTATACTTTTCGTGAAATGAATTAGACGCCTTCGACTGCTTGGGTGACAGGAGAAGGGTTTTTCAAGCCAAAAGAAATCCGACCCCGCGAGTGGTCCGAACGTACGATCCTCAAAGCTCCACAGGCACCGCTTTACCCATTTGACAACGGGGCGCTCAGAGTTACCACTGAAGATTAAGGTCTTCTGAAGTAACCCTCCCCCGAACACTTGTTGTTGTTGTTGCTGTTGTTGTTGTTGCTGTTGTTGTTGTTGTTGTTGGGTCCTTGTCTCCATTAGGTACTTGTCAACGAAAAAGACCATCCTTTTTAACTTTTTTTTTTTAGAACATTGTTGTCTTGTCTGTATACCAGATTTACCTTCCCAGTAAAGACTTTCTCACCTTAATTTTTTCTTCTAATTTTTGTGGAATATTGGTTGTGTCTTTGTTTATTCTATATCTATCACCCTCCCTTTTATTTCAAGATATTTTGCCCCGGAACAAGCTTATTTTTGTGATTTTTAAGACTTGTACTTTTTTCTTGAACAATTTTGTCTTGTTTATTCTATGTTTACGCACCTAATAAAGACTCTTTTACTTGAAAGAATTTTTTTTTCTAGAACAATTTTGTATTTGGTTATTTTATATTTACCCCCTAATGAAGACTGTCTCCCTTTAAAAACTCTCTTTTTTTCTGAAACAACTTTGTCTTTGTTTCTTCTATGTTTGCCCCCTAATGAAGACTGACTGTCCCCTTAATGCTTTGTTTCTTCTCATGGAACAATTTCGCCTCTGTTCATTCTGTATCTACCCCCTAGTGAAGACTCGCCTCTGTTCATTCTGTATCTACCCTAGGAAGATCGCTCTGTTCATTCTGTATCTACCCCTAGTGAAGACTCGCCTCTGTTCATTCTGTATCTACCCCCTAGTGAAGACTCGCCTCTGTTCATTCTGTATCTACCCCCTAGTGAAGACTCGCCTCTGTTCATTCTGTATCTACCCCCTAGTGAAGACTCGCCTCTGTTCATTCTGTATCTACCCCCTAGTGAAGACTCG
>CM031619.1:41405945-41411386 GCA_018398815.1 Conus ventricosus
GGTGTCGGAATGATGAGCGGCGCGAGTGCACTGCCACTGAGGTGACACAGAAGATGGGACAGCAAAAAACGAAAAACAAAAAACTAATTAATATTCCAGTGTCTCGATGCTTGCTTTTACGCGCACCAGAAACTTTACAGTTGGGATGAGAACTAATTACCGAGAGAAACGAGTGCCGCTTCCACTTTTTCAGCACACGTAAAACACCCCCCAGCAGAGCGCGCGCGCGCACACACACACACACACACGCACGCACGCACGCACACACACACACACACACACACACACACACACACACACACACACACACACACACACACACACACACTCACACACACACACACACACACACACACACACACACACACACACACACACAGATACACACACACACACACACACACACACACACACACACACACACACACACACACACACACACACACACACACACACACACAAAACAAACTCCGATTTAAATTCTGCAAGAGAAAATATGCATTTGAGAAGCGGAGGCAAATACACACAGACCACCACCAAAAAAAAAAAGTAAAAAAAAAACAAAAAAACATGGGCGCCGCCTCGCTGTAATGACGACATGTTTTCAACAAAGAGAAAAAGAAAGAAAAAAAAACAACAGACGAATATTTCACAGAGAAATCCATTCAAAACAATGATGCAAAACAATCCAATGCGACACAGCTTAACGTATTGCAATACGATGAAACTGTTTGTAAAACAATGCAAAACGATAGCACTCAAGTCAGTGCAGTTCAACTCTATGCGATACAACGTGATATGGTATAATAGACAACAGTAGCGCAGTGCCGTACGATGCAGACGATACAATGCAACAGAATACCATGGAATGCAATACAATACAGTACAACGTGATACAATGCATGACGACGCCATCCCTTAGAGGATGTGTGACTGGTTCTATGAGATCGATCTCTTCCTCTTTAATGCCGTAGAGGACGTGTGACTGGTTCTATGAGATCGATCTCGTCCTCTTCAATGCCGTAGAGGACGTGTGACTGGTTCTATGAGATCGATCTCTTCCTCTTCAATGTCTTAGAGGACGTGTGACTGGTTCTATGAGATCGATCTCTTCCTCCTCTTCAATGCCGTAGAGGACGTGTGACTGGTTCTATGAGATCGATCTCTTCCTCTTCAATGTCTTAGAGGACGTGTGACTGGTTCTATGAGATCGATCTCTTCCTCTTCAATGTCTTAGAGGGCGTGTGACTGGTTCTATGAGATCGATCTCTTCCTCTTCAATGTCTTAGAGGGCGTGTGACTGGTTCTATGAGATCGATCTCTTCCTCTTCAATGTCTTAGAGGGCGTGTGACTGGTTCTATGAGATCGATCTCTTCCTCTTCAATACACGTTGCCTGTCTCTTCACAGAATCAGAGAAGGGCAAAGGCGGTGAATCACAGGTCAACCATAATCATCGTCATCATGACAGTATAGCAGCAACAGCAACAACACTAACATCACGACGACGACTACTACTACTGCTGCTAATACTACTTCCACTACTACATACCACCACCACCAGTGCCACCACCACTGCTACTACCACTACTACTACAACCGCTACTACTACTACTACTTCTTCTTCTCCTACGTTTACTACTACTACTACTACCACTACTACTGCTGCTGCTGCTGCTGCTGCTGCCGTTACTTACTGCTATTTCTACGACTTCTATACTATTGCTGCTACTGCTGTTGCTATTGCTACTTCTTCTACTACTGCCGCTAGTGCTGCTGTTGCTACTATTACTACTACTGCTACCACTACTGTTACAACAACTACTTATACCAGTACCACTAAGATCACTAATACTAACATTAATGAAATGAACAATACTGACATACGGAGACATTATTGCATTGATGCCAGTATGAAACATACCGTAAGGGTGAAGCGGATTTTTTTTTTTTAAAGAGAGAACATATATAGCGCCTATCCCCGGCCAGAGACCAAGCTCAAAGCGCTTTACAATCCGCATTCTCGTTTACACAACGGGCTGTCTACCTGGGTAGAGCCGACTGAAGAGCTGCCTGCTGGCGCTTCTTTCAGTCGTTTCCCGTGTCATCCAGTCAATATCGTTCATTCAATTTAATTTACAACTCTTTCATTCTTTCGATTTAATACGCAGAGTGCATGCTGTGTGTAACGTGTCATCCATACCAACGGCCAAACTGGCCGTCTCTTCCGAAAGTTGGTGATGGGATTGTACGTGTGTGCAAGATGTTATGCGTGCGTTCACACACGGAACCTCGGTTTATAGTCTCAGTCGAAGGACTGCATGGGAAATGGAGTCAGAACCAATGTTAACTCTGAAGTAAAAATCCTCTCGTACCGGAACGGCCCGGCGGAGATTCGAACCCGCAACCCCAAGATCACCAAATTGACGGGTCATGCGCTCTACCAACCGAGCTATTCCGGCCCCCATTCTGTATGTCAGAGGCATCGCACACTCCGAAAGTGGAGCGGGACGGAAAGAAGGGCGTGCGTGGGAGGTGGGGGGTGGGGATGAGAGCCAGCTACTGAGGAAGGTAAGTGGTTCACATCCACGCACACACATATGTACACTCGCGCGCGCCCCACGCACAGAGACACACAGAGACACACACATCTGTCTATCTATCTAAGTCTCTCTCTCTCTCTCTCTCTCTCTCTCTCTCTCTCTCTCTCTCTCTCTCTCTCTCTCTCTCTATATATATATATATATATATATATATATAATATATATATATATATGTATGTATATATATAATATATATATATATATATGTGTGTGTGTGTGTGTGTGTGTGTGGTGTGTGTGTGTGTGTGTGTGTGTGTGTGTGTGTGCGTGCGTGTGCGTGTGTGTGCGTGTGTGTGTGTGTGTGTGTGTACATTCATGTACATAACAATGTCATCATTGCGTGTATCTAAAGATCATATGGAGGAATAGAAATAAAGAGCAAACAACGTTTACAAAAAGTAACGTGAACGTCTGTCAATATTAGCGTCGCAATCCAGTTCCAACAGGGAACACATGATGCACGCACTCATTCGTGTTCATGAGCGCGCGCATTCACACACACACACACACACACACACACACACACACACACACACACACACACACACACACACACACACACACACAGAAAGACAGAGAGATACACGCAGACACACACACACAGACAGAGGAGAAAGACAAACAGCAGACAGAGAAAAAGCACAATGCCTGCATGGAATAGCACTGAATGAATTACCATAAGAATTAATGACGTTGTTAGTTTATTGCGTTATGAAATGGAGATGAAAATTTCTTCTTTCTTTTTTTTAAACGGGAAGATTTTTGTGCATATTAAAAGAAGCTGCAACTGTATTCGATAAGCAGCCATCAGAGTGAAACAAAGCTAGACCAAAAAATAAAAATAAAAAAATAACCCTCGGAAGATATAATTTAGCCTTATGAACAGCGCGAATTGTTTTCAGTTAACATATATAATTCAAAGATAAATGGCACGACCGGACATCGTCTCAAACACGATTTGTTTTTAAAACGGAGTTTCCGTTTTAAAGGAAAAATCTCTGAGCGTTTATAGTCTGAAAGAATATTGGAGGACGACTTCAAAAGGGTTAACTTCATAGCTGGTCTATGTAAACTGAGTAGATGTTTTGAAATATTGTTACTGGCAGAATCCCTTATCGCGCAAGCGTAGTTGACGTGAGATTCAGATATAGCGGTAAAGAATAACTCATGGCTATGTAGAAAACAAAACAAAAACGGTTTAAGTTTGAAAGCTGGTAAATACTTCTGGGACAAATATTTTCATGTTATCCGCCGTATGATTTGACCGTGTTAGATTATTATCAACTATGATGCCTTATGGTAACCAACTTCTTTGATAGTTTCTCCTTTGATTTTTTTCAATGAATCGATGTTACATGAACGGTATTATCGTTTCTGTCTGTAATTGATTATGACGTATGTAGGTTTTGTTTTGTTTTTTGTTGGTTGGACAACTCTTGCTCCCTAACTTGTTCGTTTGTTCCTGCTCATTGTTCCCTGCGTCATGGAAGATTAACCCTTTCACGCCGCTCCAACGAAGGTCATCTGTATGTGTTTCTGTTCGTCTGTATTATTTGTTGGACTACTCGAGATCCAAAAGGCTGCGCCAGTCTTAGGTACTTGTTAATTCAGGTTTGTTCATTTCTCCTATTGTTCTTGCTAGCTGTGTATATGTGTCCGGCATAGGGTTAATGGGCAAACTTGGACCATCCTTTTTTTTTTTTCTTTTCTTTTTTTTTTTTTTTTTTTTTTCTTTTCTTTTTTTTTTTTTTTTTTTCTTTTCTTTTTTTTTTTTTTTTTTGGGGGGGGGATGTTTCCTTGTTTGTTCTGTGTGCTTTGTGCTGTCATTTCTGCGAGGCGATTCGGTGTCGTAAGCAGCATTGGTTTGGAGTTATGAGCGTGTATTTCTTTCATCACGCAAGCAAGAGTTACCCTACTTGTTCGTTATCTGACAGAAGGCTAGAAGTTCTACAGTATTGTCAATAAAGCTATATTCTTTTAAAGTTAAAAAAAAAAAAACTACGAGCAACAACAATAATAACAATACACACAAAGAAACTATCTAAATAAAGCTATATTCTTTTAAAGTAAAAAAAAAAAAAAGCTACGAGCAACAACAATAATAACAATACACACAAAGAAACTATCTACAAATTATACATATTTAAGTTTGAACATAATAACTAATCTACGAGCATCTTCAAGACAAACGAAGCCAGACCGTGAGGGAGGCTGTAGGCATTCTTAATTTTCATCCCCAGTTAACAAAACAAAAACAAACAAAACAAAACAAACAAACAAAAATAGACAAACAAAGAATGTTCTTTTTTTCTTTAAATCAACGAAAAGCGTTTAAATCTTACGCACCCCCCCCCACCCCAATGTCTTTCTAAAATGCCATACGGACACAAACAGACTGTGCCTAATGTGCTGGTATAGTTTCCACTTCAGACAGAATACACAGTCTCACGTTCAGTGGGCTGGACTGAACACTAAGTTCCTGATATACATAATAAATCGTAACGAAAAAAAAAAAAAAACAGCAAAGACCTTGTAGAACAAAGACCGGACCATTATCCACAACAAGGATAGACAGACAGACAGACAGACAGACAAAAACAGTGGGATGAAAGGGGGGGACAGAAGGGCGGGGGGGGGGGGGGGAGATGAAAGAAAAGAAAAGGTAGAGTTACAGAACATGACTTTGAAAAAGAAAAAAAAAAGAGGCCGTTATCTGCACGGACTGTCCTTTCAGAAGGCAGCGGCACACCGTGTGCTGAAAGACACTCCCCCCACCCCCACCCACCTGCCATGACCACAATGGTGTAATGCTGCCATTGATGCTGATGGTGCTTATGTG
>CM031619.1:41411486-41426486 GCA_018398815.1 Conus ventricosus
GATCTCAGTGTTTCAGAAACAGACAAATAAACAAAACAATAACAATGACAATGACAACGACGACGACGATGACGACGACGATGATGATGATAATGATAGTAGTAGTAGTAGTTAGTAGTAGTAGTAACAACAACAAGAACAACAACAATGATGATATTTTATGATGATGATGATGATGATGATGATGATGATAATAATGATGATGATGATGATGACGACGACGATGATGATGATGATGATGATGATGATGATGATGATGATGATGATTACGACGACGACGACGACGACGACGATGATGATGATGATGATGATGATGATGATGATGATAATAAGCTACAGGAATAATAATAATAAAGAAGGGCGAGAGAACTATAAAACACGGGGTCTAGCTCAACCGGTCTCAACTAGTTTCGACCGGTTGACTCTAGACCCCGTGTTTTATAGTTCTCTGACAAGTAACCCTTCAATAACCAAAAAATAACGATTTTTTTACAAACAAACATACTGTGTAGGGTTATCCGTTTTCAATACTAATTTACTAAACTTTTCAGATTTTAGTTTTTGCTTAATCCTGTGTTTTTCCTGATCATTTTCAATAACATCATTTTCACGCATACAGTCATCAAATGCGTCTCTGTCTTTCATGTGAAATAAAACTACAGTCTTTAACTGCTCTCAAAAGTCTTTTAAAACCGAGTTATATTTCTGACATAAAATCCACACACTTATCCCAGCATGTCTTCCACTGAAAGCTAGTTTCGACAAAGCGTTTCTTTTTTTAACTATGTCTCTTTCTGCCGAGCAGTCATCTATAATAAATAGTGTCTGCGTTCCCTCAAACAATCTAAAAAAGGCTTCTAAACACTCACTCAATTTATTGCTGGGATCAACTAAAAATATGGCATCATCCGCCCATATAAACCTTCTATCATAATATGCTTTGTTCCATTTAAGTGTTGTGCAGAAAATCACAATATGAGCAAAATTATAACGATAAACTGTTTGTAACAGGTCGAGGATAAATATTGTTTTCCCACAACCAGTCTGTCCACAAATCAATGAACAATGAGGGGTTTTTGTCATAAAGTTTAACTGCTCCATAGTTTTATAACAGAATTTAATCTAATCCAGTTATTATTTTTATCATGCTCTCCGTCAAAACCTGTTCAGTATAATAAAATCCTATGAGGCCTAAATGCGTAAGATTAATCCAATTCAGTTCTGTAAGATTGTTTCTATTTAGACTAATATTGATTTTGTTGCTTGTTGTTATGACCTTAATATCCTCGCCATTGTGAAGAATGACGACAGTAACTTTAAGTTTTTCAACGTCTAAGTTTTGCCAGCTAATTAGAATTCCTTTTAGAAGGACGTCACTAACGCCCACAACCCCATCCCTCCCCTTATCTTTTAAGACAGAAATTTCAAATATCATTGTGAACGCATCTCCTAATTTCATTTGTGGAATGAACTGTAATTTTGTAGAAGCATCCTTTAAAACCGTTTCTCTTCTGTGGAGGATGTACTGTTTATTCCCATACGGCTTTATTTCAATCTCTTTCCGACTATTGTCGTCCGGCATAAGACTTACGTGTAAAGGGCCAGAGTTGAATGCTTTTCTGAAACTTTTTTGACGGCTAAAAAATGTAAATGGGCTTATGAATTCAAATTTTATGTCCCATTCTAAATATGGTTCCAAGTGCCATTTGAGGTCAGGTTTTCGAACTATTTTATATTCATACTGGCCAACATTATTTGCTTCTAGATTGCGCAGTTGTTCTAGTTTAGGAAACTTTTTGCTGTCGCCAACCTCTTTGCGTTTATAATCACCATCTTTAGTGTACTCAAAACCATACAAAGCGCCTATCTCACCGTTCTGTTCAAAGTCCACAACGTCTGCAAGGTCTTTTAATTCTAAGGTTATACACCTTACATGCGCTAATGTAACTCCCGGTTCTTCTGGCCCCCGCGACATTATTTTTTAGTACAACTAATTATTTTATTTCCAAAACAATGTGCAGGTTATCACATTTCACGACTTTTCCTGTTTTGTCTGTGATCTTTGTATTAAATGATCCAACCCTCTCACAAACTAATCTTTTAAACTGTAAATTAGGGAATTGTATAATTTCATAATCGCAATATGCAGCTTTCCCGAATGGAAGAGCTCTTAAAACAGTTGAGGGCCTTCCATCATATAAGTTTTCATCAGTGCTCAGCTCATCCAAATCAACATAGAGTAATGAATGTAATGCAAGATCGAGCGGATTTTCTCCCTCATAAGTAGTTTCGTCTGGTGTAACTCTAAAACTATGAAAGTCCCGATTGTTAGTTGCAAAGCCTAACATTTTAGCTAGCTCTTCACCAAAATAGTAACCTACTTCTTCTTTTTCGGGTTTGAATGCTAACATTGTTGTCAAATTTGCATTGTTAAGTTTGAGAGTAATGTTAAAGTTACTCATTTCTTCTTTTAGTGAGCAAAACCCGTAATAACCGTTAGGTATGGTTAACTGGCTAACTAAGTTTCCTCTTATGTCATATTTTTGAATCTTATTATTCTTCTTGGATTCACTTATATTAAACCATATAACTTTGTAAAATATTTCATGAAGCGCAACCATTCTGCTTCCACAATTGTTATCAATAGCATGTTCTAAAAACGAAGGACGGTCTTGAGTTGTTATTGTTACAAACATTTTTTAAACGAAATAAAAATGAGCGCGTTTAAATATACTGATGCAAAATATTCTGTTGGGCCGCACTATTATCTTAAAAATATAGCAACTGATACTCTTGTCATTTCTGTGACTCAGACTGACACCTTTCAAGTAAAGGTGAGTACTCCATTAAGCAGATATCTTAACCCCCCCTATTAAAAAAGACTACATCCCAAAAGTGTGGTTCAGTCATCCGATGCAGTTTTATCAGAACCAGTTAAACTTTGCTGTGTTTTGTGCATCAACTGGATGTGGAGTATCGTATGCTGATCATTTAAATCATCCAGATCCTTTGGTGAGGTCAGTGTATAGATTTCATTTTTATTACACCTTCAGGCGTATTTTGACTGAACTGCAAGCACCATTGCCAAATGACAAACCGTTTAATCCATTTAGCAACAGAATAGACATGAAGGCTTTTGAAAGGATCTGTAACGAATTCAATATTAATGTTAAGACAGACTTTAGACAAAAGTTGGATCTTAATCATGGCTTAGGCACCCCTTATCTTTGGGGCGTGCACAGAAAGTATAACTATGACTGGAATCCTCCTTTAACATCTTTCTCTTCAGGCACAGGTGTTCACCTAGGGTCTATAAGCAAGAGCATAAAACAGCATGGACAACATTTATCTTAGACACTTCTAAGGGCCTAACTAGAGCGGGAATAGAACGAATAAACGACTCTATTCGTACTTACGTTTGGTGTTTGCTAGGTTCGCAAGCACAGACAAGATCGAGCATAACTAATCCTTCTACTGGCTTTGATGCACAAAAACAATACTTAGCAAATTTAGAGGACGCCATTAATTCTACAGTTGATTTACCTTCGAGTATAAAAAGGTACCAAAATGTTTTACAATACGCAAGATCGAAAGTAGACTTTGCTGTTGGCACTGGTTTATACATGCTACCTTCTGACCTTAGACTCCAGGTAGGAACAATAATAAACTACAACAATGAAATCCTTGTGGCAGGCAATGAACAGAAGGTCGGAGAAAACGACATAAATTCTGAGCCCGTAATATTGCAAACAATAAAAAAACACCCAAGAATAAGTCATCCAATCCCCGAGGTCCAAAGCCCGAAGACCGTTGAAGACCGCAAAAAAAGTAATGACCATGAATATGAAAAGACAGCACTTGTTATTGGATTAACTGCCCTAGGATTACTCGGCCTTTATCTTACTAAATATTAACCCAACTATTAAGAGAACTAATACTTTAGTTTATGAGTCTAACACAAAAAGACCATCGATATTGATTAATTATTTTTTTTGATTTAAATAAATATTTTGAGTTAGAAAAGAAACTCAGCATGGATAAGATATATGAAGGACCGGACGAATTGTTTGAAGCAATGCAAGAAGATTTATCAAGAGCACTGAATGATATTGATTTAGAAGTCATTAATCCAGCAAACGTACAGGCAAGTGTTGCTCATGCTATTTCTCAAGTTCCAGGTAAACTAACAATAGACCCGCCAGTTAAAGTAATGTTAGCTGTTTTAATCGACTATGTAACAATAAATGAAGAAAATCTAGAAGTCTGGGTCTCGACTAAACAACAGACTATTCTTTCTCATAATGACTTAACACCCGGTTGGGCAGACGAACTGCTTACACAGTTTGATGTGGCCGCTGAAGAAGCCAAAATGAGAGGCTCTGGTTGGTCAGAGGGCGAAGTCTTAGAGATCAGATTAAAACAGTCTAAGTATGCGCCGATTGTTGGCAAGGCTTACATTCCGCTACCTCGAGAGTTGGTTTCAAAAAGAGCAGTTCTAAACATACAAAATACAGACAACAAATGTTTCATGTGGTGTGTTCTCGCAAGGCTGCATTATGTCGGCAAAAACGCAGAAAGAGTGTCTAACTATCACCCTTACATCAATGATCTTAACTTTAGTGGAATATCCTTTCCTGTTAGCGTGGATTCCATTGATCAGTTTGAAGAACAAAACAAACCAATAACTGTTAATGTCTACACATGGGATGAAGAAACAAATCTACGTCCTATTAAAGTGTCCAAGAACAGTCCAACGATTGGCGAGCCAGACAAAAATCATGTTGACTTACTACTGATGTTTTCACAAGCAGGGCTACCGCATTACACATTGATACGAACAATGAGTAGATTATTGACGCATACTTCAAAGCAAAAAAATAAACAAGAATTCTGTAGAAAATGTTTAACAAGAATTCCATCTGTTCAAGCCGCGAGCGAACATAAGAAACATTGTATTAACCCAGTTGACTGTAATACAGAACTAATTACGCCCCCACCTGGATCTAAAGTTAGTTTTAAGAACTGGAAACGGATGCAAAATTCCCCATATGTTGTTTACGCAGACTTCGAATCACTCATTGTTCCTTATGAGGGGCCAACCCCACAGAAACTTCCAAAAACAGCCTTTGTGAGTAATCATCAGATTTGTTCATTTGCTTTCATCATTGTCAGGTCGGATGGAGCCCATTCAACGCCAGAATTATACAGAGGACCAAATGCGGCTAGAAGATTTTTACAGCGCATGCAGCAAGTGCGTAACGCCTGTTCTAATAATCTGAATTTATCTGAAATCATAATGACGCCTGAAGACCAAGAACAGTATGACTCAGCCACACATTGTTGGATTTGTGGTTTAGAACTCAGTGAAGAAGCAACAAATCCGACAGTAAGAGACCATGATCACATTAGTGGGAAGTTCAGAGGAGCGGCGCACAGTAAATGCAATCTTCAACTAAAGTTTGAACCAAAGACATGGAAGCTGCCTATATTCTTTCACAACTTGCGAGGTTACGACTCTCACCTTATAATGAAAGCAGTAACCGACGCCTTCAGGGTAACAGCCATTGCACAGTCATCAGAAAAGTACATGTGTTTCACTTTGAATAACATGTCTTTTTATGATTCTATGCAGCACATGATGGGTTCGTTAGAGTCGCTGGCTATGTCCTTAAAGGCCTGCCCAATAACGGAAGAATATTTTGACCCAACTCTCGTTAGAAAGGGCGTTTACCCTTATGAGTACATGAACAGTTGGGAAAGGTTTGATGAAGACTCACTTCCTCCTAAAGGCGCGTTCTTTTCTAGTCTTAGAGGAAAGGAAATCAGTGATTCCGATTACCAGCATGCTCAAGAAGCGTGGCAGAAGTTGAGTGTAAAACGATGGGAGACTATCATGACTCCTACTTGATGGCTGATGTATGTTTGTTGGCGGACGTCTTTGAAAATTACAGAAAGACCTGCATGAAACATTATAGCCTGGATCCTGCGCATTATATTTCTGCGCCCGGGATGAGTTGGGACGCTTTCTTAAAATTTACTGGAGTACAGATTGATTTATTGTCTGACCTACCAATGATTCAGATGATTGAAAACGGATTGCGTGGAGGAATTAGTATGGCGTTGCATCATTATTGTAAAGCAAACAACAAATACCTAGATGATTATGATCCAAGTAAAAGGTCTAACTATCTCATGTATTTAGATGCAAACAATCTGTATGGTTGGGCTATGGTGCAACCGCTTCCATTACGCAACTTTAAAATGTACACAGAAGACAATCCGAAAAATATTCAAAAGGCATTAAAGTGGTTGAGCAGTTTGACGCCGGGTCAACAGCGTGGATACATTCTAGAAGTTGACTTAGAATATCCTCACGAACTCCATGACCTGCATAATGACTATCCATTAGCAGCAGAAAGCCTAAAGATGGCGAAAACAGAACGCCCTAAACTTGTGCCTAATCTTCGGGGCAAAAAAAATTATGTATGTCATTACAGACTTCTACAATTTTATTTAAGACACGGTTTGAAGTTGACAGCTGTTCATCGTATAATTGCTTTTGACCAAGAACAGTTCATGAAACCATACATCATGAAGAACACTGATCTTAGAACTAAATCCACAGATGCTTCAGAAAAAGACTTTTTCAAGCTGATGAACAACAGCTGTTTTGGAAAGACTATGGAGAATCCGCACAAACGTAAAGATGTTAGATTAGTCACCAAAGAGAACGAAGCAATTAAGCTGACTTCAAAACCAAATTATCAGGACTTTAGAAGGTTTCATGATCAGCTTTTTGGTATAATGATGAAGAAAAAGAAAGTCAAATTGGACAAGCCTGTATTTATTGGATTTACTGTTTTAGAATTATCAAAGCTTTTGATGTTAGAATTTCTTTATGACTACTTTAAGCCCCTATATCCTGAGTCCAGAGTGCTTTACACAGATACAGACAGTTTTGTTATAGATATCCCTACTGAAGATACCTATAAAGACATGGAAATAGAAGTAGCTAAAGGGCAAGCAGGATGGTATGACACATCCGATTACCCTAAAGATTCACCTTTGCATTCAATTACTAACAAGAAGGTTTTAGGAAAGATGAAGGATGAATTATCTGGAAAGGTGATCAAGGAGTTTATTGGTTTAAGGTCGAAAATGTACAGTATTTCGAGCCAGGAGAAAACTATCAAAAAAGCAAAGGGGATATCTCGCAGTGTTGTGCAGTCGAGCATATCGCATGACAACTATAAAGAAACATTGTTTAATAAACATACTTTTCATCATGACAACGTAAAACTACGATCTAATCTACATGAGATCAACACAACGGTTGTAACAAAGAAGTCATTAGATAGAACAAACACAAAACGAGTATTTGTTAATCCAGAGTTTTCATATGCAATTGGACATTGGAGAACCGTAAATTAATTAAAGCGGAACTGTGTCTGGCGGAATTATCTGCAGTTCTTCTTTCACAAAAGATCTTTGAGGAGCTGGTTGTTTTGTTGTGTTAGTTTCTCGTAAATAATACACGGGCGGATTCATCTTTACAATTCTTTTTATTTCATATGGATCGACACTCCAAACTGGATCGGTTGCCCTGATGCGAGTGTCCCCTTCCGCTTCCCCCGGTAAATAAAGGTACCTTACTTTTAAACCAAACGGTAATAGTTTGCTGCGAAGCATCCCTTTGTGCCCACGTCTCTTTGTGCCCACGTCTCTATAAAGTGGTTAGGGTTAGGGTTAGGGTTTTAGGGTTAGGGATAGGGTTAGGGATAGGGTTAGGGATAGGGTTAGGGTTAGGGTTAGGGATAGGGTTAGGGATAGGGTTAGGGATAGGGTTAGGGTTAGGGTTAGGGATAGGGTTAGGGTTAGGGATAGGGTTAGGGATAGGGATAGGGTTAGGGTTAGGGTTAGGGTTAGACGTGGGCACAAACAGACGTGGGCACAAAGAGACGTGGGCACAAAGATACGTCTGTGGGCACAAAGAGACGTGGGCACAAAGATACGTTCCCGTTTGCTGGGTGTACTGGAGTCTTCAGCAACATTTATTGTTTTTCTTTTGATTGCTTGTACTGGTTTTAGCCCTTTAAATTCTTCATTATTCATTGCGCGCAAAACTGAGGGCAGTCTTCTAACCCATTCTGTGTTGCGAGAATTGTCAATCAGCTCTCTGTGATACTGGTAGGAGAAAAGTCTTTCAGCTAACTGTTTGTTAAAGTTTTCAACTAAAGCCTGCGATCTGTGAACTCCTGGAATGCCTCTTTTAATGGTAACTCTATGTTTTAACAATAATTGATTCACTTGGCCTTTACATTCTTTTCCATCATCGACTTGAATCATGCGAGGATAAGTTAAAGGACCTCGTTGGTATATCAGTTGTATAGCAACAGCAACAGCAGAAGCACTCTTTTGTGTTAATGGTTCCGCATCTTTGTATCTTGAAGCTACGTCAATGACTGTAAGTGCGTACTTAAATCTTTTTCGTCTAATCGTATCATGGGGCAAATATAGAAGATCCATTTGATGGGTGTCGTTCAGTATTGTGTTAACAAAGTGCGGTCTCTGTATTCGTTTAGGCGCAGGTAAATAAATTTGCCAAATCGCTTGTTTAGATAACCATTCCTTCGCTGTTTGTTCACTGACTCCAGCTGCTTGGCTTCGCTTTTTTAATTGCCGTTATTCCCTTCCAATATCCTTTTGGCGAATAATAGATTTTGTTCATTTTTATTCAACCATTATTATGCGCAACAAAATACACGATGGTCATGCCAAAGACAATAAACGCGATTTCTTGCATCTTTTGTTTTTCTGATGGATGATAAAAGTCGCTGAATTTTGGTGGGGGCAATGTCTCTGTTGGTTTGCCTGTTACAAGATAATACTCTTTTATTGCTTGATCAACATCTTTAAACGTGTAAGCTGCATGCCCTGTTTTTTCAGTGTGTTATTAATAAAATCTAACTGCTCAATTCTCTGCTTTTCATAGCGATCTTGTGCTGCAGCTAGTTGCTCCACAGCTTTGTTATGTCTTTTTCTCTCTCCGTCATCCCGTAGTTTACTAAACGCGTAATTACTTCCGCTAAACGCAAGCGCATTCACTACTGCACCGCCTATCATCATTACGAGTGAAGCCATTTTTATAAATGTTTTTTTCTTTTTACATATTTATATTCTCTGGAATTATATCTTGCTTAACTAGAAAATCTTTCGTAGCGAGCGAAGCTGCAATAATAGCAATCAGTTTTGCTGAATCCTCAAAGTCTAGTTTGCCAAGATCTGCTGGTTTTATTTTTAACAGGCTTTTACCAAGCATTGTGTATCCTACACTTAGACCTCCAATAACAGCAGAATGGTATACAAGGTTGGCGACAGTTTTTTCGGTGCTCATTTTAAAAAATAAAATAATTATAATTAATAAAAAAAACATGAACAGCGATGATCTACTACAGCTACAGGGCGGCCTAAACCTTCCTGAACTTATGAATGACCAAGTTGATGACCAAGCTATTATGTTTAAAAAGGAGAGGTTGTATTCTTTGGCAGCATGTGGAAAAACAAAACAGTTCCTCGGAACTGAATTCAGCATAGAACAGATTCAACAGATGTCGCCACAAGACATTGTAAAGTATTATAACAGGTATGAAGCGCAGCTGGGTTCAAGAATGGTGAAAAGTGTTGGGCGAACGGTTCTTAGTTTATACACTAAACTAGTTTTGTAAATTTGCTCCCATTGATTCTGAACAAGATTTTATGTATGATTTAACGCAGGATCCAGTTTTAACAAAGACATTAGAGTCTCTAAGCTGTGATCTATATTACAGATATGGAACATTGTTATCGCCAGTGATCCGCAGGATTAATTACTTTTAATCATATAGATTTTATTTCCTTCAAAATGAACAAGCCAGAAAATCAGCAGAATCAGAAAACACTGAATCAGGTGGAGAAAGTAACCAAGCCAGAAAATCAGCAGAATCAGAAAACCTGAATCAGGTGGAGACCAGTGAAAAGCATCCTCATCCTGGGCGTGTTAAAGCAGGAAAAAAATTAGCAGAGTGGAACAGACAAAACAAATTACAGTTACAATCACAGAATATAACTCATGATGAAAACATAACACCGCCAACGCCAGAACAAGTTGATTCAATGCCAGCTATAAAAACTCCATGTGATTCAAGGCCTATAGCGCCAAAGTCTTCATGGAATATTGAACTTAAAACTGTTGCCATTTTGGCGCCCTTGCTGCTGCTGGGGGTGGTTATTACGGTTATAAAATATATAAACAATGGCAACAAGAACCAAAGCAGTCAAAAGAATCTGAACCACTAAATACAGAAGACAAAAGCATGCCAGAACCGCAAACAACAAAAGATCGTTTTGATCCATTTGAAATGTAATAATATTTTAAAAGCTGTAGCCCAGTACTACCTGTCACAGTAGGAGACTTGGAGAGGGGATTGGCGCCACCAAGGATTAACCTAAGCCCACAGAAAGTCATGAGAGATACAACCATAGCCAGCAACATACGGATCGGCTGGGGCCGGGTTACCAACGACCGCGCTTCCACTGACAAGCACCAGGGTGGAAGTGAAAAGTCAGCTACTGGGGCAAAGACATCATACAAGCTGCCAACTGAGAAAATTACCATTGGAACCTGGAATGTTCGTACACTCCATCAGTGCGGCAAAGTAAAAGAACTAGAGCACGAGCTGAGACGTTACCAATGGGACATTGTGGGTATGTCGGAAGTAAGATGGACAGGCTTTGGAGAAGCAATCACAGAGGAAGGACACAAGATGTGGTACAGTGGCGAAGAGTCACTACATGAAAAAGGCGTAGCTTTCATCGTGCGCAAAGAAATCACTGGATGCATCTTGAGCTGCACACCTGTTAACAGCAGAATCATCAGCATTCGTGTGTCAGCCAAACAAAGAACATCAACATCATACAGGTGTATGCTCCAACTACCAGCCACGAAGATCAGGCGGTGGAAGAATTCTACGAGAAAGTAGAAGACACCATCAGAAAAGCCCCAAGAAAGACATCATCATAGTTCAGGGGGACTTCAACGCCAAAGTCGGCCAGATGCCTACAAAGACTGGGCTGGAACAGTGGGTCAATACGGCACAGGGGAAACTAACAACAGGGGACTTCGCCTTCTGGAGTTTGCTGCACCCAACGGCTCACCATTGCCAACACCCTTTACCCCCACAAACTGTCAAGAAGAACAACCTGGCATGCGCCGAACGGAATGACTCACAACCAGATCGACTTTGTCCTCACTCCGCGGCGCTTCAAATCAAGCATCAATAAAGCAAAGACGAGGACATACCCGGAGCTGATATAGGCAGCGACCACGATCTCGTGCTGCTCACAATGAAGATCAAATTGAAGAAAAAGCACCAAGCTGCGCAGCCACGCATCAAGTTTGACCTGGAGAAGTTAAAAGACCCAGAGATAGAAGAGGCATTCCAGGCACAGCTCGGGGGGCGGTTCGCGGCACTCAACTCTGGACAATGACATCAACGACCTCACAAACAGCTTCAATGAGGCAGTCTGCGAAACAGCAGAGGAGGTACTTGGGCGACAGAGGAAGAAACACCAAGCATGGATCTCAAACGACATCCTTGACCTCTGCGACAAAAGAAGATCACTGAAGAATACGAAAAATTCCAGCCCTGAACAAGCCGCACAGTATCGAAAAAACCAACAACCTTGTAAAGAAGGAAATGATTGAAGCCAAAGAACAATGGATCAATAATCAGTGCGAGAACATAGAGAAAGGCATGGAAAAGGGAAACAGCAAACATGCCTTCACCACACTGAAAAACCTCACCAAGACGCAGCAAAACAGATCGTCAGTCATCGAGGATACCTCAGGCGAGCTGCTGACAGAAAGCTCCGCTGTTTTGAACAGATGGACACAGTACTGCCAAGAACTTTACAACTACCCTATACAGCCAAACGACAGTCTGTTTGAGGGGGACTCAACACCATCAAGGGAATCCTCACCACTACCAGTGATGAGAGAAGAAGTGGAAGAAGCCATCGGCAGCCTTCCGGCAGGGAAATCACCTGGAGCAGACAATATTCCAGCAGAGCTGCTCAAACATGGAGGGAAGGAATTGGTCACTCTAGTAACATCGATTTGTCAGAAGATCTGGGAGACAAAACAGTGGCCACAGAATGGACTCAATCACTCATCATCCCCTGCCCAAAAGGGAATCTACGCCAATGCCAGAACTACAGAACAATAAGTCTCATTAGCCCACCAGTAAAATCATGCTCAGAGTCATCTTGAATCGACTGAAGAAAGAGGCGGAAGAACACCTGGGAAGACAAGCTGGATTCAGGGCAGGCAGAAGCACAGTAGAACAGATCTTCACCTGCCGGATACTGATGGAGAAACATCTGCAACATCAGAGAGACCTGTTCCACAACTTCATTGACTTTAGGAAAGCGTTTGACAGGGTGTGGCACAAGGGTCTGTGGCAGGTGCTCAGAAAGTTTGGCATAGAGGAGGGTCTCGTCCAAACCATCCAGGCGCTGTATAACACCGCCAGCAGCGCAGTCCTCCTCAACAACCAGATAGGGGACTACTTCAAGACCACAGTTGGAGTCCGTCAAGGCTGCCTGCTAATCTCCCGTACTGTTCAATGTCTTCCTGGAAAACATCATGCGTGAAACCCTCCATGACTTCCACTCCACTGTCTCCATCGGAGGAAGAATCATCAATAATCTGAGGTTCGCAGATGACATCGACCTGATGGGAGGCAGCAACGAAGAACTACAAGACTGACAAAGAGACTGGAAGAAAGGGCAGGTGCATATGGAATGGAAGTGAGCACAGAAAAAAGCAAAGTCCTGGTCAACAGCCAACCAACACCCATGCTGAAATCTACATGAACGGACAACAGCTTGAAGAAGTGGGCGCTTTCAAATACCTTGGCGCCACTCTCACCAAAGACGGTCGCTCTACAACAGAAATCAAGACCAGACTAGCGATCGCAACAGCAGCAATGGCAAGCTAAACAAGATCTGGAGAGCAGGGAGATCAGCTTTCCTACAAAGATGAAGCTGTACAAGTCCCTGGTGCTGTCCATCCTGCTGTATGGCTGCGAAAGCTGGACCATGACAGCAGAGACCACCAAGAGAATCCAGACGTTTGAAACTAAATGCTTCAGGCGCTTGCTCGGGATCTCTTGGCAAGACCAGAAGACAAACGACGTTGTGAGGAGCAAATAACATCACTTGCAGGCCCCCAAGAACCCTCTTGGCAACAGTCAAGAAGAGGAAGCTGTCGTGGTTCGGGCATGTCATACGCCACAATTCACTGCCCAAACAGTCATCCAGGGCACGCTGGAAGGCGGCAGACGAAGGGGACGACAAGCCAAATGCTGGATGGACAACATCAAAGAATGGACCAGGATGGATGGCCCTACGCTGATGCGACATGCAGAGGACAGGGCCGGATGGCGGTGTCTGGCTTCAAGAGTGTCTCTCATCTCTCCTCTACGCCCATCATGGGCAAGAGAATGATGATGATGAATATTTTAAGAACTTAATTTTAAATTTTTTTGATAAAAATAGATCATGACGGATTATTATTTGTTTAAAATGATGGAGTCAATAAATAAAGACATGGAGTCTATAAAAGACATTTCCATAGACCAGAATTGTAATCAATGCGGTTGCTTAGGATGTAAGAACTTCATTAAGATCTTTACTGGCCAATCTTGCGCAGAGAACGCAAGCAAAACATCCTCAGCGATGACGCGTTTTTTGAGGCGTGTGTGTACTATATTAGACATCTACTATTTAAGATAAAACATAGATTGTATTTTTTTGATAATTATAAGATAACTTGAATAAGAACTTGGTTGTACTTAGAGGATGACTTAGTTATGATCTTGAGGTGATTTAAGTAAGAACTTAGAAGTTACTTGATCAAGAACTTATTAAGAACTTGAAGTAACTTAATTAAAAACTTAATTAAGAACTTAATAAGAACTTTATTAAAAACTTGGGGTGACTTAATTAAAAACTTAATTAAGAACTTGGGGTGACTTGGGGTAGGAGTGTGTGTGGTGTACACAGAGCTTTATTATTTGTCATGTGTAACACCACTTGGTGCAAGACGGTGCTTGCGTTTTTGTGATTCATTGGCTCTTTTGTTGCAAGTTCAAAGCAGCCGCCAAGTGCATTTAACAAAAGCCTGATTGAATAAAACAAGACAATTGTATATAAGTACATCAGCGGCCGTCTGAGACAGCCTTTAAGCAGGTGAATAGGTGAAACGTTGAAGCAGCCGACCACAACAGCAAAAGGCACGGGGCAGGAGTCCAGCAAGTAGGCCACCGTTCACGCGCGTGAACGGCGAAGCATGACGTCAAAGCAGGTGAGGTAAGAACTATTTTTAGAAACTGTTCGGGGCTTTGTGGGGCAGGAGTCCAGCAAGTAGGCCACCGTTCACGCGCAGTGAACGGTCCTATTTTAGGCTGTGCTTTAGCAGTTGCCTTCCGCCGTTAACGATTACTGGGATTGCTGGAGCTCGCTTGTCATTGTTATGTGCGGATCTTGTTTCCAGTACTGTGCAAATTCCGGCACTTGCAGCATGGTTTTAATTTCATTCAGCTTGCTAAAAATGAAATGAAAGGAAGGCCTACAGCATAAATAAACATTTCTTCCTCTGTCCACATTTCCGTTGGCGTTGGCGGCGGTAATGGGAGATTTTGGCTTGTTGGAAAGTTGTAGCTGATTCCATGTCTTCCACACCCAAATAATTTAATCTATAAAGTTGTTGAAAAGGTATTTGTGATTCAAGAACTTTTTCTAACTCAGAATCCACACTGTCTTCTGAAACTGCAGCTATATTTGTGCCATATGCAAACATTCTCTCACAGAAAAAGCACCGTCTTCACACCACCACAGCACTAGGAGAAATGAACAACACAAGTGCTGGGCGGAAATGTCGTCACTACTAATCAGTGATTC
>CM031619.1:41433986-41436486 GCA_018398815.1 Conus ventricosus
TTACAAAGATTCGATATTGAACGTACTTTCAAATATGATGTGGGGGGGGGGGGGGGGGGGGGGAAACGGATGACGTCAGTTGTGTATTTTACGAGCATTCAAACATCAAATGGATCATTCATCACCTGCTTAATTTTTGTCACAGTCTCTACATACTCTTCTAACTCGCCAAGGTCACAACGTAAGGTCACAACAGCGAAATTCCATCAATGTAGTGAATTCGGTCAGCGTATACTGATATGGCAAGTTGCGTAAATAAACTTTACATCCTTCATGCGCGTCACCCTCCTATATGATTTTTTAAACTCGTTTTCGTTTTTGTTTTTGGTCTACAGCGAAGAATAACAGAAACGGACCAAATGTGGCAATGATCGAACAACGTAGGTCGACTTCAAAATATTTTCCGATCGTATACAATATATATGATATTTTCCGATCGTATACAACGTCAGAAAGGGTTACACAGGTGAACCTGTTTTTCTTTTTAACTACAATTCACAATAAACCCCAACAAACAAACAGACCAACAAGATCACAAACTAAAATTCACAACAAACAAAACAGACGAGCATGATGACAAACTACAATTCACAATAAACAACACAAACCAACAAGATCACAAACTAAAATTCACAATAAACAACACAAACCAACAAGATCACAAACTACAATTCACAATAAACATCACAGACCAACATGATGACAAACTAAAATTCACAACAAACAACACAGACCAACATGATGACAAACTACAATTCACAACAAACAGAACAGAACAACATGATAACAAACTACAATTCACAACAAACATCACAGACCAACATGATAACAAACTACAATTCACAATAAACATCACAGACCAACATGATAACAAACTACAATTCACAATAAACATCACAGACCAACATGATAACAAACTACAATTCACAATAAACATCACAGACCAACATGATAACAAACTACAATTCACAATAAACATCACAGACCAACATGATAACAAACTACAATTCACAATAAACAGAACAGAACAACATGATAACAAACTACAATTCACAAAAAACATCACAGACCAACATGATAACAAACTACAATTCACAATAAACATCACAGACCAACATGATAACAAACTACAATTCACGACAACCAAAACAGACCAACATGATAACAAACTACAATTCACAATAAAAACACAGACCAACATGATAACAAACTACAATTCACAAAATACCCCAACAAACAAAACCGACCAACATGATAACAAACTACAATTCACAACAACCAAAACAGACCAACATGATGACAAACTACAATTCACAACAAACAGAACAGAACAACATGATGACAAACTACAATTCACAACAACCAAAACAGACCAACATGATGACAAACTACAATTTACAACAAACAAAACAGACGAGCATGATGACAAACTACAATTCACAATAAACAACACAGACCAACATGATAACAAACTAAGTGACATACTGTGAGCATGCAAGAACCTTGAAGACGGCGAGAATAGTTTTTTTTTTCCCCGAGGGAAAATAGCTACTATCCCAGAGGAAAATAACGAAAAAGGTGGAAACAGTTAAGATCCCGAGGATCACAAGCATATTCCTGGCGATCGAAGCTCTTTTCTTTGTTTGCTTGTTTGTTTCTTTGTTTTGTTTTGTTTGGCTTTTTTAGACCGCAAGTGTTTTCCTGAAGGCCACAACTTGTTTCCCCGTTTTCCAGAGGATAATGATATTGATAATTTTTTTTTTTTAGAATGATGATGATGATGATGATAACAACAACAACAATAATCATGATAATGACAATGACAATAATGATAATAACAATAATAATAATAGTAATAATAATAACAATAATGATAATGATAATGTGTCCCGTCTTCCCTGAGAATCACAACAAGTTTTCCCTATTTTCCGTGGGATAATTATCATAACCCTTGTTTTCCCGTGGAAAGCGTCCTTTTATCTCGAGGGAAACGTCCTTAAAGAGGCCGCCACACACAGCAATGGTCTCAGTTGGTCATGATATGCACAGGGGGGGGGGGGGGGGGGAGGGGGGGCGGAAGGGGGGGGGATGTAAAGATCCCGAGGATCGCAAACAATGTTTTGCTGTTATCGTTGTGGTTTTAGTCTTTTTGTTTCGCTTTGTTTTGTTTCGCATCAAAGAACGTATACTCTTACCTTCCCCCCTACTCTACCTCTCACTCCTAACCCCCGTTCCAAAATCACTCCTATGGTGACTTGAGAGTAGGAGCCTGATCAAGAAACACTGTCAGAAGTGAATACAGACACAGACTCATTTCCACCTCATCCCCACCCCCACCCCCCCCCCCCCCCCCACCCCACCCCTCACCCCCACCCCCCCCGTCACACAGGCCGGGTGAATTGCGCGGGCACCTGTCTAGATTCACCCCATGGGCTGTTTGGTGTATTAATCGCTCGGGATACTTTAGCAAGTTTGAAGGAGGGAGGAGATTCTGGAACGA
>CM031619.1:41441486-41448986 GCA_018398815.1 Conus ventricosus
AGAGCCCGGCCGCGATCTAGTGTTGACAGTTTTCGTCTTGGAGGCATGGTTATTGCAGCCCCGATTAGCGGTCATTTTATACCCACCGCAGGCAAATTGTCATTTTAAAGTGTTCAACATAGGCAGGCCTTGCACGTGCACTGTGCCGATTTCTCAATTCAAAACTGCTGTGTAATCTGCGCCTGGCCAAACTTCATGCATTATTCACGGATTTTTGGTGTTTTGGCTGAGCGCATATTCTCGACCCGAAAAATGCGTCGTCTGAAAGATTATTTCGGTCATACAGTGTGGTGTGTGAGCTGTCAGAATAGCTCAGAATGAAACACGCTGCGCTTTGTTTTACGAGCATTCAGACCCATTACTTAGAGTACCCAAAAATCTAAGGCGGCCCTTAACTTTTTGTGACTAGCTTATAAATGATAACCAAGCAAACAGGAAAGCAGTTTCTAAACCAAACGCACGTGCGTGGGCAAAAAAGGCACAAAAACAGTAGGCGACATTTTTTTTTAAAGACTAGTCAACAAGCGATCCTCCTATTAGTCATCAAAGGGGGAAGGGGGGAGAGAGAGAGAGAGAGAGAGAGAGAGAGAGAGAGAGAGAGAGAGAGAGAGAGAGAGAGATTACTGCATTCCTTTTCTAAGATATTAGCACACTATATCATTGCATTCCTTTTCTAAAATATTAACACACTATATCATTGCATTCCTTTTCTGTAATATTAACACACCATATACTGCTAAGGATGTTAATTGGACAACTACAATGCATCAATATTATCAGCATATTATATATATTTTGATGTGGTTACATTGCATGAATAGAACGAGCAGTATTAGAATCGGTTATCAGTTTGCGACAATGCATTCATAACATCAATAATCCTAACACTTATTTATCATAATGTGTGCATATGTGTGTGTGTGTGTGTGTGTGTGTGTGTGTGTGTGTGTGTGTGTGTGTGTGTGTGTGTGTATGTGTGTGTGTGTGTGTGTGTGTGTGTGTGTGTGTGTGTGTGTGTGTGTGTGAAAGAGAGAGAGAGAGGGAGATGTCCTTATTACATTTTCATTTTCCTTTACTAAAATACTTCATGTTAAACATTACTAGGATTTTGAATAAACAAGCAACCACACATCAATAAAATCAACGGTAATCAGGATACACATTTATCATCGTCTTGTCGTTACAGTGCTTTGAGAAATCAATAATATTAGGACAGTAATCAGTCAGTGACAATGCACCAATAAAATCAGTGACCACAACACTCATTTACCGTGATATAATTACAATCATTAATAAAACAGAGAGAGAGAGAGAGAGAGAGAGAGAGAGAGAGAGGGGGGGGGGGGGGGGCAGTGATACTGATCGGTTTTCTAATTTCGAGTGGGTTCGGTCGTGATGTAGTTCTTTTCGGTCGTCCAGGGGTAAAAAAAAAACAACCAACAACAAATAACTAAATGAAAACACCGACATCTGTGGACTTCAGATTCCATTCCTTTTCGTATAATTATTATCGATGTCAGATGATACAGCAGATACACTTGCGTCTCTTGAACTGGAGACTCCTGTTGCTGATGGGGTTTTTTTGTTTTTGTTTTTTGTTTTTTTTTCTTTTTTTTCCGCTTTTTTTCCCTGTCTTTTTCTTTTTCTTCTTTTTTTGTGTCAATGCTTTTAAATGCTCTGGGGGGAAAAATCAAGGAAAAATATACTGTCACTGTCCGGGTGACGGCTTATTTGATCCTTTTCATTATCGCTGCCTAATCTTTTTTTTTTTTCTCCCACACTCACTCACAGAAGTTGAGTCTGTCTTTCACAGTGACATTCATTCGTTCAACGTCTAACCTGATGCTGCTGTTGCTACTGCTGCTGTTGCTGCTGCTGCTGATGCTGCTGCTAATGATGATGATTAAAAACAGCAGATCATTATTGTTTATGGTCTTGCTGATCACAAAGCCACGTCATGTTGGACTGACGATGGTCATAAAGATAGTGACAATTATAACAGTAATAATGTTGATGATGATGATGATGATAATGATGAAGATGATGATGGTGATGATGATGATGATGATGATGATGATGATGATAACAGTAGTAATGGTAACTACATAGTGATAACTGAATGTATCGGAGAAAAGCTGAATGAGAATTGAAGTATCATTTCAAAACGAGGTGACAGCATGCGGAAATGGAGACACACTTAAAAGAAAAAAAATACTGTTCCCCCGGACAAAATGAACACACAAATGACAAGACAAAACACGACGCGTTTCGACCTCCTCGATCTTCTTCAGACAAGTTAATTAAACAACATTTAGGACAATGAAAACGAAGAACGAGCAATCACTTATCTTCTCAAATTGGTCGCAAAAAAACGAACGACGAATCTGAGAAGATGCGTGATTGCTCGTTCGTTCTCATTGTCCTAAATATTGTTCAACTTGCCTCAGCCTTGGCTTCAGGCTGTGTCAGGCCAACTGACATCGGCTAGAACACCAAGGCTGCATCAAAATGTTGTAATGCTCTGCATAGTTATGCGGGGATTGCCTTCAGTTGTGACAAGCTCCTAGCAGAACACCATCAGTCTCCAAAATCCCTCGAAGTCGGAGTGTGGCTGCCCACGTGGCAGGGTGATCAAAACCGGTCACACACGTAATGTTCTCATCCCCAGCTGATGCATTTGTACCATAGTGTTCAACTACTTCGGCTGTTCGGATGATCCCTGGAGTCTTTTAGCCAGGGTACGACAACAACAACAACAACAACAACAACAACAACAACAACTTGCCTGAAGAAGACCAAAGAGGTCGAAACGCGTCGTGTTTCGATTTGTAATTTCTTTGTCCCTTTCGTCCGGCGGAATAGTTTTTTTTTTTCTCTTAAGTTTGAAAGAATATACAATGAAAGACATCGTGCCATGGAAGTGCCAAATGTCTAGAAGCTAGAAAGCAAAGCCAGAGCCGACTGTAGCAGCATTCCCAAGGCATTTCACCGTGGTCGACGTATTGACAACGAACGCTGACATTCAACACTAAAAATGCCACGTGAAGACTTAAGAAGAAAAGAAGAAAACAACCAAACCAACAGAAAACCTGCACAAAACCGTACGCTCCTTTTGGCTGTCTGTGTGTGTGTGGACGGCCGAGCTGAGAAAAGAGCGAAGGAGGAGGGAGGAGGTACTTGAATCGTGTCAACAGCTGGCCTCAATGGACTGGCTTGGAGATGGTCTCTCTCTCTCTCTCTCACTCTCAAGAACAAGCCGGGGCTTTTTGTCGTCAAATCTGTGTAGGTTTTGGGCGCACAAAACTCTCTGGAGCAGTGGTAATAGGATTTGGCCCTGTCGCAAGAGCTGATCTTTTCAACACGAACTCAATGGTCAACAACAATAAGGACCCCCCCACTCCCACTCCAACTCCCATCCCTCCCCCTTTTTCTTCTTCTTCTTCTTCTTCTTCTTCCTCCCAGGCGCTTTCGCTTCGCCATCCCCACCCCCACCCCCCAAAAACCCTCTGTCCAACTCACCCTGCCTATACAGGTAAAGGGACCTTTCAAACGACTCCAGGCCGAACGGAGTGGCCGATCTGTTGTATTATTCATCGACGGGGCGAGGAACACAAGAGAGGAGAAAGCGGGAATCCTTGGCGCTGTATTATTGAAAGGGGGACAACTTTGGGGGGTAGGTTGTTGGGGAGGAGGGCGGGGCAGGCGGGTGGGGGTGGGGGAGGGGACTGATTTGTTGGAAAGGAGATGTGAGTGCTCCTTGTGGGATGCCTCTGTGTGTGTGTGTGTGGTGTGTGTGTGTGTGTGAAGGGTGGGCCTGTCATTTGATGAATGCGATTGTTGGGAGGGGGTAGGGTGGGAGGGGGGGGGGCTTGGTGGGAGGGGGGGGAGAGTCGGGCAGGGGGGTGTGGTGTGTGTGTGTGGGGGGGGGGGGATCAGTGGCAGGACATACTGTGGCTTTGGGGACTGCGTGAAGAGACAAAGTTTCTCTCTTTTGTTCTCCCGCCGTCACCGCTCGCTCGCGCCATGACACTGTCGCCGATTGTGAATGGCGCACAATGAGAGTCATACAGTTCAGGGGCTCTCTGCGCCGTTTGCGGACGCCAACGAGACAGTGGGAGGTGTTTTTTTTTTTTAGTTCTAGTTATGTTTTTTTTTTTTTTCTTTTGTGTAATTTTTTTTTTTAAGTTACTGCTGGGGGCGAGGGTGTTGAGGTAAAAGACGCTGTGTACGTGAGTGTGGGTGGGCTCGGGGGGGAAAGAGGGTTGCGGACGGGTGAAGGGCGGGGTGGTGGTGATGGTGGGGGGAGGGATGGGGGAGGGAAAGAAGTGGGGTCAGGTGGTAGGGACAGGGCGAAGGAGGGGGAGGAGCTTGCTTGGAGGTTATCGATATAATGCAGATGGAAAGACAGGCGAAGGGAGGCGGGGAGTGGGGGTGGGGGGAGGGGAGGGGAGGGGTAGTAAGTCACCTGTTTGAGAGTGACGCGCGCAACCCTCCCCAGCTGTCAATCATTGGGCGAGATTCTCTCTTTTTCTCTCTCGCAGGCAAAGGGAAGTCGCGTGTTGCACAGCGAACTGTGGCGTGTTCAATTTACAGTGTGTGTGAGGGGCCCTTTCTCTCTCTCTCTCTCTCTCTCTCTCTCTCTCTCACGTGTGGCTCTCTCTCCCCTCTCTCTCTCTCTCTCTCTCTCTCTCTCTCTCTCTCTAATGAAAAACAAAAATTACACTTTAGGGTTGTTTATTACCGTTTTTACTCTTTAACACTAATTATATTGCTTACTTGACACGACCTCAAACTGTGGGGTCTTATAACCCGATACATTCACTTTTTTTCGCCTACTGTGTGTGTGGGGTGTGTGTTGGGTGTGTGTGTTTTGTGTGTGTGTGTGTGTGTGTGTGTGTGTGTGTGTGTTCGCGCGCGGTGTGTGTGTGTATGCGCGCGCGTGTGTGTATATTTGTGTGTGTGTGGGGTGTGTGTGTGTGTGTGTGTGTGTGTGTGTGTGTGTGTGTGTGTGGGCCTTATAGATTTGTGTGTGTGTGTGTGTGTGTGTGTGTGTGTGGTGTGTGTGTGTGTGTGTGTGTGTGTGTGTGTGTGTGTGTGTGTTTGTGTGTGTGTGGGGAATTGTGTGTGTGTGTGTGTGTGTGTGTGTGTGTGTGTGTGTGTGTGAGAGAGAGAGAGAGAGAGAGAGAGAGAGAGACAGGAGAGAGAGGGGACAGGAAGGACAGAGACAGAGACAGAGAGCGCACGCCTGTTTGATGTATGTGTGTGTGTGTGTGTGTTGTTGGTTTTGTGTTTGTGTTTGTGTTCGCGTGTTGTGTGCATGCGCAAGTTTGCGCGTATGGGGTTGGCATGAGTGCGCGCATATCTGTGTATACGTGCGCGCATGTGTGTGGGTATGAATCTGTTGTGCTTGTGGTGTGTGTGTGTGTGTGTGTGTGTGTGTGTGTGTGTGTGTGTGTGTGTGTGTGTGTTTGACTAATTTCATTCTGAATATTTGTTTGTGTCCATTAAACGGAGAAAAGAAATAAAGTTCAGGAAAGGAGAGAAAAAGGAGCAAAGGGATGGGGGAGAGAACGAAATATAGGGTGGAGTGGGGGGGGGGGGGAGAGAGAGAAACGAAATATGGGGTTTGGAGTGGGGGGGGGGGGCAGAGAACGAATTATAGGGTGGAGTGGGGGGGGGGGGGGAGAACGAATATAGGGTGGAGTTGGGGGGGGAGAGAACGAAATATTAGGGTGGAGTGGGGGGGGGGGGGGGGGGGGGGAGAGAACGAAATATAGGGTGGAGTGGGGGGGGAGAGAACGAAATATAGGGTGGAGTGGGGGGGGGGGAGAGAACGAAATATAGGGTGGAGTGGGGGGGGGGAGAAAACGAAATATAGGATGGAGTGGGGGGGGGGGGGGGAGAGAAAACGAAATATGGGGTGGAGTGGGGGGGGGGGGAGGAGAACGAAATATAGGGTGGAGTGGGGGGGGGGGAGAGAGAACGAAATATAGGGTGGAGTGGGGGGGGGGGGGACGAAATATAGGGTGGAGTGGGGGGGGGGGGGGGAGAGAACGAATATAGGGTGGAGTGGGGGGGGGGGAGAGAAACGAAATATAGGGTGGAGTGGGGGGGGGGGGGAAGAGAACAAAATTTATAGGGTGGAGTGGGGGGGGGGAGAGAATGAAATAGGGTGGAGTGGGGGGGGGGGGGAGGAGAACGAAATATAGGGGGGAAAGTGGGGGGGGGGAGAGACGAATATAGGGTGGAGTGGGGGGGGGGGGGGGAGAACGAAATATAGGGTGGAGTGGGGGGGGGGGGGAGAGAAACGAAATATAGGGTGGAGTGGGGGGGGGGAGAGAACGAAATATAGGGTGGAGTGGGGGGGGGGGAGAGAGAACGAAATATGGGGTGGAGTGGGGGGGGGGAGAGAATGAAATATAGGGGGGAGTGGGGGGGGGGGGGGGAGAGAACGAAATATAGGGTGGAGTGGGGGGGGGAAGAGAGAGAACGAAATATAGGGTGGTGTGGGGGGGAGAGAACGAAATATAGGGTGGAGTGGGGGGGGGGGAGAGAGGAACGAAATATAGGGTGAGTGGGGGGGGGGGGAGAGAACGAAATATAGGGGGGGAGTGGGGGGGGGAGAAACAAAATATAGGGTGGGTGGGGGGGGGCCCAGAACGAATATAGGGGGGGAGTGGGGGGGGGGGGGGGAGAACGAAATATAGGGTGGAGTGGGGGGGGGAGAGAGAAAGAAATTAGGGGTGGAATGGGGGGGGGGGGGGGGGGAGAGAACGAAATATAGGGTGGAGTGGGGGGGGGGGGAGAGAAGAACTATAGGGTGGAGTGGGGGGGGGGGGGGAGAGAAGGGAAATATAGGTTGGAGTGGGGGGGGGGGGGAGAGAACGAAATATAGGGTGGAGTGGGGGGGGGGGGGGAGAGAGAACGAAATATAGGGTGGAGTGGGGGGGGGAGAGAACGAAATATAGGGTGGAGTGGGGGGGGGAGAGAAACGAAATATAGGGTGGAGTGGGGGGGGGGGGAGGGAGAACGAAATATAGGGTGGAGTGGGGGGGGGGGGGGGGAAAGAGAACGAAATATAGGGTGGAGTGGGGGGGGGGGGAGAGAATGAAATATAGGGGGGAAAGTGGGGGGGGGGGGAGAGAACGAAATATAGGGTGGGGTGGGGGGGGGGGGGGGGAAGAAAAACGAAATATAGGGTGGAGTGGGGGGGGGGGGGGGAGAGAACGAAATTTTGGGTGGAGTGGGGGGGGGGGATGGAGAGAACGAAATTTTGGGGGTGGAGTGGGGGGGGGGGGGAGAGAACGAAATATAGGGGGGAGTGGGGGGGGGGGGGAAGAGAACGAATATGGGTGGAGTGGGGGGGGTGGGAGGAACGAAATATAGGGTGGAGTGGGGGGGGGGGGGAGAAAACGAAATATAGGTTTGGGTGGGGGGGGGGGGGAGAGAGAACAAAATATAAGGTGGAGTGGGGGGGGGGGAGAGAACGAATATGGGGTG
>CM031619.1:41452274-41454774 GCA_018398815.1 Conus ventricosus
GAATTCTCTGCCATTATTCTAACTGTCTTCCGCGGAGTGTGACAGAGGGCAAGACACTCCGAAACCTCTCCCCTGCCTGGAGGAGCGAAAGTCAGAACGTAGACATGCTTACCTCCCTTTGATGGATTATCCCAGCATAGCTTCCCTTTGTTACGCCCCAGAACGTACCATTCGGCGGGGATGGGGTGGGGATGGGTGGGAGGGAGCTCTGTCTGTCTGTCTGTCTGTCTGTCTGTCTATCCCCATCCGGAAGTTTTGCGCACGGAACAAATACAGTCCCTAAGGACGTTCGACAACCGTAAGAACAAAAGCGTTTTTTTTTTTAAAAACTCAGCGGAAACTGTATTGACAAGAATCCGTTGTTTTTGTTGAATGATCAATAACGGTTTCTATCAATCTTCTTAAATATTTCCCAACTGCTGATGTGTGGTCAACATCTAATCACGGGTGGATTCTTTCTTTTTTTTTCTTCTTTCTTTTTTTTTTTTTTTTTTTAATTTTAATTTTTATTTTTTTAACATCTCCTTTGCATGAAGTTGTTGCCTTTTACGGGTTGTCCTGTAATCTGTCTGTATTGTCTGCGGAAATATAATCTTTCCTTTAAAAAAAAAAAAAAAAAGTACGGGATAATTTAGTCCCTCGGTTGCTTTCCGCAACATCATTTCTCCTTCGTTTTTTTGTTTCGTTTTTTGTTTTTGTTTTTTGTTTGTTTTGTTTTCTTCCCTTCTGTACGGTAATGTGGTTTCCTTCAGTGGCTTTCTGCCAGGTAAATTCTTCAGTTGTTTTTCCTACTAGACGATTTCACCTTCAGCAAAACAGTTTCTCCTTCTGTTGCTGTCGGCAACGTAATTTCTTCTTCAGATACTTTTCGCTGGATAATTTCTTTTTCAGCCGCGTTCTTCTCTATACAATGACCTTTTCAGCTCCTTTCTGCTATATACAATGTCCTTTTCAGCTCCTTTCTGCTATATACAATGACCTTTTCAGCCGCGTTCTTCTCTATACAATGACCTTTTCAGCTGCTTTCTGCTGTATGCGATGACCTTTTCAGCTGCTTTCTGCTGTATGCGATGACCTTTTCAGCTGCTTTCTGCTGTATGAGATGACCTTTTCAGCTGCTTTCTGCTATATGCAATGACCTTTTCAGCCGCGTTCTTCTCTATACAATGACCTTTTCAGTTCCTTTCTGCTATATACAATGACCTTTTCAGCTGCTTTCTGCTATATACAGTGACCTTTTCAGCCGCATTCTGCTATATACAATGACCTTTTCAGCTGCTTTCTGCTATATACAATGACCTTTTCAGCTGCTTTCTGCTGTATGCGATGACCTTTTCAGCTGCTTTCTGCTATATCAATGACTTTTTCAGCTGCTTTCTGCTATATACAATGACCATTTCAGCTGCTTTCTGCTATATACAATGACCTTTTCAGCTGCTTTCTAGGAAAGGATTTCTCCTTCTGTTACTTTCCAAAATGATGTTTGTCCTTCAATTTTCTTTCTGGAAATGTATATATAATGTTTATTGTTCATCTTGTGAATAAAAATGTGAGAAAAAAAATGTTTGCCCTTCACTTATTTTTTACGAGGGTAATTTCTGTTTTGATTCCCAGGTTCAAAGCAGTCAGCTTCCTTAGTACAAAGGGATTTCTCAGTTCACCTTCCTTCCGAAGATGACTTCTCCTCTAGTTGCTTTCTACATGCCGGGTGATTTCTCTTTCAGTGGATTTCCAAAAGGTTATTTCTCCTTTAATCACGTTTTACAGACTTATTTCATTTTAAATGATTGCATTTTACGAGATCATTTTTCTGCTAGCTGCTCTCTCTCTCTCTCTCTCTCTCTCTCTCTCTCTCTCTCTCTCTCTCTCTCTCTCTCTCTCTCTCTCTCTCTCTCTCTCGATTCATTTCTCTATCAATTGAGATCCGCAAGATTATTTCTTATTCAGTCGTTGCTTTTTACAAGGCAAGTTTCTCTTTCACGTGCTTGCTGCAAGGTGATTTATTCTTCAGCAGTTGGAGTCTGCGAGGTGTTCCTCTTTCAGCTGTTTTCTACGTGTTAATTTCTTTCTTCGGTGAATGCTTTCTACAAAACAGTTTATCTTTGAGCCATTGAGCAAGGCAATTTCTTCCACAGCGGATGTTTTCTGCTTTCTATGAGGTAATGTCTCCTTCTGTTGCGTTTAGCAAGGTCATTTCTTTTCAGATGCTTTCTGTGAGGTAACTTCTCCTTCAGTTGCTTTTGAAATGGTAACTTCTCCTTCAGTTGCTTTTGAAATGGTAACTTCTCCTTCAGTTGCTTTTGAAATGGTAACTTCTCCTTCAGTTGCCTTTGAAATGGTAGCTTCACCTTCACTTGCTTTTTTAAATGGTAACTTCTCCTACACTTGCTTTTTTAAATGGAAACTTCTCCTTCACTTGCTTTTTAATGGTAACTTCTTCAGCTGCTTTTGAAATGGTAACTTCTCCATCACGTGCTTTTGAAATGGTAACTTCTCCTTT
>CM031619.1:41462274-41472274 GCA_018398815.1 Conus ventricosus
CACACACACACACACACACAGATCACACACACACACACACACCACACACCACACACACACACACACACACACACACACGCACGCACACATGCACGCACGCATGCACTCACACACACGCGCGCACACACACACACACACACACACACACACACACACACACACACACACACACACACACGCACACACACACACGCACACACACACACGCACACACACACACGGACATAGACACCCCACCATTACCACCAGCACCAACACCACCATAGTCCACCAACGTCGCAAGACCCAAACATGAAAGAGGAGACGAGTTGAAAGACGACGGTCCTCCGAAGAAGCGGCCATTCCAGACAAGACAACAATACCACTGAGCCTCTCTCTCTCTCTCTCTCTCTCTCTCCTCTCTCTCTCTCTCTCTCTCTCTCTCTCTCTCTCTCTCTCTCTCTCTCTGCCAGAGCAGGGAGAGGGAGGAGAGGAACAGAGGAGGAGCAGGGAGGAGGGAAGGGTGGGGGTGGGGCGTTAGGTGGCAGAGATGGGGAGAGAGAGAGAGAGAGAGAGAGAGAGAGAGAGAGAGAGAGAGAGAGAGGAAGAAGGTCACGCGAGGACGCCATTTTGCGGCAGGGGAGGGAGGGAAGGGGGGATAATGGAACTTGGCACGCAGAGGGGAAAACGAGGGAGTCTCCAGAAAGGTGATATCATCAGTTAGCGGCCAGAAAGAACAAGAGTTGTTTCTTCTTCTTCGTCTTCTTCTTCGTCTTCTTCTTCTCCTTCTTCTTCTTCTTCTTCTTCTTCGGCTTCTGCTTCTGCTGCTGCTGCTTCTTCTTCTGCTGCTTCTGCTGCTGCTGCTTCTTCTTCTTCTGCTTCTGCCCCTGCTTCTGCTTCGTCTTTTCCCTTCGTCTGTCAGTTCTGCAAGTAACAGACGGACAGCAATGGATGGATTGATGGAAAGACAGATAGAGGAAAAAAGAAAAAGAAAGAAAGGAAGAAAACGGATGGGGTTTGAGGACGGACAAACAAGAACGTTGACGTCATCCGTTACCGGACCAAGATAAACAGCCAGATCACCCCCACCCCCACCTCCTATCCCTTCTCACCCGTCCTCCGATTTTTTTTTCTTTCGCTTTTTCCTTTTTCTTTTCCATTTGTTTGTCTGTAATAACTGGAGACAGCCTGGGCGATCAGTAGTGTGAAGGCTTGGTTGGCTGTCTGGGTGGCAGGCAAAATTATAAACATACCTACATACACACATACATACATACGTTGATACATTCATATATGCGTGCATACCTATCTGTCTAATATACTTCTCTCTCTCTCTCCTCTCTCTATCTACATCTCCCTATCTATACATATATATATATATATATATATATGTATATAGATATATAGATATATATATATATATATATATACATACACATATCTGTATGTGAATATATGTATGTAGTGTGTGTATATATATATATATATATATATATAGAGAGAGAGAGAGAGAGAGAGAGAGAGAGAATATACGTATACATATGTGTGTGTGTGTGTGTGTACATATGTACATACAACGGCGCAAACAACAATGACAATAACTTTTTTTTTTTTTGGGGGGGGGGGGGTCGTTTTTTATGCTGATCGATGAGAATGAGGATGATGCAGATGATGCCACGGATTTCCATTTCGGTCTGAGACTGCATGACAGGGCTGTACTCTACGCTTCCTTTCATAATATATCCCAGCGTCAACCAGTCCCGAGAGATACAGGCACCCGCAGTGTTGGTCAGGAAATTTGAGCAACACTCTCAGAAACGCATCCATTAAGTGGATGAAACTCGACTGTGTGGTCCCAGTCTTCCCAACTGAGTCCGTAGCAACTCAACTCTGGGTAGGAGCCGGTCGGGGCAGAAAAATCCCACATGACTCTGATGGGATTCGAACCCGCGACCTCCCAGCCGGGAGTCCGCGACGCTAACCACTTCGCCACGGCGGCTGGTACAATGACAATAACATTGTCGAAATATCGCGTCTTTTGCCTAGTTCCAGGCTTTGTTTCCGAGACCGAAGAAATTCTTACACAAAAATTCCACGAATTTTTCCAACAAATGCCAGAACAGTAAATCGGGTCGTACCGGAAGACGACTTCGTGAATAGGTACCTTGGAAACTGTACAACACTGCTGTCGTCAGTCTGACAGACGCATCATTGTGAAGTTATCTTTACTTTAACTAACACAGAGTATAAGTTTATCTGTACATCCCTGATGCCGTGACACAGAGTATATGTTTACCTGTACAGCCCTGATACGGTGACGCAGAGTATACGTTTACCTGTACAGCCCTTTTACGATAACACAGAGTATAAGTTTACCTTACAGCCCTTTAGCCCTTTTACGGTAACACAGAGTATAAGTTTATTTACCGCCCTTTTACGGTAACACATAGTATAAGTTTATTTACAGCCCTTTTACGGCAACATAGAGGTTAAGTTTACCTTACAGTCCTTTTACGGTAACACAGAGTATAAGTTTATTTACAGCCCTTTTACGGTAACATAGAGGTTAAGTTTACCTTACAGCCCTTTTACGGTAACACAGAGTATAAGTTTATTTACAGCCCTTTACGGTAACACATAGTATAAGTTTATTTACAGCCCCTTTACGGTAACACAGAGTATAAGTTTATTTACAGCCCTTTTACGGTAACACATAGTATAAGTTTATTTACAGCCCCTTTACGGTAACACAGAGTATAAGTTTATTTACAGCCCTTTTACGGTAACACAGAGTATAAGTTTACCTTACAGTCCTTTTACGGTAACATAGAGGTTAAGTTTACCTTACAGTCCTTTTACGGTAACACAAAGTATAAGTTTACCTGTACAGCCCTGGCGCAGTAACACAGAGTGTAAGTTTACCTGTACAGCCTTCATACGGTGACACAGAGTATACGCTTACCTGTACAACCCTGATAGGGCCCTTGTGGTGGGCTGGCTGTAAACATCATTGATAAACACGAAAGACTTTAACTGACGATGAAATTCGTTTGTAGGTCCACAGTTCAGATAAGACTTCTCCCAAATTACAAACATCGCTCGATCTGCTACTGTGCACAGGTCAGCTTCTGTACACAAGGGATGTAACGAGCGAGAGGGTATGACAATGTGATGATTTCAGTTTAAAAATCTCTATTGCCGATAGGGTTTTCGTTTGGTCAGTTGATTTTGTCTTTGGTTGTTGTTGTTGTTGTTGTTGTTGCTGTTTTTTTTTGGGGGGGGTTGTTTTTGTTTGTTTTACTGCTATCTTGAAATGGTTTTGGGAGTGACTTCAGAATTTTTTTTTAATGTTTGAGGAGCAATTACAGGTCGAAAAGAACAAATAAAAAACAAAATAATCTTTAATACAATAGGAACAGCATTACTGATACAGTAAAGAAAGCTGACACTATGGTTGATTGGGGAAGGGGTGGGTGGAATTGGAAAGTAACTGTAATAAATTTATGCAATCATTGAGTCGTTGTCATTTGTCCGGTTTAAAATTTCTTAGTAGTCACTTAAAGATCGTGTATCTCATATTTTTTTATTTACATGTCAGTTCTGAGTAGAAAATCGTTACTTTTTCGCTGATGTACATATTAACGTTCTAGAATATAAATGACTTTTTTTTTTCAGAACTACATGATGAAAATGAGTCAAGCTTATAACTCGTCTTCCTTTCCTAAGGTGAGAAGGAAGCCGGAGAAGTGAAAAGGGGCTGGGGGGCGAGGGAGGGGGGAGGGCGAATGGATGGGGGGGGGGTCAAACACGGGTGTGAACGAAATCAATTTCACTGATGGTAACATTTAAGTGCTACTCTTACGTCACCACCACCACCACCCGACACACCACACACATACACACAGAGCCATATCAGAGCTGTCGCCGCGTTGAAGTCAACTCTCAAGTCATAACCAAAAAAAAAAAAAAAAAGAAATAAAAAATTAAAAAAAGCATCCATACAACACATTATTTCAAAACGCCCCTTAACACACACCGGAAATTTCGGTAAATATCTTTTTTTCCGTAAAATCTTAGATCAGATGAAAAATGTTGATCTCTTTCAGAAATTCGAAGATCACATCAGATGGGACAACTCTGAACAAGATTTTCATGGAGTCTGCTTTAAAGTGTGGATATCTTAACATCATGCCTCATCAGAAGAAGTCCAACACTATGACACAATCATGTGACAATGGCACTATTAGCCAAGGATCCTAGGAGGATCAGGGACCCTGGCAGGACTACGGTTCCTGTTTCAACCAACGACCATAATAATGCACATCACAGCGCATCATTATTCCCTTCCATACCCCTCTGAAAACCAACACAAACATCACCACGCTATCATGTACGCAAACAGTGTTACTCAAACCCAACACAAACATCACCACTTTATCGTGTATGCAAACAGTGTTACTCAAACCCAACACAAACATCACCACTTTATCATGTACGCAAACAGTGTTACTCAAACCCAACACAAACATCACCACTTTATCATGTCCGCAAACAGTGTTACTCAAACCCAACACAAACATCACCACTTTTTCATGTCCGCAAACAGTGTTACTCAAACCCAACACAAACATCACCACTTTATCATGTACGCAAACAGTGTTACTCAAACCCAACACAAACATCATCACTCTATGATGTCCGCAAACAGTGTTACTCAAACCCAACACAAACATCACCACGCTATCATGTCCACAAACAGTGTTACTCAAACCCAACACAAACATCACCACTTTATCATGTCCGCAAACAGTATTACTCAAACCCAACACAAACATCACCACTTTATCATGTCCGCAAACAGTGTTACTCAAACCCAACACAAACATCACCCCTTTATCATGTCCGCAAACAGTGTTACTCAAACCCAACACAAACATCACCACTCTATTATGTACGCAAACAGTGTTGCTCAAACCAATACAAACATCACCACTCTATCATGTCCGCAAACAGTGTTACTCAAACCCAACACAAACATCACCACTTTATCATGTCCACAAACAGTGGCGAAATGGCTGGGGGGGGGGGGGGGGGGGGGGGCACTGATGGCTTAAGCGACACAAAACAACTTGAGGAATTATAATACAAGATAATACACTGTGTGATACCGCACAATTTCAAGGATTTCTTGTTTGTTTGTTGTTGTTGTTTTAGCTCGTTTGTTTGTTTGTTAGTCTGTTTGTTTGTTTTGTTTTTTTGTTTGTTTTTTCCCTAAATATCAACTTCATTATTATATTCGTCCCCTTTTCTATTATCGCGTACATAATCAAGATACCAATTTGATTTTTGGGGTGTTTCATCATTGTTCATGTTGCTTCACTTCCGAGAGAGAGAGAGAGAGAGAGAGAGAGAGAGAGAGGAGAGAGAGAGAGACCGACCGACGACGACCGACCGACGCAGAGGGTGGAGGGCGTTCGGATAACTGGAGCGGAGAGGTGATAGGGCGCTTTGAATGAACACATTTGCGCTGGAAATATTACTCCTAAGATGCCGGACATCTCAGATTTGCTGATTTGATTTCCCTCGTTAACTTTGTTTTGTATTTCTCTGCCACTGCGTCCAAGGCCGTGTCCTGGTCAAACGCAAGTCCCTTAACGCAACGTTCTCATGTACACGTTGCTCTCTTTTCCTTTACAATGTCTCGCCTGCGTGGGCTTGACTTCACCTCTTCTCTTTCCTCCCTTACCCCCCACCCCCACCCCCCACCCCCTCCCTCCCTCCCTCTCTCTCTCTCTCTCTCTCTCTCTGTCACCGTTATGGTAGCGACATACAGAATGACGCAAATCAGAGTACACATGCATGTGTATGTTCGTCACCTATGTATGTCTTTTTGCTAGGGATGAACACACGCTCACTATGCCATATGAAAGTAAAAATGGAGCACGCTCACGTCTACAAGACTGAGAAATACGCTAGGCTCGTCAGCAGCTCGAAGGAATCTCTTTCCGAGTGAAGTCCCCGCCATAGAGGTTGGGACAAAGGTGGCTGCAGGGTCAGAGAACGGAGGGAAGAGATTCGAGATGAAAGAAACGGGAGGGATTGGAAGACTGGGACTCTCTGGGGCTTCTTTGCCCAGAAAAAGGACACGGCAAAGTGGCCGCTTAGTTCGGGATGAACATGATATTTTTCCTTTTTCTTTCTTTCTCTTTTTATATTTTATTTTTGGGTTGTAAACCATAATTAGTCATTGTCAAACTGGATCAGCACAATTGTAAATAGCAGACTACAGGAAGGGAATGAAGGAAAAACGGCCGGAAAAGCTGCGACGGGTAGGTCACTTGTTTACACTACTTGTGCGCGCGCGCGCGCGCACGCACGCACGCACGCACGCACGCACGCCGCACGCACGCACGCACACACACACACACACACACACACACACACACACACACACACACACACACACACACATACATACACACACGTACAAAACAACAACAACGACGACGACGACAACGACAGCAATAACAACAACAGCAGCAACAACAACAACAATGACAACAATACAAAAAAGCGAAAAGAAATAAAAACATCATTATAAATCGACGATTGACTTTGAGTATCTTTTACAAACTTGTGAAAAGGCGTTTGATACAATAAACAGAAATCGGATTTGGCCTCTTTTGTTTTAAAAAGAAATAGGAAATTAATTCCACAAGTGTCCGAGAGGTATGTAGGAAAACATAGAATGTACAGACTTGAACATGGCGTGAAACAAACGGATTCCATATAGTATGCGATTGGAGTGAAGCAAGGAGACGAATGCAGACCTGTACTATTCTCAGCGAGTTAGCGTGGAACACAGGCTTTGCCATGCATTCGAATCTCTAGCATTTATTTTAGTAAATATGTAAGCGTCCAAGACAGTTGCTAGGGTTACATTTTACTAAGTAATCCGCTTTGTGGTGTTTCGTGTGTTTCAGTTCAACGCTTACCTGAATGAGAGCGATGCCTTTATGTTTTGGAAAGGGATGTGCGAAATATGAGTATAGGCTGTATAATGATCCTGGTTGTCAACGTTGACAAGTAAACATATCTTGCTCCAAACATTTGAATTTAAGTACTGCGTGCCCGAAATGTCATAGATACATTGTTCTGTATGATGCAGAAGCTACTGTGGCATCTGTGATCTTGATGACGATTTTTTTTTAATTTTGTTTTAAACTATCAGCTGACTTGTTGACTGATCCAAGTCAACTGATCGACTGACGGATCGATTTATTGTCTGAGTGATTGATTGATTCATTGATTGATTGATTGGTTGATTGGTTATTTTATTGATTGATTGGTTGGTTGGTTGATTATTTGATTGATCGATTGATTGTTTGATTGATTGATTGGTTGATTAATTAATCGATCGATTGATTGATTTTTTGTAAACTATAGGTTGACTTGTTGACTGATCGACGGACTGATCGATTGATTGATTAATTGATTGATGGTTAAATTGATAAATTGATAGATAGATTGGTTGGTTGGTTGGTTGGTTGACTGATCGACTGACTGATCGATTGATTGATTATTTGATTCATGATTAAATTGATAAATTGATAGATAGATTGGTTGGTTGGTTAATTGGTTGATTGATTGGTTGATTTGATTGATTGATTGATTGATTGATTGATTGACTGCCTGACTGACTGACTGATTCACAACTTGGTTGATTGATCCACCACTTCCTGTTAACAAATAAGCCCTCACCCCTTCCACCCTCTGCCCCCTCCCCTATTTCGTGCAAGGACCTCAAAGACAGAGAAGAATCATCCGACCATCGTCTCCCCTCCCCTTCCCCCATCCCAACGTCCCTCTCTCAAAGGGAGACGACTGCAGCAGACAGATCATGGCGCCCCCTGGGTCTCCAAGGGCCGGCACTTTCGTTGCTCAACTCGCGGCTTCTTTGACTCGAGTCTCGTTTCCAGCAATTCCAGCCTCGTTCCAGCCCAAGTCCCATTATCTCCCCCTGACATGCAATTTTCCACTTTCAAGGCCCGTAATTCTGTGAAACAATAGAAGCCAGTGAGGCTCCTTTTTCTTTTCCCCCTTTCCTTTTTTTTTTTCTCCACCTCGCTCTTTTTTTTTCCCCCTTGTACGTTTAATTATGGCGTGAGACTTTTGCCCCTCCTCCTTTCCTTCCAGCCTCTACGATTTTGAGGATAGCGTGCGCGTGTGTGTGTGTGTGTGTCTGTGTGTGTGTCTGTGTGTCTGTGTGTGTGTCTGTGTGTCTGTGCGTGCGCGCGCGTGCGCGCGCGCGCGCGTGTGTGTGCGTGTGCGTGTGCGTGTGCGTGTGCGTGTCTGTGTGTGTGTAGTGTAGTGTGTGTGTGTGTGTGTGTGTGTGAGTGTGCGTGCGTGCGTGCGTGCGTACGTGTGTGTATGTGTCTGTGTGTGTGTGTCTGTGTGTGTGTGTGTGTGTGTGTGTGGTGTGCCTCTGTGTGTGTGTGGTGTGCCTCTGTGTGTGTGTGTGTGTGTCTGTGTGTGTCTGTGTGTGTCTGTGTGTGCGTATGTGTATACGTGTGTGTGTGTGTGTGTGTGTGTGTGTGTGTGTGTGTGTGTGTGTGTGTGTGTCTGTGTGTGTCTATGTGTGTGTGTGTGTGTGTGTGTGTGTGTGTGTGTGTGTGTGTGTGTGTGTTGAAGATGGGTGTGGGGAAGGGGAGGTTGGGGGAGAAGGAGAGGAAGAGGAGGAAGGGTGTTGCCGCTACTTGCTCACGGAAGAGGGAGATAAACCAAAGGACGATGAACCATAAAATCAGGGGATTGACAAGGTAAACGCTGCCTTTGTCTCCTTCGTGCGATCGGCCAATTCGCAGAAAAGACCGACTCCCTGAGACGGGTGAATGTTTGGGTGTGCTCAGGAGGAATGGTTTGTCGGGCGTGGTTTTACGCCTTGCCAGCCACCAGGGTCCTTCCCATTCATAGTCCCCTTTTAGTTTTTTGAAGAAAAAAATAAGGAGGATGAGGAGGCAGAGACGACGGAGAAGGGGGGCTGGGCGGAGGATGGATGAAGGAGGAGGAAAAGAAGAAAGGGGAGATGGGATGTTGGGAGGGGTTAGAGGAAAACGAAAAAGGAGACGGAAGACGTAGAGAAAGAGATGAAGACGAATAACAGGTGAGGAGAGAGAGAGAGAGAGAGAGAGAGAGAGAGAGAGAGAGAGAGAGAGAGAGAGAGAGAAGAGGGAGGGGTGGGAAGAGGAGAGTGGGCGGGGGGTGGGGACTGGGTAGAGAACCAAGATGTGGTGGAAGAGAAGAAACAGGAGGAGGAGGAAAAGGAAACAGAGAGAAGAGATCGAAGAGGAAAGTTTAAAGCTTGTTGTTTAATCACACACACGCACGCGCGCACGCACGCACGCACACACACACACACACACACACACACACACACACACACACACACACACACACACACACACACACACACACACACGCACGCACGCACGAACGCACGCACACCCGCACGCACGCACGCACACACACACACACACACACACACACACACGCACATACACACACACACACGCGCGCGCGCACGAACGCACGCACACCCGCACGCACGCACGCACGCACGAACACACACACACACACGCACACACACACACACACACACGCACACACGCACACGCACCACAACACGACACAACACGCACATACACGCGTGCGTGTGTGTGCGTGTGTGCGTGTGTGTGTGTGTGTGTGTGTGTGTGTGTGTGTGTCGGGCGCTCGTGGTGTGCATGTGAAGTGGGGGAATTGCGTTGATAGATGATGAGAGAAGGAAGGGGGGGGAGAGAAGAGTGGGGGGGTGAGGAAGGAGGGAAGTGGAGGGTGGAAGGCACGGGGAAGGAGGAAAAAAGGGAGGGGCGTGTTTGTTCCAAGTCCTTTTTTTTTTCTTTTTTTTCTTTTTTCTTTTTTTTTTTTTTTACAGAGCTTGGCAGATATGGCGCAGCTTGTACGGACTAGTCCTCATACATTA
>CM031619.1:41477274-41479774 GCA_018398815.1 Conus ventricosus
ACAGAAACAGACAGACAGGCAGACAGACAGACGGACAAGACAGACCGACCGACAAACAGACATACATAATGAAAGAAAAAGCTGATGATTATGATGTCGTCGACGGATGGCATGAAACACACACACATACAAAAAGAGGGTAAAATGAAACACTGCTGTCAAAAGAAACAAGTCCAAATAAGTGACACTTTAAACAACACTATGTTGATGTTGATGATGATGATGATGATGACATTGATGATGATATTGATGATGATGATGATGATGATGATGATGATGTCATCGACGGACGTCATGATACAAAACAAAACAAAAAGTAGAAGAAAATGCTGTAGTCGAGAAAGCAAATCCAGACAAGCAAAATTGTAATCAACGAGATAATGCAAAGGGTGGAAGTGGTGGAGCAGTTATAAATTAAAACACAAATGCGAACCGTTATGTTTTCTTTCAACAGTGATAATCATGTGCAGTATTATGACTGACTTGAATTTCGGTGCTTGGTTTTGCAACTCAGAAATCTGATGGCTTTGGTATTACATAATTCAGCATTATGGTGGCACTGCAGTGTGATATATTCTTCCTAACCTTGTACCATAAAGATGCGTCTGCTAATAATAGAGTACCATGACTGGAAACAGAAAAAGAGCTATTTAGATGTAAATTGAAAGCTGAGAAAGTCAGGATAACGAAACAACTGCATCGGAACAAATCACCAAAATATGTCATATGGGGTGAAAAATATCAGAACATAGTAATGAAACAAGAGCGAATAATCATATCAGAATGTAGCTGTGAAACCGTAAACAACATCCAAAAATAATGAAAGAACAAATGTCATTAAAACATGATGAAGATACTTACAATATCGCACCAAAAGTAATGCTAAACGTCGACGATGAGAGTGGGAAAGGCCGCTCTGAGCTCCATTTCACTGGCTGACAGGCCTGTCGCCATTCACTTCAATCCAGACGCCATCCAAATGTTCGTCACCAGTTTTTCTTTGACGTCACACCTGACGTTTATTTCGTTTAAAAAGAAACTTGCAACTTTTTTTTGTGCTTTTTTTAAACGACTTCCTGCCTAATTTGTTTCATTTAGTAAGTCACAGAGACACAAAGGTTGTCTTTTTTTAATTGTTTGTTTGTTTTTGCTAATCTTATTGTGGAAACAATCTGGTGCTTTCAAAAGCCTTGACTGCCTTAAGCCGCCAATGACAATAACCCTTTTAAAGTATCATTTTGTTATCATTTGCAAAGAGGTATAAATATTTGGGGTATGTTACTCCTGGAAAAAAACTGAACAACCTCTTCCAGTCCATATGGGAAAAGGGAGAAGTGCCCCAAGATTTCAAAGACGCCTCACATCTACAAGAGGAATAGTGATAAAGCGTCTTGTAACAATCATCGTAGGATTTCCCTCTGCGCGTGGCAGGAAAATTCTTGCCAGGGTCATATTGAACAGACTCATCACCTACATAGCAGACTCCATCGTCCCTGAATCACAGTGCGGGTTTCGCACAGGCAGAGGCACAACCGACATGGTGTTAGCTGTTTGCCAGCTGCAGGAGAAGTGTCGTGAGCATAATCAGAAGCTCACCAAGGCCTTCGACACCGTCAATCAGACTGGTTTGTGGAAGATCCTTCACAAGTTTGGTTACCCTGACAAGCTTATCTGGCTGATCGTTTCATTCCATGACGCCGTGCAGGCGAGGGTGCAAGAAAACGTGGATACCTCTGACCCATTCCCAGCGAAAAACGGAGTGAAGCAGGGATGCGTTTTAGCTTCCACCTCTTTTCCATTCTGTTTGCTGCAATGCTGATTGATGCTTTCCGGGACTGTGAAAATGGTATACATCCAGTTTCCCTCAGATGGCAAATTCTTCCACCTTCGACGACTTCAGTCCAAGATTAAGGTATTTAGTGCCCTTCAGAGAGAGTTCCTTTTTGCAGATGACTGTGCACTGGCTGCACACTCCCATGATGATTTCCAGTGCATCATTTATCGCTCTGCAAGGGCCTGTTAACGCTTTGGACTTACAGTCATTCTTGGGAAGACCAAGGCCATGTTCCAGCCCTCGCCGTCCGGAGCTGGCAGTGCTCCATCATCACCTGTCGTCATCAACAACGCAGAGATCAAGCCTGTTGACAAGTTCTGCTATGAGGCAGCACTGTAAGCAGCAACGGATCTCTGTATGCAGAAGTGATGCTGCGCATTCAAAGGCCAGCTCTGCCTTTGGCAGACTCTCAAAGAGTCTATGGCAAGACCATGGCAACAAACTGCGCACAAAGGTCGCCGTGTACAGAGCTGTGGTTCTGAGTGCTCTCCTCTACTGTTGTGAAACTTGGACCATGTACGGCCGACAAACCCAGCAACACAAACAGTTCCACCAACGTTGCTTACGTAAGATCTCCAGCATCAAATGGTAAGACAGAGTGTCCAACCTACGGGTCAAGAAGAATGTGGCTTGACAAGCATTGAGTGTACACTGATCAACAGCCAG
>CM031619.1:41482274-41499134 GCA_018398815.1 Conus ventricosus
TTGTTTTGCATGCGAGACAAGACAACGAAAGAGACCACTAACATATGTCTTTGCCGGCGGAAAAGGTCACACACGCACGCATGCACGCACGCGCGCGCACACGCACACACACACACACACACACACACACACACACACACACACACACACACACACACACACACACACACACAGAGAAATCTGCAGCTTTTGAGATCGGCCTTCAGTATGTCCTTATACCCCATGGGAAGTCTACCTTGGTCACGCTGCCCCCCCCCCCCCCCCCCCCCCCCTCCTCCCTCCCTTCCTTCCCCTTCAGCTGGTTGGTCAGGATTTTTTTTTTCTTTATGGGAAGGGGGGAGGGAAGAGGATCCTTCTATCCTCCATGAGAACGGCATGTCCCATCCATCGCAGGGGACTTGGATGGTGTAGACACTGGAAGCAGGGAGCTAGACACTTTTCCCCAGGATCTCAAGGCTGGGCTCTTTGTCTTGCACACCTGATGTCGCAGATCTTGCGGAGGATACCCTGGCAGCCTCATCCCAACTGTTAGATGTAACCCGGGTACCCCACACCGAAAGGATCTCTCTCTCTCTCTCTCTCTCTCTCTCTCTCTCTCTCTCTCTCTCTCTCTCAAGATGGCAGTTGGGTGAGAGAGAGAGAGAGAGAGAGAGAGAGAGAGAGAGAGAGAGAGAGAGAGAGTCTCTATCCTCCTTTTTTTTTTTTTTCCTGCTGTCTTTTTTTTTCCTGCTGATATTGACTCATGTTTCTGAACGTGTATGAAAAAGTTTCTCTAACATTTCACACTGCCCTATCAACCACACACTGGCTCACTTTCAGCTTCAGAGAACTAATAAATGTTCATTCTAGCTTTTACTGCTCTCACCTAGGTTCGGGCAGTAAAAGCTATAATAAACATTTATTAGTTCTCTGACAAGTAACACTTCAACAATGAATTAAAAATGATAATACATCACACATTTTTTCAATAAACAAAAAATAACGCCCCTACAAACAAACATACTGTGTAGGATTATCCGTTTTCAGTACTAATTTACTAAACTTTTCAATAATATTATTTTCATGCATACATATATTAAACGCGCCTCTGTCTTTCATGTAAAATAAAACTACAGTCTTTAACTGTTAGACAAACAAACATGATTCGGCCGGCCTTACCCACCTACTATTGTGCAGAGTTCTGAAACCAGAGAGCTTAATGAGTTAAGTGTGGGGTTGGCCTATGCACGGAATACAGAGGCCCGTCATTACTTAATTTGAGGTGTTGGGTTTTATGACATGGCGAACAGGCACAGCGGTCTTTGGCGGCCAGCGTTAACAAGCTTAGCTCTGCTGTAAGAATATATATGTTAAAGCAAGTTGTGTGACATATTTCTACCCGCGTGACATTGTTTCTTTTGCTTTGACATGTGACATTGTTTTTTAGTGTTGACATTGTTTCTAGGCGTTGACATATAAAAAGGTATTGACACTGTTTATAGTTTTGTGTTCTTGGAGACATGCAGTTATTTTTAAAAAGACGGACCCGGGAACATGGGGAACGCCAAGAACTGTGAAAGTTTTGGCCAGTTTTCCCCTTTTTAAAAAAAGAACTTTTGGGAAGAACAAAAGCGTTTTAAAAGAAAAAAATAGTGAAAAAAGAAGAAAGATTTTTAAAAACTAAAGGAAAAAAATTTAAATCATTGTTTGATAATAAAACCCAAATTAAAAGGGCGCTCTTGATAAAAAAATACTCAAGGGGATGTAGCTACATATTTTTAGGGGGTAAATTTTAGATTTTTGGTTCACTGGCACCGTGGGCTGCCCTGGCTAGGTAATTTTGAAAAATTTTTGACCCCGGGCCCTGTTTTGCTTTGGGGGGGCCCGCCAAAAAAAGTAAAGTGACAAATCGCCGCCTCAGCCCTCTTTTTTGTAACCCAAATTAATTAAAGGGGTTGCACAAAGGGGAAAGGGAAACCCCTTTAGAATAAGAGGATTGCTTCCCAAAAAAAAAAATTTGTAACAATGGATTGTGTTTTTTTTTTTCTTTTTTAAAAAGTCGCCTTTGGTTTTTATTTAAGCCGAAAAAAGGCGTTCAAAAGGTTTTTAAACCAAGTAACCTCTAAGTTCTTAATTAAGTCACCTCAAGTTTTTAATTTTAAAGTTTTTAAATCAAGTAAACTTCTAAGTTTTAAATTAAGTTTTTAAATTTAAGTCACCTCAATTTTCTAAAAAGGGGTTTTTGAAAAGTCACCTCAAGTTCAAATTTTTAAGTCCCTCAAGTTAAATAACTAATCATCCCCTAAGTACAACCAAGTTTTTATTCAAGTCAATTTTAAAAATTAAATTTTTTAAGTTCTTAAAGTATTAAAGCCCCCTAAAAAGGGATCAAAATGATTTTTTGTTTTTTGGCGGTTCGGCCCAATGCTTTTTTGTTCGGCTTTTGTATTTGGGGTTGAGTTTTTTTTGATTTTTGGTTTTTTTTGTCTTTGTTTATATATTTTAAAAACCCGTAAAAAACCACCCCCAATAAAAAGCTCCCAAAAAATGAAAATTTTCTTTAAAAAAATTATAAAAGATTTTGGGCCCGGTTGTAGGCAACCCTGTTGTTGTGGGCCCGAACAACTTGTTTTTGGCTTTTTTATATCGGGGGCCATTGAAACAAAGGGCCCTGCGGGCCTTTTGGCACTTTTTCTTTATGGGCTATATTTTGTGATTTTAACTTTAAATTTTTTTTTGTTTTTTTCCACTTGCAAATTTTTTTCCCCTTGCGAAAAAACCCGTCCAGGATTTTTACGGGTTTACTTTTTTCACCTGTTTCAATGTTTTCTGATTCTGATTCGGATTTTCTGGCTCGGGATTTTAAAAGGGAAATAAAACCCTATATGTTTTAAAAGAAATTTTAATCCCATGATTACGGCGATAATAATTTTTCCAAATCTGTAATATAAAATCACTTTCCTGGGAAAACTCTAATGCCCTTTTTTAAAAAACGGGAAATCCTGCGTTAAATATACATAAAATCTTGTTCAGAATAAATGGGACAAACCCTACTGATATTTTTATTGTAAAAACTAAAAAACCTTTGGGGCCCCGGACCCCTTTTTTTCCCCTTCTTGATCCAAATTTCCGTTTCATACCTGTTATATATTTTAAAAAAATGTCTTGGGGCGCTTCTGTTGAATCTTTTTTAAAATGTAAATTCTTTGCCGGGGAAAACCTTTTTTTTTTTTTCCCGCAGGGTTGCCAAAAAAATAAAACCCTTTCCCCTTTTTGGGGCAAAACCGCTTGGTCATAAAACCTTCTTCTTTTTAAAAGGTCCAAGAGGGAAATTGGGCCCGCTCGTGGCTGTGCAAAATCGTCGCGTTCATTTTTTTTAAACTAAAAAAAATTATTTTTTTTTTAAAAAATGAGCACCAAAAAAACCTATCCCCAACCCTTGTAAAACCTTTCGCGTTTTTGGGGGTTTAAAGTGGGGATCCCACGTGCTTGGAAAAAGCCGGGTTAAAAAAAAAAACCCACGGGATCTTGGAAAAACTAACTTTAAAGACTTAGCAAAACTGATGCGGGTTATTACAGCTTAAATTTGCTACGAAAGATTTTTTTTAGTTAAGAAGGAAAAATTTCCCGGGACAGTACAATATGAAAAAAAAAATTATTTTTAAAAAAAAAAGGTTCATCGTAATTGAAGGGGGGTGCAGTATGAATGCCCCCTTGCTTTTAAAGGGAAGTAATTACGCTTTTAGTAAATTGGGGGATGACGGGAGAAAAAAAAAGACTAAAAAAAGCTATGGAGAAAACTAGCCCCGCAAAAAATTAACAAGGAAAACAAGAATTAAAGCATTTTGATTTTATTAAAACCCAAACTGAAAAAAACCGGGCATCACTTACATTTTTAAAGACGTTGACCAGGCAAAAAAAGGGAATTTTAAATTTTGGGAAAGGAAAACCAATCGAGACTTTGCCCCCCCAAAAATTCATGACTTTTATCACCCATCAGAAAAACAAAAACAAAAAAATCGTTTTTTAATTGTTTTTGGGTTTATGACTTTGTGTATTTTTTTTGCACTTTAATTTTGGCTAAATAAAAATAAAACAAAATCAAATTTTCCCCCCCAAAAAGGAAAATTTTGGAAGGGAATCACGGCAATAAAAAAGCTAAGCCAAGAAGCGGGAGTCAGTGAACAAACAGCAAAGGAATGGTTATAAAAACAAGAAATTTTGGCAAATTTTTTTTACCCGCCTAGACGAATACAAGACCACACTTTGGAACAAAATTCCCAAAACGACACAAAAAAAGGTTCTTCTAAAATTTCCCCCCCATGATACGATTAGACGAAAAAAATTTTAAGAACCCCCTCAAGTCATTGAAAAAATTTTCTTCAAGATACAAGGATGCAGAACCTTAAAAAAAAGAGTGCTTCGGGCGGGTTGCTTTTCCCCATACAACTGAAATACCAACGGGGCCCCCGTAATTTAAACCTCGCATAAATTCAAGTCGAGATGAAAAAAATTTTTTAAAGGTCGGGGTGAATAATTATTTTTTTTTAAAACTGGGAGTTACCTTTAAAAGAGGCATTCCGGGATTTTCACAGATCACGGGGCTTTAGTTAAAAATTTTAACAAACAGTTACCCAAAAAGGATTTTTTCCCTACCAGAAACCCCGGAGCTGATTGCCCCTTTCCCCGAAACCCAAAAGAAGGGGTTTAGAAAACTGCCCTCATTTTTTTGCGGCAAGGGAATAATAAAGAATTTAAAGGGGCTAAAACCAGTACAAGAAAACAAAAAAAAAAAAATAAATGTTGTGAAAAATCCATTAAAACCCACCCAAATTTATTACCGGTTTTTTAAAAGAAAAGGTACCTTTATTTACTGGGGGAAGCAAAGGGGGAAACACTCGCATCGGGAAACCATCCCTTTTTGGAAAGGTTGATCCATATGAAATAAAAAAAAATTGTAAAAAATGAACCCGGGCCCGTGAAATTATTTACGGGAAAAACTGACCAACAAAACAACCGGGCTCCTAAAAGATTTTTTGTGAAGGAAGAACTGCAGAAAAATCCCACCGACAAGTTCCGCTTAATTAATTTACGTAAATTTTATTTGAGTTTAAAAGGGAAAAGCTAGAAGGAAGAAGCCTTACGAATTGAAGCACAGAAAAAATAAAAAAGGCAGGAGAAAGGGGGCCAAAAAAAATTTAAGCGAGACAAAACTATTTTTTTTAAAACCTTTTTAATTAAAAAAATATTTAAGGAAAAAGAAAAAATTTTTACGCTAGAACGCCAAAAAAAACCCAAAAAATTTTAGTTTTCTGGAAAGGCCCTTGACATGATAAAAAGAAATTGGGAAAACAAATAGCAGTAAGGGTTTAAAAAATTTGGGAAAATTTTGGAAAAGGGGGAAAAAAATTTAAAGACCATGTGTTCCCCAATGCCCAAATGCTTTTTGAAACCTCTAGTTTAAAACAAATATTTTTTTAATTAATTTAAAAAATATTTTTGGGGTTTTTTAAAAAGGGGAAAGCTCAGAACAAAAAAAAACCTTAAAAGAAACAAAAAATTGGAAACAAGAAAAAAAAAGGGAAAGAGCCCTTTAGAAATTGATAGGGGAATCATATGGCACAAGTTCTATTTTTTAAGGGAAAATTTTATAAAGGAAATTCATGGGTTACATGGCAAGGGATCCAGATCGCCTAAAAAACCCAAAATTTCCCAAAATTTTGATCCCCGTTTAGGGGGGAAAAAATATTTTGAAATTTAAAAAAAAATACGAGCCCCATCAATCAAACTGAAAAAAGATTTAGTGAATTGTTAATGATATTTTTGACCCTTGAAACAAAACTTGGGGAAAAAAATATAAAGATAAAATAATTATAACGTTCCCCCATTTCCCCAATTGCATATAAAAACTCTGGATTAACAAATCCCCCCTTTTGGGTTTTTTCAACCCTAATGACTTCTTTGTTAAAAACATTGGGGTTTCTCTTTGTAGATTAGATCTTTAGTTTTACGTTTTTAAAGTTGAAAAGTCTTATTGTCAAACAATGCTTTTTGAAATTGTCTTGTGAAAATTTTTGACCCCAAAACACTGCGAGATTTTCCCTTTGCTTTCTTAATTTTTTTCCCTCCGGGCAGAAATACTGTAAAATTTTCGACCTTAAACCAATATACTCCTTAATCACCCCCCCAGAAAATTCGCCCTTTCATTTTTCCCTTTAAAACCTTTTTGTTAACGGGGGAATGAAAAAGGCGAATTTTTAAAGGAAAAATTCAATTTTGTCGTACCATTCCCCCATCCCCTTTTAAAGCCATTTATTTCCATGTTTTTTAAGATGTTTTTCATAGGGATCTAAAAACAAAACTATCTGTATCTGTGTAAAGTACTCTGGACTCTGGATACGGGGGTTTTAAAAAGTAGTCAAAAAAAAAATTCTAACATTAAAAGCTTTGATAATTCTAAAACAGTAAAAACCCAAAAAAATAAAAAAGGCTTGTCAAATTTTTGCCCTTTCTTTTTTTTCTTTCAAAAAGCCCAAAGGGGATCATGAAATCTTTCAAAAATTCCGAAAATTTTGGTTTTAAAGTCAGTTTAAAATGCTTCGTTTCTTGGTGACCAATCAAACCTTTTTTTAAAAACTTGTGGGGTTTTCCATAGTTTTTTTCCGAAACAGCTTTTTGGTTCTTTCCTTGGGAAAAAATTTTTTTTTTCTGAAGCATCTGGGGAAATTTTTATTTTCTAAAAACCATGTTCTTCAGGGTTTTATGGTTTATAAAAACCTTTCTTGATCAAAGCAATTACACGATGAAAAAGCTGTTGCTTAAAAACCATGTTTTAAAAATTAAAATTGTAAAATTGTAATGAAACTTTTTTTTTTTTTTCCCTCGAAGATTAGGCCCCAAGTTTAGGCGGCCCCTTTTGGGGTTCTTCTTTAGACTTTCTGCAGCTAATGGGTAGTCATTATGTAGGTCAGGGAGCTCATGAGGATTTTTTTAAGTCAACTTCTAGAATGAAACCGCCCCTGTCGATCGGGGGTCAATCTGCTCAACCCCTTTAATGCTTTTGCCCCATTATTTTTTACTGCCGCCATTAAACTTTCAAAAAATTTTCGTAGGGAAATGATTGGGGCCCCTAAACCCAAAACCTTAAAAGATTGTTTGCATCTAAATACATGGATAGTTAGCCCCTTTTTCTTGGAACATAGTTGTCCAAGTATTTGGGTTTTTCTTTACAGTAATTTATGCACGCCATACTAATTCCCCCCCCGCCCCTCCTTTTCAAACATCTGAATCATTGGCAGGGTTTTAAAAATAAATCAATTGTACTCCAGTATCTTTTAGGAAACGGTTTTCCCAAATCATCCCGGGCGCAGGGAAAAGTAAAAGCGCAGGGTCCAGGGTATAAATTTTTTTTACAGGTCCTTTTTTTGTTTAATTTTTCCCAAAACGTCCCCCAACAAACATACTTCCGGGCCTTATAAATAGGAATCAGATATCTCCCAAACGTTTTAAAAATTAACTTCTGCCGCATCTTGAGCAAGCTGGTAATCAGAAACACGATGTCCTTTTCCCCTAAGCCTAGAAAAGAACGCGCCCTTTTAAGGGAAGTTACTTCATCAAAACCTTTTCCCCAAATATTTATGTATTTATAAAAGGGGAAAAAGCCCTTTTAACAAGAGTTGGGTAAAATTTTCTTCCGTTAATTGGGGAGGACTTTAAGGACCTAGCCAGGGGACTCAAAAGATCCCAACATGTGTTTTCATTTGAGTTATAAAAAAACATGTTATTTAAAGTGAAAAAACATGTTTCTTTTCCCGGGTGACGGGGCAAAGCCTGAAACCTAAAGGGGTCGTCTACTGCTTTCCCTAATAAGGTGGAGTCGAACCCCGCAAGTTATAAAAAAAAGGGCCGCTTCCATGTTTTTTGGGTTTAAACTTTTGTTGGAAAAATTGCAGTTGTTGTGCGCGCTCCCCTGACTTTCCGCAAAAGTGATCATGGGGCTTACTGTTGGATTGGCGCCTTCATTTAGAAAATTTTGCTTAACCACTTTTCCACCCTTTGGGGCTGAGTCATACTGTTTTTTTGGTCTTTTAGGCGCATAATAAAGTCTGAAGATTCAAATTATTAGAACAGGCGTTTCGCAAATTTCGCATGCGTTTTTAAGAAGTTTTTGCAGCTCTGGTCCCCCTATACAATTCTGGGTTTTGAAAGGAAATCCCTCCGACCTGAAAAATAACAAAAAAAATGAACAAAAATTTATGATTACTCCCAAAGGGGTTTTTTAGGGAAATTTTTTTGGGGGTTTTGGGCCCCTTTATAGGGAACAATAAACGACTCCAATCTGCGTAAACTACGTATGGCTTGTTTGCAGCCGTTTTCCCTTCTTTTAAAAATAACTTTAGATCCAGGGGGGGGCCCCCAAATTATTCCCGTATTACAGTTTTAACCCGAAATTTTAAAAATGTTTCTTTTTGTTCAAGCGCGGCTGGAAAAGGATGGGGTTCTTGTTAAAAAATTTTCCCACAGAAAATTTTGTTTGCCCGATTTTTGAAGTAGCTTTCATTAGTTTTACTCATTGTTGAATTAATGTGTAATGGGGGTGCCCTGCTGAAAGGGAAAACACTAGGAGTAAGGGCCACATGGCTTTTGGCCGGATCACCTATTGGGTTTGGGCCCGTCTTTAGGGCACCTAAAAAGGGGCCAAATTTGTTTCCTCATCCCCTGTGTAACCCTTAACCGTTTTTTGGTTTGTTTTTTTCCAAAAATGAACAATAGAAAACCACCCCTAACAGGGAAAAAATTTTTCCCCTAAAGTTAAGATCATTGATGTAAGGCTGATAGGTTTTGATACTTTCTTGCCCTTTTTTTCCGGGCGTTTAAAGCAGCCCTTTAAAACCCACCACATAAAACATTTTTTGGGCTGTATTCTTTATGTTTAAAAAGCTCTTTTTGCAAATAATGCGGGGGGTAGGGAAAGTAAGAACCCGCCTACAATCGGCCATACTTAGCCCGTTTTTAAAACTGATCTCTTTGGGACTTTGCCCTCTGACCCAAACCCGAGCCCCCATTTTCTTCTTCCCCGGGCCACATCAAACTGGAAAGCAGTTTTCTGCCCCCAAACCCGGTGTTAAAATCATTATGAGAAAGGGAAAAACCTGTTGTTAGTCGGACCCCGACTTCAAAATTTTTTTCATTTATTGTTTATTTGTTTGTTTTTAAAAATTTTAACATGACTTTTAAGGGGGGTTTTTATTGTTATTCCTTGGAACTTGAGAAATACATGAACAACAATGCCTGTTAAAGTTTGTTTGGGTCAAAGACTTCCGTTAAAATGTTTTAAAATTTTTTTACAAAAGCTCTCCCTTAACATTCCTTAAACAAATTTGGCTGGTTTCCCTTTTTTATCTTAACCATTTAAGTTGTCCCTTTTTTAACTGAAAAATATTTATTAAATTAAAAAAAAAAAAAATTTAAACAGAAACAATTCAACGGGCTTTTTTTTGCTTTGGGCTCATAAAATAAAAATATAAACGCCCTTTTTAGGGTTTTTAATGTGGCTGTTTAGAAAAAGTTTTTGTTTGTTTACTTTTTTTTAAAAATTCCTTTTTTTTCTGCTCGGTTTTCTGGCTGTTGAGAAAAACTTGCCCTTCCTTTTTTTGAAGTCAAACTTTTGTCTTTTTGTCATCAAAATGGCCCGGTTTAAAAGACTAAATTCTTCATCCGGAAAGTTGAGTTTAGCTAGCGTTTATTTTTTTGTCAGTTTAAAAAGAGCTAAGTTTAGCTTTATTGTTGAACCATAGCTGGGGCTTTTTGGGGTTTGTTTTTAAAATTTTTTCTAGCGGGACTTACAACAAAAGAACACAGACCGAGAGTTTAAAAACAAAACCCCCTAAAGGTAAAGCTGCGGGTTTCCGGGCCCAAAGCCTGTTGCTAAGAGACCAAAACTTGTCCCTTTTGATAGTTCACTTATAGTTGATGTTCCAGGGATTAAAAATATGTAAAAGCATTAAAGGCAGCAGAAAACCTTTTGTTTGGGTTTTTTCTTTTATTTTGAAAGGTTTTTTGCTCTTGTTTTGTTTTCATTTGCGTAATGTTTGTTAATCTTTAAAGGGTTTTTTTGTAAAGGGGTTTTCTACTAACCCTTTTTTTTGGGCTCTGGTGCTGTGGGGGTTTGGGGTAAACCTGAAAAGACATGCTTTTTTAAAATAAAAAATTTAAATTTTGTATTGAAAATTTTTTTAATCTGTTCCTTGAATATTCAGTGCGGCCCCCCTCAAAAATAAAAACAAAAAGTACATTAAAATGGGGTTTATTTTGCCATCTTTTTTTTTTATTTAAAATTTTAATGTTTATTCCGTCTTTTAAAAGGGTTTTCCCCCCTTCCATGCAGCTGATTTTCCTCTGTTTGATCTTAGGGCAATCCATAACCCCTATTTGTTGTTAAATAATCTCGGAACCCCAACACTGTGAAGGTGTAATCTTTAGGAAACAAGGTTATGGGTTTGGGCTTTTAAATCCTCCCGCCTCCAAACAAATTTTCTTATTTTGTTTAAAAAAGCTGATAAGGTTTTAAAACCCCCTAGCGTAATTTTGGGTTTGGAATACCCCCCCGTCGAACATTGTAAATTTTGTTATTTTAGGATTAAAAAACTTTTCACTTCCTCTTTTTAATGGTTCTTCATCTTCAAACAAGGGAATAAAAAAACCCTTTAAAACCCATCTTGCTGTGGCAACCCAAAAATAAAAATTTCCCTATAGCGTCATTCTTGCTTTTTGGGGGGAAAGTTTTTAAGAAGAAACACTCTTTCGTAAAATATTCTAATTTTTTACTGATATTGTTTTCTCAATCAGCCCTTTCTAAAATTAGGGGTTTCTAACAACGCCCCAAATCCCAACGAGATGTCAGAAATGCTTTACTTTGCTTCGGTTTTCTGATGATCTGATAAAACGTTTTTATTCATTAAAAGTTTTTGTTCATATGGGCAATTTTGTCTTTTTAAAGCCCTTGAAAGTTGGGGCCCTTCGACTTAACAACTCAAAAAACTAAGGGGAAAAAAAAACATTTCCAACGCAAAATTTACCCCTAAAAAACTTTTTCCCCTCCTTTTAACCCCCCTCTGCGGGCCCTTTTTTCAAAGGGTTTTTGTGCTTTTTTTCATTTTCTATTCCTTTAAAAGCAAAGTCGCCCTTTTTATTCCCCCGGGTTTCCATAGACAGAAAGGTTTAAAAAAATTTTCTGCATTGGTAAAGAAAAAAATTTCCTGCCCTCAAGGTTTTTTAGAAATTTTTTTAACGATTGCCCCCTCCCAGATTTGCACAAAATGCCGTTGGGGTCGTTGCTGATTCGAGATCTAATTTTTAAAGTAAGGCGCCCCAGAAACCCGGCCCCAATCACCTTCCCTCCGCTCCTAGGTTTTGGGAAAAAAGCAGTAAGAATTTTTATTTCCCCCCTCAATTAGACGGATTATTTGGAACCCGTAAAAATTTCCGTTTTTTTTTTCCCCTTTACGCCAAGGGGCCCCTTTTTAGTCTTTTATTTCGGGGCAAAATTTAAAAACCTATTTCTTTGACATTTTTTATAAAAAAAAAAAAAAAAAGTTAATTATTAAAGAAAATGGCAGGCATTTTAAGGTGAAGAAGATTTGATGTTTTTGATCCTGGAGGGCGAATGAGTGAAACGGGGTCCTTTGAAAAAGCACCCCTCCCGCAAACCCCATTTCGGCGTGAAAATTAAAAGAAAATAAAGGCCAGATCATTTTTCCAAAATTTGGGGCCAAAAACCCCCCCCCAAATTTTAAAAACCCTGATTTTGAAGTAAAAGATGGTCATTTGTTTGTGAAAACCGGCCCCGGCCGAGAACAACTTGTTCGGCTTACAGATAAACGAAACCCATCAAATTTTTGTAGGCATGAATACAATTAGACAAAGACTTAGGGGGAAGATCGAAATCGCATTGGCATTGTTAAACCGAAATTAAGGGAGGAGGCTGTTTCTAAACTTCAAAACACACTGCAGGAACTCCCAACAGATAACCAAATACAAAACATAGAACTTCAAGATTTAAGTCAAACGGCGGACGAAATAATAAATACAATAGAAGCAGAACCCAGTTCTTCAGAAGAAACAGTACCAAAAAAAATTGATGTTTCTTCATTGCCTATGAGATAATTATATGCCCTTAATCGTATTTTAAAACCTTCAGAGGCAATTAATAAACAATTCAGCAAAACTGACTGAACTAAAAGAGGATATAAAAAAAGAAAAAAAAACTCGCTGAGGCTGATGACTCCAACTTAGGGCATGATATTAAAGAAAGAAAACCAAAAGGCTAAAAGAACTTGAAGAACTAAGATTATCAAGAATAGAAGTGATGTCTACTAACCGAGAAGAATTACGAACTCAAGTGAGCAGAATAAGAGAAACTATCCAAGAATTTTATATGAAGACACGACGCTAGCAGAACGAATACGAACACTGTTTAGAGAGCAGGAGTCACATTAGCAAGCGTTATAACAGCCTTAGGTTTTGCAATAAGTACACTGGTGAGGGCTATTACAGGCGGGGGTGGTCAAATCCCAGTCCCTCCGGCGCCATCGCCTCCATCTCCGCCTGACAAATCATGGTAAAAAACAGCTTGATGATCTTGCGGATTTATTAAAAAATTAGCCAGTAAAGCCGTGGATGCATTACCAGGTATATTGGGGGCATTGTTAGCTGGCTTTTGTCTACTGCAGGCAAGTAGTTGGCTTTATGGCCGAGCACTTATGGGGATTAGTTCTCTTAATAGTCGGGTTAATTTTTTAGTAAAATAAAGACCAAGTAATCCTGAGCAAGTTAATCCAAAAACAAGCGCTGTCTTTTCATATTCATGGTCATTATTTTTTTTTGACTTCTTCAACGCCTTCGGGCTTTGGGCCACAGGGATTGGATGACTTATTCTTGGGGGTCATCTTGTTTGTTTACTGCTTGCAATATTACTGGCTCAGAATTTATTTCGTTTTTCCCGACTTTCTGTTCATTGCCTGCCACAAGGATTTCATTATTGTAGTTTATTATTGTACCTATCTGGAGCCTGAGGTCAGAAGGCAGCATGTATAAACCAGTGCCAACAGCAAAGTCTACTTTCGATCTTGCGTATTGTAAAACATTTTGGTATCTTTTAATACTTGAAGGTAAATCAACTGTAGAATTAATGGCGTCCTCTAAATTTGCTAAGTATTGTTTTTGTGCATCAAAACCAGTAGAAGGATCAGTTATGCTCGATCTCGTTTGTGCTTGCGAGCCTAGCAAACACCAAACGTAAGTACGAACAGAGTCGTTTATTCGTTCTATTCCTGCTTTAGTTAGGCCCTTAGAAGCGTCTAAGATAAATGTTGTCCATGCTGTTTTATGCTCTTGCTCTATGGACCCTAGGTGAACAGCTGTGCCTGAAGAGAAAGATGTATAAGGAGGATTCCAAGCATAGTTATACTTTCTGTGCACGCCCCAAAAATAAGGAGTGCCTAGGCCATGATTAAGATCCAACTTTTGTCTAAAGTCTGTCTTAGCCTTAATATTGAATTCGTTACAAATCCTTTCAAAAGCCTTCATGTCTATTCTGTTGCTGAATGGATTAAACGGTTTGTCATTTGGCAATGGCGCTTGCAGTTCAGTCAAAATACGTCTGAAGGTGTAATAGAAATGAAATCTGTACACTGACCTCACCAAAGGATCAGGATGATTTAAGTGATCAGCATACGACACTCCACACCCAGTTGATGCACAAAACACAGCAAAGTTTAACTGGTTCTGATAAAACTGCATCGGATGACTGAACCACACTTTTGCGATGTAGTCTTTTTTAATAGGGGGGTTAAGATATCTGTTTAATGGAGTACTAACCTTTACTTGAAAGGAGTCAGACTGAGTCACAGAAATGACAAGGGTGTCAGTTGTTATATTTTTAAGATTGTAGTGCGGCCCAGCAGAATATTTTGCATCAGTATATTTAAATGCAGTCATTTTTATTTTGTTTAAAAAATGTTTGTAACAATAACAACCCAAGACCGTCCTTCCTTTTTAGAACATGCTATTGATAACAATTGCGGAACCAAAACGGTCGCGCTCCATGAAATATTCTACGAAGTCGTATGGTTTAATATAACTGAATCCAAGGAGAATAATAAGATTAAAAAATTTAATAATGAAGGAAAATTAGTTAGCCAGTTAACAATACCTGATGGTTATTACGGGTTTTGCTCACTAAAAGAAGCAATGAGTAACTTCGACATTACTCTCAAACTTAACAATGCAAATCTAAAAAAATGTTAACCTTCAAACCTGAAAAAGAAGAAGTAGGTTACTATTTTGATAGAGAGCTAGCTAAAATGTTAGGCTTTACAACTACCAATCGGCCCACTCATAGTTTTAGTGTTACACCAGACAAAACTACTTATGAGGGGAAAGTCCGCTCGATCTTGCATTACATTCATTACTCTATGTTCATTTAGACGAGCTGAGCACTGATGAAAACTTATATGATGGAAGGCCCTCAACTGTTTTAAGAGCTCTTCCATCAGGGAAAGCTGCATATTGCGATTATGAAATTATACAATTCCCTAATTTACAGTTTAAAAGATTAGTTTGTGGGAGGGTCGGATCATTTAATATAAAAATTGCAGACAAAACGGGGAAAGTCGTGAAATGTGATAACCTGCACATTGTTTTGGAAATAAAATAATAAGCTGTACTAAAAAATGTCGTGTGGGCCAGAAGAATCCGGAGTTACATTAGCGCCTGTAAGGTGTATAACTTTAGAATTAAAAGACCTTGCAGACGTTGCGGACTTTGAACAAAACGGCGAGATAGGCGCTTTGTATGGTTTTGAGTACACTAAAGATGGTGATTATAAACGCAAAGAGGTTGGCGACAACAAAAAGTTTCCTAAACTAGAGCAACTGCGCAATGTAGAAGCAAATAATGCTGGCCAGTATGAATATAAAATAGTTCGAAAACCTGACAGCAAATGGCACTTAGAACCATATTTAGAATGGGACATAAAATTTGAATTCATAAGCCCATTTACATTTTTTAGCCGGCAAAAAAGTTTTAGAAAAGCACTCAACTCTGGCCCTTTACATGTAAGTCTTATGCCAGAGGACAATAGTCGGAAAGAGATTGAAATAAAACCGTATGAAAATAAAACAGTACATCCTCCACAGAAGAGAATCAGTTTTGAAAGATGCTTCTACAAAATTACAGTTCATTCCACAAATGAAATTAGGAGACACGTTCACAATGATATTTGAAATTTCTGTCTTAAAAGATGTAAAGAGGGATGGGTTGTGGCGTTAGTGACGTCCTTCTAAAAGGAATTCTAATTAGCTGCAAAACTTAGACGTTGAAAACTTAAAGTTACCGTCGTCATTCTTCACAATGTGAGGATATTAAGGTCATAACAACAAGCAACAAAATCAATATTAGTCTAAATAGAAACAATCTTACAGCACTGAATTGGATTAATCTTACACATCTAGACCTTATAGATTTTTATTATACTAAACAAGTTTTGACAGAGGGCATGATAAAAACAATAACTGGATTAGATTAAATTCTGTTATAAAACATGAGCATTAAACTTTATAACAAAAACCCCTCATTGTTCATTAATTTGTGGGCAGACTGGTTGTGGAAAACAATATTTATCCTCGACCTATTACAAACAGTTTATCGCTATAATTTTGATTATATGTGATTTTCTGTCCAACACTTAAATGGAACAAAGCATATCATGATAGAAGGTTTATATGGACAGATGATAACATATATTTAGTTAATCCCAGCAATAAACTGAGTGAGTGTTTAGAACAGTTTTATAAACTGTTTGAAGAGCGCAAACACTATTTATTATAGATGACTGTTCAGCAGAAAGAGACATAGTTAAAAAGAGAAACACTTTGTCAAAACTGGCTTTCAGTGGAAGACATGCTGGAATAAGTGTGTGGATTTTATGTCAAAAATATAACTCAGTTTTAAAAGACTTTAGAGAACAGTTAAAGACTGAGTTTTATTTCACATGAAAGACAGAGACTCATTTGATGAATGTTTGCGTGAAAATGAGTTATTGAAAATGATCAGGAAAAACACAGGATTAAAGCAAAAACTAAAATCTAAAAAGTTTAGTAAATTTGTATTGAAAACGGATAATCCTACACAGTATGTTTGTTTGTAGGGTCGTTTTTTTGTTTTATTGAAAAAATGTGTGATGTATTATCATTTTTAATTCATTGTTGAAGTGTTACTTGTCAGAGAACTAATAAATGTTATATAGCTTTTACTGCCCGAACCTAAGGTGAGGGCAGTAAAAGCTAGAATGAACATTTATTAGTTCTCTGCTTCGTATCTCTGATGAATGATTCTCTCTCTTTCTCTCGCTCTCGCTCTCTGTCTGTCTGTCTGTCTGTCTCTCTCTCTCTCTCCCTCTCTCTCTCTCTCGTCTCTCTTCTCTCTCTCTCTCTCTCTCCTCTCTCTCTCTCTCTCTATCCCAACTGCCGTCTCGTTGTTACTACTACATCCGCGTCTGCTAACTAAATCAGCTGCAGTTGTCACAGCTCCGAAGTGCATTCCATGCCATGTATCACACAGACACACACACACACACCACACACACACACACACACACACACACACACACACACACACACACAGAGAGTGAAACATATTCTGTTTTTAGAGTGTTGGGACTTGCATGATGTGTGAGAAATAAACACTTTTTACAGCAGACTCCATGACAAAAAAAATCTTGTTCAGAGATGTCCCACCTGATGTGATCTTTGAATTTCTGAAAGAGATTAACAATTTTTTTTCCATCTGATATAGGATGTTACAGAAAAAAAAGAAGATTTT
>CM031619.1:41506734-41511742 GCA_018398815.1 Conus ventricosus
CCCCAACCAAGAGGACAGCTTACTTTCTCATTGTGCTGGCCCACCAAGTAATCAATTTTCTGTACTGACCGACCTAAACACTGCAGTAACAGAAAATCATGATTCCAGCCCATCACATATTACGGATGGAATGGGTCGTGTCTGCAGGTGTCTGACTCTCACACAGAAATTATGGATGCATGCACGACTTTTCCGATTCACATACACACACCCACTCACCCGAACATTGACAACCAGGCAACAGAACAACACTTTTTGTTTTATGCTACCCGAGCCATCAGACAAACATATATAATAAATCTTAAATAAATGTTAGCGAACCGCCCAGAGAACGTGGACAAACGAGTCACAAGACAAAACACAACGCGTTTCGACCTCTTAGGTCTTCATCTGGTGATAATTAAACGAATAAAACAACCCTGCTGCTTAAGAATCCTCTAACCCACTCTCCTTTCTCCATACACATACTTATTGACACCAAGATTGATCCTTTTTTTTTTTTTTTTTTTTTTTTTTAATTCCCCCAATATTTTGACCATTAATAGTATTCCTATCAGTAATATTATTATCATCATTACGACTTTGACTCACTCACTACTTCCCTTCCAACAGCCTCGTTCTCATTCAACGCCTTCTTCCTTGCGCTGAAGCCTGAGCAATCTGAAGCGACCAAAGCTAAGTGAATTTTCGTTGTTTTATTCGTTTAATTATCACCAGATGAAGACCTAAGAGGTCGAAACGCGTTGTGTTTTGTCTTGTGACTCGTTTGTCCACGTTCTCTGGGCGGTTCGCTAACATTTATTTAAGATTTGTTTAGATTTCCGCCTGCAGTCGTCTCGCTTTGCAACTAGATATATAATAAATACAAGAACATCAATAGGTTGGCACGCCACCATAAGGCGTACACACAAAATATATCTATGTATAGCTGGCTATCTACTAGCGCTGCTGGTTCCAACGACGACGTAGACGATGACGACGACGAAACGATGAAGAGGACGAAGACGACGAAGGCGATGAAGACGACAAAGGCGACGACTACAGCGTCAAGTCCGACACAGGACTATTGGAATTTCACAGAGCTGTGGCTCAAAATCACTACCACACTCACGTCGTCTCTGCCGACGACAAGGCGACAGTCTCACACAGGAGGGTATTAAAACGAAAAAAGAACCTATCCCTGATACTAAAACCGTCTCCTGCAGACACTTTCTCCATTATCTATTTCGGAGAAAACATCCATACTGCATCATCGGTGACTCTAATTTACGTGATATCAATCCCAGACGTTAGTTCCAAGACATGAACACCCCTTCAAAATCTGTGTCCATGAGGTGTCCGCCGAAGACCTTCTGTCATGGCTGTCGTCACTGACCGTACATTCTAACATAAAGGTGATTGTTCATAGTGGAATAAAATCCTGTCCATCAGGCCCTGTTTCATGTAATGTCTGGTCAAACGCGCTGGTGACCTCGTTTTTGAGTGAACCAGTATTTTAGGAAGAAGAAGAGAAGACCTCATCATCTTGTGCTCTCAAAAGTTTCCAAATGCACGTAGGTCTGTAACCTTCAGCTCCATTCTGTCTGCCAAGGGCAGACACTCTTTTAACAATGTCATTCTGCCTTCCAATCGCAGTCTGAAAGAAGCTGGCGATCAACATAAAGCCAACTTAATCGAGAATTATCCTGTTTTTTGCTGCGGATAAAACACTTTACAGAGACACCATACATCCAAATGTGCGAGGAACTGTGAGACTTGCAGAAAATGTAAAAAGCCTGTGGGTGTAATGGTCGCTTTGATCGTAATCCTACCCAAAGCCCATCCAGTCAAACGATGTTGAAGCCCCTCTTAGAAAGCGATTCTCAAGGAGACCATCAGCCATGACTGACAACCCACCTGGATTTAACGGCTCTGACCTCTCATATACACATGGTTATTCAGATCATGCACGTTATAATGTCCACCCTTCAAATCTTCCTCCTCCTTCCTCATCAATTGACCATTTCCCACCATTGGCCCAGAGACCAGTTGTGGGAGGATTTCCTTTTGCCTCCCCCCCCCCCCCCCCCCCCCCCGGTCAAACCGAGCTCACGGTGTTGGTGGGCATCATTTTGGACGGGAGGACCATGCCTTCAGTGGTGCTCACTCACAGTGACTCCTCCGTCAATCTTCACCCCGTGTCATGAAAAATAGACCACCGGGCGTGGTTCATGTTCCCCAGCTAGGAGCAGCTTCTGAGGATGGCTTCGCACCTTTTCTCTCGACAGCCTCCGTATCCTCCTTGTGTTGCAGAGTGATGTCTTCTTCGCCTGATGATGCTGACATTATTTATTATTGAATGATTTAGGCCGGTTTTGTTTAACATCAGTGACAAATTGTGAATTAGTGTATGCGATGGATATCTGTCTGTCGGTCTGTCTGTCTGTCTGTCTGTCTGTCTGTCTGTCTGTCTGTCTATCTATCTATCTATCTATCTATCTATCTATCTATGAATGTGTGATTCCTAGAGCGTGAATGTTTGCGCGTGCAAGCAGGTGTGTTTGCATGTGTGTGTGTGTGTGTGTGTGTGTGTGTGTGTGTGTGTGTGTGTGTGTGTGTGTGTGTGTGTGTGTGTGTGTGTGTGTGTGTGTGTGTGTGTGTGTTCATGTGAAACAATGATCGAAAATGGCTTTATATCTTTTTCAGCAGCAGTTCTCTTTTTAGGAAACTGAATAGTATCTTCTTAACAATGATGCTGAATCGTGAAGTTACTGATCATTGTTATGTTTGTATTTTCAATACCACAGTGATTTGTTAATCAATATATGTGTGTGTGTGTGTGTGTGTGTGTGTGTGTGTGTGTGTGTGTGTGTGTGTGTGTGTGTGTGTGTATGTGTGTGTGTGTGTGTGTGTGTGTGTGTGTGTGTGTGTGTGTGTGTGTGTGTGTGTGTGTGATTGAGAGAGAGAGAGAGAGAGAGAGAGAGAGAGAGAGAGAGAGAGAAGAGAGAGAGAGAGAAGAGAGAGAGAGTTCGTGTTTGTGTATATTTGCACGCGTGAACATGTATGCGTACAAGCGAACATTTCATTAATACTCAAGGACTTACCGGACCCGAGAGACACCTCTGATATTCACAGTAATATCCTCATTGCACACCTTAGATCGCGAGCTATCTATGACGGAGATGTGACTCTTTTGCGCATTTGAAAAAATTGTGAAGCTTTGTGTATTTTGAGTCCTAATTGACTTGTACTACCATTTACCTCCACTTTTTGTTTTTGTTTGGCATAGCCTCTTGTTTAGATAAATGAGCCGTGCAGTTCACACTTAGAGCGGTATTTTTCTTCATTTTGTGTTTGGTACAATAGATACATAATCATTCCAAACCTAGTTGGGCCCCACGAACCGCTTCTGACAATCGTCAAAACGACGGAAGATGGCATGGTTTGGCCACGTCATTCGTCACAACACCCTCTCCAAAACCATCCTTCAAGGTACCGTTGAAGGAGGGCGCAGACGAGGACGAGGCAGAGAAAGAACTGGTCCGACAATATAAAGGACTGGACCAAAATGACCATGCCAGATCTCACGACAGCTACAATCAGAAGAGCCTGGAGAAACGGCGGCTGCCTCATCACGTCCCCCCTCCAACGACCCCAGCGGTCAGGGGAATGACTGACTGACTGACTGTAGACACAATTGGCATCTAATACTGCTCCTGTACTTTTTGTAGCTACGATGCCTAATACCCTCTAAGGATGGACTTTGGGTTGATTTTCTTTATACTAATCATATCATGAATAAAATTAACTGATGTGTCCCATAGATAACTCTGTTAAAGATTTCCATGTATTTGGTTTTGCCGAGTCAAGATTGTCAAGACAATGCAGAGTCAAGATTGTCAAGACAATTAAGCGACTCTGAAATATATATACCAGGATACAATATCATACGTAAAGATCCCACACATACTATGGATACAGGTTTAGTTATCTACATCCATCAAAGTATTAATTTTAAAAGATTTAATCCTACAAACGGTTTTAACATAGAATCATTATGACTTCAAATTAAATTCAAACGCTCAAAACCACTTTCCTTTGGATTTGTTTGCAGAAATCCTGTAGAGAGTGCTGTTTGGCGTGATAATTTTACTCTTCTGCTAGAGGATTTATGTTCCACTATTGATGAATTAACATTACTGGGAGATTTCAACATTGATCTTTTGAAGCCAAACAAGCCCTGGATACAAATGGCGGGAACATTTCACCTTTCGCAGATAATCGACAAAGCTACAAGAATAACAGCCTCTTCAAAAACACTTATCGACCACATACATACATCTGAGGCATGCAATATAGCAGAAATTTGTTCACCGAATTATGTTTGTTGTGACCATCTTCCCATATGCCTAACATCGATGAAAAAAGGAGTTAAAGTTTAAAAAAATTGTCACACTTTAATTGAATACAGTTTTTCCTATTTTGATTCCAATCAATTTCTATCTGATTTAAAGAAATCCCACATACACGACGTCTATCGGTTTACTGATCCTCCTGATGAAGCATTCGAAGTTTGGTATCACAATTTTTTAAAATGTTTACAATAGACATGCATTTTTGAAAACAAAACGTGTTAGAAGTAACCCTAAAGTGCCCTGGCTCACAGATAGTGTGAAACATGCCATGGACTTACGAGATTCACTATTTCAAACGGGACCGAAAGAAGAGTTTAATAAATAAAAGAATCTTGTTACATATTCAAAACGTGCGGCTGAAACGAACTACTTTCAAGATCCTGTGTCGTAAAAAACAGACAGTAAGTCGATCTGGAAAGCCATAAATCATATAAGCAATAATAAATTCGCTAACACTAAAACCATATAAGTCAGCAATATGCCCCTGACACAGTCAACAATCATTTCTGTGGAATAGTAGTGCAACTGCAACAAGATAATCTGCCTATACGACTTAGAGACTGCCGTGATTTCGAATTCAAAACTTTCCTCTGATTACGCGTCCCGCAGTGCAT
>CM031619.1:41534027-41546527 GCA_018398815.1 Conus ventricosus
GGTCACTTTGGTCCAGTACTTTATATTTTCAGACCAGCTTTTTCTCTGCCGTCCTCGTCTGCGCCCTCCTTCACCGGTACCTTGACGGATGGCAGGTTCTCAGAGACTTGGCTCGCCCAAGTCATCCAAGCCCTCAACGAACACTCCAGCAGCACAGTAATCCTCAACAGTAGATTACGAAAACAATATATACCAACCTACGGCTGCAATATCTATTATTCAACGGTAACAATAAAACAATATATACCAACTTACGGCTGCAATATCTATTATTCAACGGTAACAATAAAACAATATATACCAACTTACGGCTGCAAGATCTATTATTCAACGGTAACAATAAAACAATAATTTGTTATATACCAACTTATGGCTGCAATATCTATTATTGTACGGTAACAATAAAACAATATATACCAACTTATGACTGCAATATCTGTTATTGAACGGTAACAATAAAACAATATACACAAACTTATGGCTGCAATATCTATTATTGAACGGTAACAACAAAACTTATGGTTGCAATAGCTATTATTGAACAGTAACAAGAAAACAACATATACCAACTTATTGTTGCAATATCTATTATTGAACGGTAACAATAAAACAATATATACCAACTTATGGTTCCAATGTCTATTATTGTACGGTAACAATAAAACAATATATACCAACGTATGGCTGCAATATCTGTTATTGAACGGTAACAATAAAACTGTATATACCAACTAACGGTTGCAATAGCTATTATTGAACGATAACAATAAAACAATACATACCAACTTATTGTTGCAATAGCTATTATTGAGCGATAACAATAAAACAATATATACCAACTTATTTTTGCAATATCTATTATTGAACGATAACAATAAAACAATATATACCAACTTATGGTTGCAATATCTATTATTGAACGATAACAATAAAACAATTTACACCAACTTATTGTTGCAATATCTATTATTGAACGGTAACAATAAAACAATATATACCAGCTTATTGTTGCAATATCTATTATTGAATGATAACAATAAACAATATATACCAACTTATTTTTGCAATAGCTACATTGAACGATAACAATAAAATAATATATACCAACTTATGGTTGCAATAGCCATTATTGAACAATAACAATAAACCAATATATATACCAACTTGTGGTTGCAATAGCTATTATTGAGCGATAACAATAAAACAATATATACCAACTTATTTTTGCAATAGCTATTATTGAACAATAACAATAAAGCAATATATACCAACTTATGGTTGCAATATCTTTTATTGAACGATAACAATAAAACAATTTATGCCAACTTATTGTTGCAATAGCTATTATTGAACTGTAACAATAATACAATTTATACCAACTTATTGTTGCAATATCTATTATTGAACGATAACAATAAAACAATTTATACCAACTTATTTTTGCAATAGCTATTATTGAACGATAACAATAAAACAATATATACCAACTTATGGTTGCGATAGCGATAATTGAACAATAACAATAAACCAATATATATACCAGCTAATGGTTGCAATAGCTATTATTGAACGGTAACAATGAAACAATATATACCAACTTATTGTTGCAATAGCTATTATTGAACGATAACAATAAAACAATATATACCAACTTATTGTTGCAATATCTATTATTGAACGATAACAATAAAACAATATATACCAACTTATTGTTGCAATATCTGTTGTTGAACGAAAACATTAAAACAATATATACCAACTTATTGTTGAAATATCTATTATTGTGATGATAACAATAAACAATATATACCAACTTATTGTTGCAATATCTATTATTGAATGATAACAATAAACAATATATACCAACTTATTGTTGCAATATCTATTATTGAATGATAACAATAAACAATATATACCAACTTATTGTTGCAATATCTATTTTTGAATGATAACAATAAACAATATATACCAACTTATTGTTGCAATATCTATTATTGAATGATAACAATAAACAATATATACCAACTTATTGTTGCAATATCTATTATTGAATGATAACAATAAACAATATATACACCAACTTATTGTTGCAATATCTATTATTGAATGATAACAATAAACAATATATACCAACTTATTGTTGCAATATCTATTATTGAATGATAACAATAAACAATATATACACCAACTTATTGTTGCAATTTCTATTATTGAATGATAACAATAAACAATATATACACCAACTTATTGTTGCAATATCTATTATTGAATGATACCAATAAACAATATATACACCAACTTATTGTTGCAATATCTATTATTGAATGATAACAATAAACAATATATACACCAACTTATTGTTGCAATATCTATTGTTGAATGATAACAGTAAACAATATTGGGGAGACGTCATGTTCCAATGACTATGACTGAGGAGACGTCATGTTCCAATGACTATGGCTGAGGAGACGTCATGTTCCAATGACTATGACTGAGGAGACGTCATGTTCTGATGACTATGGCTGAGGAGACGTCATGTTCCAATGACTATGGCTGAGGAGACGTCATGTTCTGATGACTATGGCTGAGGAGACGTCATGTTCCAATGACTATGGCTGAGGAGACGTCATGTTCCAATGACTATGACTGAGGAGACGTCATGTTCTGATGACTATGGCTGAGGAGACGTCATGTTCCAATGACTATGGCTGAGGAGACGTCATGTTTTGATGACTATGGCTGAGGAGACGTCATGTTCCAATGACTATGGCTGAGGAGACGTCATGTTCTGATGACTATGGCTGAGGAGACGTCATGTTCTGATGACTATGGCTGGGGAGACGTCATGTTCCAATGACTATGGCTGGGGAGGTGTTATGTTCCAATGACTATGGCTGAGGAGACGTTATGTTCTGATGACTATGGCTGAGGAGACGTCATGTTCCAATGACTATGGCTGACGAGACGTTATGTCATGTTCCAATGACTATGGCTGAGGAGACGTCATGCTCTGATGACAATGGCTGAGGAGACGTCATGTTCCAATGACTATGGCTGAGGAGACGTCATGTTCCAATGACTATGGCTGGGGAGATGTTATGTTCCAATGACTATGGCTGAGGAGACGTCATGTTCTGATGACTATGGCTGAGGAGACGTCATGTTCCAATGACTATGGCTGAGGAGACGTCATGTTCTGATGACTATGGCTGGGGAGATGTTATGTTCTGATGACTATGACTGAGGAGACGTCATGTTCCAATGACTATGGCTGGGGAGATGTTATGTTCTGATGACTATGACTGAGGAGACGTCATGTTCTGATGACTATGACTGAGGAGACGTCATGTTCCAATGATTATGGCTGAGGAGACGTTATGTTCTGATGACAATGGCTGAGGAGACGTCATGTTCTGACTATATCTGAGGGGACGTCATGTTCCAATGACTATGGCTGATGAGACGTCATGTTCTGATGACTATGGCTGGGGAGACGTCATGTTCTGATGACTATGGCTGGGGAGACGTCATGTTCTGATGACTATGGCTGAGGAGATGTCATGTTCTGTTGGCTGTGACTGAGGGGACGTCATGTTCCAATCACTATGGCTGAGGAGACGTCATGTTCCAATGACTATGGCTGAGGAGACGTCATGTTCTGATGACTATGGCTGAGGAGACGTCATGTTCCAATGACTATGGCTGAGGAGACGTCATGTTCCAATGACTATGGCTCAGGAGACGTCATGTTCCAATGACTATGGCTGAGGAGACGTCATGTTCCAATGACTATCGCTGAGGAGACGTCATGTTCCAATGACTATGGCTGAGGAGACGTCATGTTCCAATGACTATGGCTGAGGAGACGTCATGTTCCAATGACTATGGCTCAGGAGACGTCATGTTCCAATGACTATGGCTGAGGAGACGTCATGTTCCAATGACTATGACTGAGGGGACGTCATGTTCCAATGACTATGGCTGAGGAGACGTCATGTTCCAATGACTCTGACTGAGGAGACGTCATGTTCCAATGACTCTGGCTGATGAGACGTCATGTTCCAATGACTATGGCTGAGGAGACGTCATGTTCCAATGACTATGGCTGAGGAGACGTCATGTTCCAATGACTATGGCTGAGGAGACGTCATGTTCCAATGACTATGGCTGAGGAGACGTTATGTTCCAATGACTATGGCTGAGGAGACGTCATGTTCCAATGACTATGGCTGAGGAGACGTCATGTTCCAATGACTATGACTGAGGAGACGTCATGTTCCAATGACTATGACTGAGAAGACGTCATGTTCCAATGACTATGGCTGGGGATACGCCATGTTCCAATGACTATGGCTGAGGAGACGTTATGTTCTGATGACTATGGCTGAGGAGACGTTATGTTCCAATGACTATGGCTGAGGAGACGTCATGTTCCAATGACTATGGCTGAAGAGACGTTATGTTCTGATGACTATGGCTGAGGAGACGTCATGTTCTGATGACTATGGCTGAGGAGACGTCATGTTCCAATGACTATGGCTGGGGAGATGTTATGTTCCAATGACTATGGCTGAGGAGACGTCATGTTCCAATGACTCTGGCTGAGGAGACGTCATGTTCCAATGACTATGACTGAGGAGACGTTATGTTCCAATGACTATGGCTGAGGAGACGTTATGTCCTGATGACTATGGCTGAGGAGACGTCATGTTCTGATGACTATGGCTGAGGAGACGTTATGTTCTGATGACTATGACTGAGGAGACGTCATGTTCCAATGACTATGGCTGAGGAGACGTCATGTTCCAATGACTATGACTGAGGAGACGTCATGTTCCAATGACTATGACTGAGGAGACGTCATGTTTCAATGACTATGACTGAGGAGACGTCATGTTCCAAAGACGATGACTGGGGATACGCCATGCTCCAATGACTATGACTGAGGAGACGTCATGTTCCAATGTCTATGGCTGAGGAGACGTCACGCTCCAATGACTCTGGCTGGGGATACGCCATGTTCCAATGACTATGACTGAGGAGACGTCATGTTCCAATGACTATGACTGAGGAGACGTCATGTTCTAATGACTATGACTGAGGAGACGTCATGTTCCAATGACTATGGCTGAGGAGAGACGTCATGTTCCAATGACTTGGCTGAGGAGACGTCATGTTCTGATGACTATGACTGAGGAGACGTCATGTTCCAATGACTATGACTGAGGAGACGTCATGTTCCAATGACTATGACTGAGGAGACGTCATGTTCCAATGGCTATGGCTGAGGAGACGTCATGTTCCAATGACTATGGCTGAGGAGACGTATGTTCCAATGACTATGGCTGGGGAAACGTCATGTTCCAATGACTATGGCTGGGGAGACGTTATGTTCCAATGGCTATGGCTGAGGAGACGTCATGTTCCAATGACTATGGCTGAGGAGACGTCATGTTCCAATGACTATGGCTGAGGAGACGTCATGTTCCAATGACTATGGCTGGGGAGACGTCATGTTCTGATGACTATGGATGAGGAGACGTCATGTTCCAATGACGATGACTGGGGAGACGTCATGTTCCAATGACGATGGCTGAGGAGACGTCATGTTCCAATGATTATGGCTGAGGAGACGTCATGTTCCAATGACTATGGCTGAGGAGACGTCATGTTCCAATGACGATGGCTGAGGAGACGTCATGTTCCAATGACTATGGCTGAGGAGACGTTATGTTCCAATGGCTATGACTGGGGAGACGTCATGTTCCAATGGACTATTGCTGAGGAGATGTTATGTTCTGATGACTATGACTGAGGATACGTCATGTTCTGATGACTATGGCTGGGAGATGTCATGTTCTGATGACTATGACTGAGGAGACGTCATGTTCCAATGACTATGGCTGGGGAGATGTTATGTTCCAATGACTATGACTGGGGAGACGTCATGTTCCAATGACTATGGCTGAGGAGATGTTATGTTCCAATGACTATGACTGAGGAGACGTTATGTTCCAATGACTATGACTGAGGAGACGTCATGTTCCAATGACTATGGCTGAGGAGATGTTATGTTCCAATGACTATGACTGAGGAGACGTCATGTTCCAATGACTCTGGCTGGGGAGACGTTATGTTCCAATGACTATGACTGAGGAGACGTCATGTTCCAATGACTATTACTGAGGAGATGTCATGTTCCAATGACTATGTCTGAGGAGACGTCATGTTCCAATGACTATGGCTGGGGAGACGTCATTTTCCAATGACTATGACTGAGGAGACGTCATGTTCCAATGACTATGGCTGGGGAGACGTCATGTTCCAATGACTATGGCTGGGAGACGTCATGTTCCAATGACTATGACTGAGGAGACGTCATGTTCCAATGACTATGGCTGGGGAGACGTCATGTTCCAATGACTATGGCTGGGGAGACGTCATGTTCCAATGACTATGGCTGCGGAGACATCATGTTCCAATGACTCTGGCTGGGGAGACGTCATGTTCCAATGACTCTGGCTGGGGAGACGTTATGTTCCAATGACTATGGCTGAGGAGACGTCATGTTCCAATGTCTATGACTGAGGAGACGTCATGTTCCAATGACTATGGCTGAGGAGACGTTATGTTCTGATGACTCTGGCTGGGGAGACGTTATTTTCCAATGACTCTGGCTGGGGAGACGTTATGTTCCAATGACTATGGCTGAGGAGACGTCATGTTCTGATGACTATGGCTGAGGAGACGTTATGTTCCAATGACTCTGGCTGGGGAGATGTTATGTTCCAATGACTCTGGCTGGGGAGACGTCATGTTCCAATGACTCTGGCTGGGGAGACGTTATGTTCCAATGACTGTGGCTGAGGAGACGTCATGTTCCAATGACTATGGCTGAGGAGACGTCATGTTCCAATGACTATGGCTGAGGAGACGTCATGTTCAAATGACTCTGGCTGGGGAGACGTTATGTTCTGATGACTATGGCTGAGGAGACGTCATGTTCTGATTGACTATGGCTGAGGAGACGTCATGTTCCAATGGCTATGGCTGGGGAGACGTTATGTTCCAATGGCTATGGCTGAGGAGACGTCATGTTCCAATGACTATGGCTGAGGAGACGTCATGTTCCAATGACTATGACTGAGGAGACGTCATGTTCCAATGACTATGGCTGGGGAGATGTTATGTTCCAATGACTATGACTGAGGAGACGTCATGTTCCAATGACTATGACTGAGGAGACGTCATGTTCCAATGACTACAGTTGAGAAGACGTCATGTTCCAATGACTATGGCTGAGGAGATGTTATGTTCTGATGACTATGACTGAGGATACGTCATGTTCTGATGACTATGGCTGGGGAGATGTCATGTTCTGATGACTATGACTGAGGAGACGTCATGTTCCAATGACTATGGCTGGGGAGATGTTATGTTCCAATGACTATGACTGGGGAGACGTCATGTTCCAATGACTATGGCTGAGGAGATGTTATGTTCCAATGACTGTGACTGAGGAGACGTTATGTTCCAATGACTATGACTGAGGAGACGTCATGTTCCAATGACTATGGCTGAGGAGATGTTATGTTCCAATGACTATGACTGAGGAGACGTCATGTTCCAATGACTCTGGCTGGGGAGACGTTATGTTCCAATGACTATGACTGAGGAGACGTCATGTTCCAATGACTATTACTGAGGAGATGTCATGTTCCAATGACTATGCTGAGGAGACGTCATGTTCCAATGACTATGGCTGAGGAGATGTTATGTTCTGATGACTATGACTGAGGAGACGTCATGTTCCAATGACTATGACTGAGGAGACGTCATGTTCCAATGACTATGGCTGAGGAGATGTTAGGTTCTGATGACGATGGCTGAGGAGACGTCATGTTCCAATGACTACAGTTGAGAAGACGTCATGTTCCAATGACTATGGCTGAGGAGACGTCATGTTCCAATGACTACAGTTGAGAAGACGTCATGTTCCAATGACTATGGCTGAGGAGACGTCATGTTCAATGACTACAGTTGAGAAGACGGCATATTCCGATAACTATAGCTGGTGGAACGTCATGTTCTGATGACTATAGCTGGTGGGACGTCATGTTCTGATGACTATAGCTGGTGGGACGTCATGGTCTGATGACTATCGTTGGAAAGAACGAATGAAAAAGCCTCTGCGGTAATGCTGTAGAGAAGGCTGATGGGGTGGGGGGGGGGGGGGCGGAGCTGTATGAATTAAAAATGCTACGCCCGCCTTTTGTAAATTCTAGACGTCTTTTCCTCTTTCTTTTTATCGCTCTGTTTAACTCTGCCTTTAGAAGAAAAAAAGAAGAAGAAGAAAAAAAAACACTTTGAGTGAACTGTCCGTCTATTTTTTTGTTTGTTTGTTTGTTTTGTTTTGACCACCTTTGTGTCACATTCACTTTGTATTCGCTCTACAAAGTCCGTTCAGTTTCTGTTCTTCCCTCTGACAATGCAGACCGTAACAGCTTAGTTGTTGTTGTCGTTGTTGTTGTTGTTGCTGTTGTAGTTGCTGTTGTTAAAAATTAATGTGATCTGGCGATGAAACAGATGTGATGTGAATGTTGCTCACTGTGGACGCCAGCTGTCCATGTTGCAGTGTCTACTTGACCATTCGGCTTGAAAAACAAACAAACAAACAAACAAACATGTTTTGATTTTCTTTAATTGTTGTTGTACATATCTTTTGTCTCAAAATGTGAGTGGGAAATCAAGCAGAATGTCGGACGTCCTCCGCATGAACTATCTTATCTGCCCCACGAACTATCCAATCCAAAGAAAGGACAAAGATGGCGGCTGCATAAGGTTGAAAGTGAGTGCGCTCCCGACAAAACAATGAATTAATGTGTTTTCACTGACGCCTGATGCTGTTGTGAGATGATAATTATGGTGTGTGTGATGGTTTCCGGGTTTTAAAACTATATATTCTAGTGGGTATGAGTACGTGACAGTGTTATAGTGTTCTCGCCGAATTTGTTGAAATTACTTCTTCAAGAGGACGTTTTGAGTGGTGTTTCTTGTGATCGACCCTGTTTGTCACAGTTGAACCCAATCTGCCCCGTGTGTTAGCACGTGAAACTGGTGCAATGCTGTTCAGCTTGAAACGGGGTGTGTTCAGGTTTGTGGTGCGTTCTGATTGATTTCCAAGTGAACCAGACCTTCACCTTCACCTGTGTGTCGACGATTCATTTCTTGTGTGTGTGTCATGACAACTTAATCTCATGAGTGACTTTGACATTGATTTGTTTTTCCTTATGGGGTCATCTCAAAACACAGTCTTGTGTGTGTTGTCTTTTTGAAGCGCTGTTCATGATTCAGTGTGCAGTGTATAGCTTTGTGTACTTCACAATATATTGAAATACATCAGAATCTGCTTCATGTCTGTACCTCAGAGAGAGAGAAGAAAGAGAAGCGTTCTGCGACGTCTCCATTACAAGAGGAAATGGAAAAACGAGTGTGCTTGTCTTCCGATGAGAGTGCACGTGGACTTGATGGTGATCATCAACACCGACTTCCTCTCTAGTACTCTGAGGGACATAGAATCTACTCCTGGTGTCACTTCCTATTCCGTCTCTAATTCCCTTGTTGATGAACTCAAAGCTGCCTTGGGTGATCCAAACATTTTGGAAATGATTTCAAAGTCGGTCGCTACCCACGTTTTGGAACCACTCCGAAAGGAGATGACCAGATTGCATTCAACGATTCAAGAACTCCGTGCAACTGTTGAAGCGAAAGAGCAACAGATCCTCAAACTCCAGGATAAAGTTGACGAACTGGAGCAATACGGAAGACGAAACTCTGTTAGGATTACTTCTGTGCCTGAAAGCAAAGGAGAATCCATTACAGAAGTTGTTAAGCAGATATGTAAAGAGATAAATGTTGCAATCACTGAGGAAATGATTGATAGAACCCACCGTGTTGGAAAGAAGCCTGCAGAGGGTGACGCCAGGTGTCGTCCTATCCTTGTGAAATTCACGTCGTATCGTCACAAGGCGGAGCTGATGGGAGCGAGAAAGAGATTGGCGACAGTCGACATGAACAAGCTGTTCCCCAGGGCTGACTGGCCGGCGCTGTCCCGTTCTGCGCACCCCTCTGGATCACGTTCGGAGAGATCTCGGGTCTTCATCAACCACGACCTTACAAAGGAGCGGTCCGAGATCGCGTGGTTGGCCCGCAGTTACAAGAGACAGAAGAAGATCTCCGACACATGGATCAACGACGGGGTTGTTTTTGTGAAGCAAGGGGAGACCGTGTTTCGCATCGCAACAAAACGTGAAATCAGACGTTTTGGTCTGGATTAACTCGTCACGATTCGTGATTCATGGATAGCGACTCGTAACTTTTCACAAAACTTCGGACTACAATTATCATCCACTTTCGTTGTAAAGACTTTGGCAGTTTAGTGAAAGAGTTTCTTGTCTCTGACATTCACGTCAACTTTCGTGGCAACAGTAGTACGATATTTAACAATACATATTTGTTCATTCATCCACTGCTTCTGCTGTTGTCAGGTGATGTTGAACTTAATCCGGGACCTGATACCATAACTGATCTTAAGATAATTCATGTGAATGTCAACAGTATAAGAAACAAAATGGATATCTTGAAGCAGAATATAATACATTCGACATTATCACAGTATCAGAAACATGGCTATCAGATTCGGTCAAGAACGACTCAATACATATGACAAATTTGATCCACCGGTCAGGTGTGACAGACCAAATGACCCACATGGTGGAGTTGCTATTTATGTTAAAATATAACGTAGTTTGTAAACCTCGACTAGATCTCTATATTAATGACCTTGAAGCTGTATGGGTCGAGACAAAGCTTGGCCAAAGTAGTCTACTGGTTGGGTCATTTTATCGACCTCCAAGTTCCCCTTAAGTTACTGGGATCAGATAGAAGAAAGCATTCGTAAGGTAAATAATACTTCGTTAAAATGTATTATTCTTGGTGACTTCATTAGTGATTTCCTTACGACATCCTCACCGTACTTACTTGGAATCATGAATCGATACAGGCTCACTCAATTTATTAATGAACCACAAGGATTACAGAATCGAGTGCAACGTGTTTGGATCTGGTTCTCACACAATGCCCTAACATTGTAACATCCACTGACGTTTTGCCAGCTATTTGCAGTGACCATAGTGTTCCTTGCGCCATGATTAGACATACCGTGGTCAAGAACGAGCCATTTAAAAGGACCATACTTAATTATAGAAAGCTAGATGCAGATCGCTTTTGGTGACCTGTTAGGCACTGTAAACTGGGACGACGTTACTCACAACAGATCAGTAGATCAAAGTGCTGAAATGTTTTCAAAAATCTTAATGGGAAAAGTGAAACTGTGCATGCCGTCTAAAGTTATTACTGTACTTCCTGACGACACCCCCTGGATGACTGATGAAATAAGACTGTTAATAGAGGAACGTAAAGCAATACACAGTATAGCTAAACATACCAATGATCCAGAAGATTGGTGTAGGTTTCGTCGATTTCGGAATTATGTGATATCAAGAGGAAGACAAAGACAACTTGACTATGTTGCTGAATTAGACAATAAGGTTTCTTACTCCACAAATTTTGGTTAAAAAAAAGAATGGTGGCACCTGGTAAAATCTTAAAAAAAATTTTTTAAGGTATTGACTCGAACGAAATACTTCCAATTGTTTGTAATGACATTGTAAACTATAGCAATACGGACAAAGCGAACACTTTCAATAAATATTCATTGCTCAGTCCTCTTTGGAAAGTGATGATGATGAAGTGCCAGATGTACCATTCAAAGTTCCAGAAATTACAGACATTTCTTTGACAGCTACTAATGTTAAGGATGTCATCCTGAATCTGAACAAAAATAAAGCAGTAGGGTCTGGTTTGGTTCACAACAGGTTGTTGATTGCATCTCTTCAGTTATATTGGATCCCTTGACTACCATTTTTAACAGAAGTAGGATTGAAGCAAAGTTTCCAAACGTCTGGAAACAGCCCATGTAAGTCCACTACATAAAAAGAATCGAAGAATATTGTAACAACTATCGTCAAGTCTCTTAGCTCAGCTGCGTTGGAAAGGTTCTGGAAAGATGTATCCACAAGCAAGTTTTCGATTTTTTATTGTCAAATGATATCATTTCACCTTCCCAATCCGGATTTATACCTGGTGATTCCACAGTCAATCAGTTTTTTTATGTATCTATAACGATTTATGTTCCTCATTTGATAGTGGAATCACAACGCAAGCTGTGTACTTCGACATTTCTAAAGCTTTTGATCGTGTCTGGCATAGAGGTCTCGTCTCATCCGTAAACTTGAAGGTAATGGCATACGAGGGACGTTTTAGCATGGTTCACCGATTATCTCTCTGATCGCATGCAGGCAGTTCTAATCAAGGGTGACCAATCAGACTATGCCAGAATCCCCGCAGGAGTTCCCCAAGGCTCAGTTCTTGGACCTCTT
>CM031619.1:41556527-41571527 GCA_018398815.1 Conus ventricosus
ACTACTACTACACACACACTTCCGAAAGTTGGTCATGGGATTTACATGTGTGCAAGACGTTATGCGTGCCTTCACACACGGAACCTCGGTTTATCGTCTCCTACGAAAGACTTTTCGGAAAACGGAGTCAGAACTCATGTTAAATTCCAGCGAAAAATCGCCTATATTGAAACGGCCGGCGGAGATTCGAACCCGCAAACCCCGGATCACCAAGATTTCCAGTCAGGCCCTCTATCGCCTGAGCTGTTCGATCCAGACGACAAACGACAACATCGATGACTGACACGACAGTTAGAACTACTGACATCCTTCAAGGCCCGTAAGCTTCAGGCGGGGCTGAGAGTGCCGTATATACGCCTTTACGAGTTTGGTGCCAGATCAAAACAAAACAAAAACAAAGACAGCAAAAGAACGAACGAACAAATGAGAGAGAGAGAGAGAGAGAGGAGAGAGGAGAGAGAGGAGAGAGAGAGAGAGAGAGAGACAGACAGAGAGGGGGGGGGGGGGTTAGAGGTGAAAAATCACACACACACACACACACACACACACACACACACACCACACACACACACACACACACACACACACACACACACACACAAGTTACATTTAACAAACAAACAACAACAAAATCACCAAATAGGCCATATAGGCAAATCGATACTGAAGAATGAATTAATGGCTAGCGTCCACAGTGCGTACTTATTTTCACTGCCTAGTTACTAAAATAAAATAAAAATTAAAAACAAAAAAAAAGCTGGCGAGTCATGAACTGTGACTAAAACAAAAGCAAAGAAAGAAAGAAAGAAACAAACAACAACAACAATAACAACAAAGAAAAAACAAACAAGAAGTATACAAGAGTTTCCAGACCTCAGAGCGAAAAATGGTCAGAAACGCAGGAACCCAGTAGACAGCAGTTTAAAAGAAAGGACGAAAAAGATACAAAAGAGAGGTTAGAGTAAAAAAAAAAAAAAGAACGATAATAATAATAATAATAATAATAATAATAATAATGAATATTTATATAGCGCCTATTCTCGACTAGAGACCAAACTCTAAGCGCTTTACAATCCACACTCGTTTACAAAAACGGGCTGCCTACCTGGGTAGCGCCGACTGAAGCTCTGCCAGCTGGCGCTTCATTCTGTGTTTCCGTGTATCCGTCAGTATCGTTCAAAAATTGATCACTCATTTTCCTTTCTTCCTTCATTCTTTCCATTTCTCACGCAAAGGGTTGCATGCTATGTGTAACGTGTCATCCATACCCAACGGCCAAACTGGTCTTCTCTTCCCAAAGTTGGTGATGGGATTTTACGTGTGTGCCAAGATTTATGCGTGCGTTCACACACGGAACCTCGGTTTTTGTCTCATTCGAAGGACTGTTTGGGAAATGGAGTCAGAACCAATGTTAATCCGAGGGAAAAATTTCCCTGTACCGATAGACATCAATAAATAAATGAATATATTTATATTTTATAAGGAAATGAATGAATGAAATCAAAGAAATAAAAGACAGATGGTGAAAAGGGAACCCGGGGAAATTCCCGGCACCGAGCCTGCAGAAGAAGAAGGCAGGGGAGCCAGTTGTTCTGGAAAGAAGGTGAACATGAAAGGAGGCAGGGAACAGTAACAGTCAACAACAAAAAGGGAGGAAATTTGGTCCCATGTTGAAATAAGGTTTCTTATGTTGGGTCTGTGTGCTCTTGTTTTTTGTTGTTCTGTGTGCTCTGTGCTGTCATATCGTAGGCGATTCGGGTGTGTAGGCAGTATTCCTTCAGGTTGTTTCCTTGTTGTTCTGTGTGCTCTGTGCTGTCAATCCGCTAGGCGTTCGGTGTCGTAGGCAGTATTCCCTTTAGAGTTGTTTCCCTTGTTTGTTCTGTGTGCTCTGTGCTGTCATACCGTAGGCGATTCGGTGTCGTAGGCAGTATTCCCTTTGAGTGTTTCCTTGTTGTTCTGGTGCTCTGTGCTGTATATCCGCTAGGCGATTCGGTGTCGTAGCCAGTATCCCTTCAGAGTTGTTCCTTGTTTGTTCTGTGTGCTCTGTGCTGTCATATCCGCTAGGGCGATTCGGTGTCGTAGGGAGTATCCCTTTAGGTGTTTCCTTGTTTGTTCTGTGTGCTCTGTGCTGTCATATCCGCTAGGGGGATTCGGTTGTCGTAGGCAGTATTTTCCCCTTTAGAGTTGTTTCCTTGTTTGTTCTGTGTGCTCTGTGTGTCATATCCGCTAGGCGATTCGGTGTCGTAGGCAGTATTCCCTTCAGAGGGTTTTTTCCCTTTTTTGTTCTGTGTGCTCTGTGCTGTCTATCGCTAGGCGATTCGGTGTCGTAGGCAGTATTCCCTTCAGAGTTGTTTCCTTGTTTGTTCTGTGTGCTCTGTGCTGTCATATCCGCTAGGCGATTCGGTGTCGTAGGCAGTATTCCCTTCAGAGTTGTTTCCTTGTTTGTTGTGTGTCTGTGCTGTCATATCCCCTAGGCGATTCGGTGTCGTAGGCGTATTCCCTTCAGAGTTGTTTCTTGTTTGTTCGTGTGCTCTGTGCTGTCATATCCGCTAGGCGATTCGGTTTGGGCGTAGGCAGTATTCCCTTCAGAGTTGTTTCCTTGTTTGTTCTGTGTGCTCTGTGCTGTCATATCCGCTAGGCGATTCGGTGTCGTAGGCAGTATTCCCTTCGAGTTGTTTCCTTGTTTGTTCTGTGTGCTCTGTGCTGTCTATCCCCTAGGCGATTCGGTGTCGTAGGCGTATTCCCCTTTAGAGTTGTTTCTTGTTTGTTCTGTGTGCTCTGTGCTGTTCATATCCGCTAGGCGATTCGGTGTCGTAGGCAGTATTCCCTTCAGAGTTGTTTCCTTGTTTGTTCTGTGTGCTCTGTGCTGTCATATCCGCTAGGCGATTCGGTGTCGTAGGCAGTATTCCTTCAGAGTTTTTTCCTTGTTTTTTTCTGTGTGCTCTGTGCTGTCATATCCGCTAGGCCCATTCGGTGTCGTAGGCAGTATTCCCCTTTAGGAGTTGTTTCCTTGTTTGTTCTGTGTGCTCTGTGCTGTCATATCCGCTAGGCGATTCGGTGTCGTAGGCAGTATTCCCTTCAGAGTTGTTTCCCTTTTTTGTTCTGTGTGCTCTGTGCTGTCATATCCGCTAGGCGATTCGGTGTCGTAGGCAGTATTCCCTTCAGAGTTGTTTCCTTGTTTGTTCTGTGTGCTCTGTGTGTCATATCCGCTAGGCGATTCGGTGTCGTAGCAGTATTCCTTCAGAGTTGTTTCCTTGTTTGTTCTGTGTGCTTTTGTGCTGTCATATCCGCTAGGCGATTCGGTGTCGTAGGCAGTATTCCCTTCAGAGTTGTTTCCTTGTTTGTTCTGTGTGTCTGTGCTGTCATATCGCTAGGCGATTCGGTGTCGTAGGCAGTATTCCTTCAGGATTGTTTCCTTGTTTGTTCCGTGTGCTCTGTGCTGTCATATCCCCTAGGCGATTCGGTGTCGTAGGGAGTATTCCCTTCAGAGTTGTTTCCCTTGGGGTTTTTTCTGTGTGCTCTGTGCTGTCATATCCGCTAGGCGTTCGGTGTCGTAGGCAGTATTCCCTTCAGAGTTGTTTCCTTGTTTGTTTGGTGTCTCTGTGCTGTAATCCGCTAGGCGATTCGGTGTCGTAGGCAGTATTCCCTTCAGAGTTGTTTCCTTGTTTGTTCTGTGTGCTCTGTGCTGTCATATCCGCTAGGCGATTCGGTGTCGTAGGCAGTATTCCTTTAGAGTTGTTTCCTTGTTTGTTCTGTGTGCTCTGTGCTGTCTTATCCGCTAGGCGATTCGGTGTCGTAGGCAGTATTCCCCTTTAGGTTGTTTCCTTGTTTGTTCTGTGTGCTCTGTGCTGTCTTTCCGCTAGGCGATTCGGTGTGTAGGCAGTATTCCCTTCAGAGTTGTTTCCTTGTTTGTTCTTTTTGCTCTGTGCTGTCATATCCGCTAGGCGATTCGGTGTCGTAGGCAGTATTCCCTTCAGAGTTGTTTTCCCTTTTTTGTTCTGTGTGCTCTGTGCTGTCATATCCCCTAGGCGATTCGGTGTCGTAGGCAGTATTCCCTTCAGAGTTTTCCTTGTTTGTTCTGTGTGCTCTGTGCTGTCTATACGCTAGGCGATTTGGTTTTCGTAGGCAGTATCCTTCAGAGTTGTTTCCTTGTTTGTTCTGTGTGCTCTGTGCTGTCATATCCGCTAGGCGATTCGGTGTCGTAGGCAGTATTCCCCTTTAGAGTTGTTTCCCTTTTTTGTTCTGTGTGCTCTGTGCTGTCTATCCGCTAGGCGATTCGGTTTTCGTAGGCGTATTCCCTTCAGAGTTGTTTCTTGTTTGTTCTGTGTGCTCTGTGCTGTCATATCCGCTAGGCGATTCGGTGTCGTAGGCAGTATTCCTTTTAGAGTTGTTCCTTGTTTGTTCTGTGTGCTCTGTGCTGTCATATCCCCTAGGCGTTTTGGTGTCGTAGGCAGTATCCCCTTTAGAGTTGTTTCCCTTTTTTGTTCTGTGTGCTCTGTGCTGTCATATCGCTAGGCGATTCGGTTGTCGTAGGCAGTATTCCCCTTTAGAGTTGTTTCCCTTTTTTGTTCTGTGTGCTCTGTGCTGTCATATCCGCTAGGCGATTCGGTTTTCGTAGGCAGTATTCCCTTCAGAGTTGTTTCCTTGTTTGTTCTGTGTGCTCTGTGCTGTATATCCGCTAGGCGATTCGGTGTGTAGGCAGTATTCCTTCGAGTTGTTTCCTTGTTTGTTCTGTGTGCTCTGTGCTGTATATCCGCTAGGCGATTCGGTGTGTAGGCAGTATTCCCCTTTAGAGTTGTTTCCTTGTTTGTTCTGTGTGCTCTGTGTGTCATATCCCCTAGGCGATTCGGTGTGTAGGCAGTATTCCCTTCAGAGTTGTTTCCTTGTTTGTTCTGTGTGCTCTGTGCTGTCATATCGCTAGGCGATTCGGTGTCGTAGGCGTATTCCCTTCAGGGGTTGTTTCCTTGTTTGTTCTGTGTGCTCTGTGCTGTCATATCCGCTAGGCGATTCGGTTGTCGTAGGCAGTATTCCCTTCAGAGTGTTTCCTTGTTTGTTCTGTGTGCTCGTGCTGTAATCCGCTAGGCGATTCGGTGTCGTAGGCAGTATTCCCCTTTAGAGTTGTTTCCTTGTTTGTCTGTGTGCTCGGGGCTGTCATATCCGCTAGGCGATTCGGTGTCGTAGGCAGTATTCCCCTTTAGAGTTGTTTCCTTGTTTGTTCTGTGTGCTCTGTGCTGTTTATATCCGCTAGGCGATTCGGTGTCGTAGGCAGTATTCCCTTCAGAGTTGTTTCCTTGTTTGTTCTGTGTGCTCTGTGCTGTCATATCGCTAGGCGATTCGGTGTCGTAGGCAGTATCCCTTAGAGTTGTTTCCTTGTTTGTTCTGTGTGCTCTGTGCTGTCATATCCGCTAGGCGATTCGGTGTCGTAGGCAGTATTCCTTCAGAGTTGTTTCCTTGTTTGTTCTGTGTGCTCTGTGCTGTCATATCCGCTAGGCGATTCGGTGTCGTAGGCAGTATTCCTTCAGAGTTGTTTCCTTGTTTGTTTGTGTGCTCTGTGCTGTCATATCGCTAGGCGATTCGGTTTTGTAGGCAGTATTCCCTTCAGAGTTGTTTCCTTGTTTGTTCTGTGTGCTCTGTGCTGTCATATCCCCTAGGCGATTCGGTGTCGTAGGCAGTATTCCCTTCAGAGTTGTTTCCCTTTTTTGTTCTGTGTGCTCTGTGCTGTCATATCCGCTAGGCGATTTGGTGTCGTAGGCTGTATTCCTTCAGAGTTGTTTCCTTGTTTGTTCTGTGTGCTCTGTGCGGGCATTCCGCTAGGCGATTCGGTGTCGTAGGCAGTATTCCCTTTAGAGTTGTTTCCTTGTTTGTTCTGTGTGCTCTGTGCTGTCATATCCGCTAGGCGATTCGGTGTCGTAGGCAGTATTCCCCTTTAGAGTTGTTTCCTTGTTTGTTCTGTGTGCTCTGTGCTGTCATATCCGCTAGGCGATTCGGTGTCGTAGGCAGTATTCCCTTCAGGTTGTTTCCTTGTTTGTTCTGTGTGCTCTGTGCTGTCATATCCGTAGGCGATTCGGTGTCGTAGGCAGTATTCCCTTCGAGTTGTTTCCTTGTTTGTTCTGTGTGCTCTGTGCTGTCATATCCCCTAGGCGATTCGGTGTTCGTAGGCAGTATTCCTTCAGAGTTGTTTCCTTGTTTGTTCTGTGTGCTCTGTGCTGTCATATCCGCTAGGCGATTCGGTGTCGTAGGCAGTATTCCTTCGAGTTGTTTCCTTGTTTGTTCTGTGTGCTCTGTGCTGTCATATCCGCTAGGCGATTCGGTGTCGTAGGCAGTTTTTCCCCTTTAGAGTTGTTTCCTTGTTTGTTCTGTGTGCTCTGTGCTGTCATATCCGCTAGGCGATTCGGTGTCGTAGGCAGTATTCCCTTCAGAGTTGTTTCCTTGTTTGTTCTGTGTGCTCTGTGCTGTCATATCCCCTAGGCGATTCGGTTGTCGTAGGCAGTTTCCCTTCAGAGTTGTTTCCCTTTTTTGTTCTGTGTGCTCTGTGTGTCATATCCGCTAGGCGATTCGGTGTCGTTTGGCAGTATTCCCCTTTAGAGTTGTTTCCTTGTTTGTTCTGTGTGCTCTGTGCTGTCATATCCGCTAGGCGATTCGGTGTCGTAGGCAGTATTCCTTCAGAGTTGTTTCTTGTTTGTTCTGTGTGCTCTGTGCTGTTTATATCCGCTAGGCGATTTGGGTGTCGTAGGCAGTATTCCCTTCAGAGTTGTTTCCTTGTTTGTTCTGTGTGCTCTGTGCTGTCATATCCGCTAGGCGATTCGTGTCGTAGGCAGTATTCCCTTCAGAGTTGTTTCCTTGTTTGTTCTGTTGCTCTGTGCTGTCATATCCCCTAGGCGATTCGGTGTCGTAGGCAGTATTCCCTTCAGAGTTGTTTCTTGTTTGTTCTGTGTGCTCTGTGCTGTCATATCCGCTAGGCGTTTCGGTGTCGTTGGCAGTATTCCCTTCAGAGTTGTTTCCTTTTTTGTTCTGTGTGCTCTGTGCTGTCATATCCGCTAGGCGATTCGGTTGTCGTAGGCAGTATTCCCTCAGAGTTGTTTCCTTGTTTGTTCTGTGTGCTCTGTGCTGTCATATCCGCTAGGCGATTCGGTTGTCGTAGGCAGTATTCCCTTCAGAGTTGTTTCCTTGTTGTTCTGTGTGCTCTGTGCTGTCATATCCGCTAGGCGATTCGGTGTCGTAGGCAGTATTCCCTTCAGAGTTGTTTCCTTGTTTGTTCTGTGTGCTCTGTGCTGTCATATCCGCTAGGCGATTCGGTGTCGTAGGCAGTATCCCTTCAGAGTTGTTTCCTTGTTTGTTCTGTGTGCTCTGTGCTGTATATCCGCTAGGGATTCGGTGTCGTAGGGTATTCCCTTCGAGTTGTTTCCTTGTTTGTTCTGTGTGCTCTGTGCTGTCATATCCCCTAGGCGATTCGGTTGTCGTAGGCAGTATTCCCTTCAGAGTTGTTTCACTTGTTTGTTCTGTGTGCTCTGTGCTGTTTATATCCGCTAGGCGATTCGGTGTCGTAGGCAGTATTCCCTTTAGAGTTGTTTCCCTTTTTTGTTCTGTTGTGCTCTGTGCTGTCATATCCGTAGGCGATTCGGTGTCGTAGGCAGTATTCCTTCAGAGTTGTTTCCTTGTTTTTCTGTGTGCTCTGTGCTGTCATTCCGCTAGGCGATTCGGTGTCGTAGGCAGTATTCCTTCAGAGTTGTTTCTTGTTTGTTTTGTGTGCTCTGTGCTGTCATTTTCCGCTAGGCGATTCGGTGTCGTAGGCAGTATTCCCCTTTTGAGTTGTTTCCCTTTTTTGTCCTGTTGTGCTCTGTTTCTGTCATATCCCCTAGGCGATTCGGTGTCGTAGGCAGTATTCCCCTTTAGAAGTTGTTTCCTTGTTTGTTCTGTGTGCTTGTGCTGTCATATCCGTAGGCGTTCGGTTGTCGTAGGCAGTATTCCCTTCAGAGTTGTTTCCTTGTTTGTTCTGTGTGCTCTGTGCTGTCATATCCGCTAGGCGATTCGGTGTCGTTTGGCGTATTCCCTTCAGAGTTGTTTTCCTTGTTTGTTTTGTGTGCTCTGTGCTGTCATATCCGCTAGGCGATTCGGTGTCGTAGGCAGTATTCCTTCAGAGTTGTTTCCTTGTTTGTTCTGTTGTGCTCTGTGCTGTCTTTTCCCCTAGGCGATTCGGTTGTGTAGGCAGTATTCCCTTCAGAGTTGTTTCCTTGTTTGTTCTGTGTGCTCCCGTGCTGTCATATCCGCTAGGCGATTCGGTGTCGTAGGGCAGTATTCCTTCAGAGTTTTTTTCCTTGTTTGTCCTGTTGTGCTCTGTGCTGTCATATCCGCTAGGCGATTCGGTGTCGTAGGGAGTATTCCCTTCAGAGTTGTTTTTCCCTTTTTTGTTCTGTGTGCTCTGTGCTGTCATATCCGCTAGGCGAAATTTGGTGTCGTAGGCAGTTTTTCCCTTCAGAGTTGTTTCCTTGTTTGTTCTGTGTGCTCTGTGCTGTATATCCGCTAGGCGAATCGGTTGTCGTAGGCAAATATTCCCTTCAGAGTTGTTTCCTTGTTTGTTCTGTGTGTCTGTGCTGTCATATCCCCTAGGCGATTCGGTGTCGTAGGCAGTATTCCCCTTTAGAGTTGTTTCCTTGTTTGTTCTGTGTGCTCTGTGTGTCATATCCCCTAGGCGAATCGGTGTCGTAGGCAAATTTTTCCTTCAGAGTTGTTTCCTTGTTTGTTCTGTTTTGCTCTGTGCTGTCATAATTATCTGCCAGGCCCTTCGGTTCGTAGGCAGATTCCCCTTTGGGGTTCTGGCGAGTATTTATTTATCATGGGAGCCCGGGTTTCCAACTTATGCTATGGAGTTAGACTAGTCTCACAAAGAAAAGCGTATCTCGTGCTTTGACAGCCTCGGCCATTTCCTCAGCGAGCTGTTGCGACTGACTTTAACTTCGTTTTGGTTTCCCTGACCTGGGGACATACCAGGTCACGTGACCGATCATGAAGTGTACACCGGGGGGGGCAAGGTTTGCGGCCTCGGTCCCCTAAGTTCTTTTACACGTGTTCCCGTGGACGCCCGACACAGCATTCCCAGGGCGTAACCGGGTTTCCGAAGTCTCAAGGGAGGGGTTTCCGATGACTTTTTGATGCGATAACCCCGTGGACGGCGAGCGGAGATTGATTCTCCTTCTCAGATTGCACAGTTTACATAATAATTCTTCTGCGTCAAACCGTTGAAGAATTCTGTGTGAAAGCAGTATTCTTCAGTTGAGGATATTTGCTGCAATATTTGAATCATAAAGGTTCTTGATGTAAATTCGCTTCTCACCTTTGTCGGTCCCATCAATAAAATTGGGGGTAACATTTACCTTGGGGTAGAAGTTCCCCTTTTATTTGTTACTGTGGCTATTCTCAAATTCTTTTCCATCCTTAACGCGTTCAATTTAACAAATGTGATCTATCCATAGATAAGAACAGAATAAACGTGCGACTATCGTACTCATCTGTACGAGCTCACCACTCTGCCTTCAAAGTATCCGCGCACAATGCAGACGAAGTTTTTGATCGGGATCGGCCGACTTTGTGTCCACTCGAACGGGCTCGGCAATTGTCGGAAAAGCTGGTTTCCGTGGTCCAGCTGGAACTGACGTGGTAAAAAAGAACTTAGCGCCCCGGTCCCTGTTGAGCGGAGGGTTGGTGGCTGTAATGTAGATGGCTTCCTTGAGCCCTCGCTTGTTGACGTTGTCCATGTCAAATTGGTGTTGCTCGGAGTGCAGGTGTGCTCCGACAGGTGAAGAGTCCCTCCTGTGTTCTGTGAGTCTCTTTTGGAGGGGACGTTCTGTTTCTCCGACATAGTGTTGGTTGCAGTCACGGCAGTCTGTTCTGTAGGTGACGCCGGATTTGTCGAGTTTGTTGGTTTTGTCCCAACTTGTTTGTTTGTGATGCACTGAAAGAGCTCCCAGAGTCCACACGGGGGGGTTCCCTCCACGCCCGCCCGTCCACCCAGACACTTGGTCTTCTTCATAACAACTCCGATGCTTGGGTCTATATATTAGGCCATCGTTGGTGAAACCAAGGCAAAAATGATAACAACAGTGATGATGATGATGGTGATGATGATGATGATGATGACAATGGTGATGATGATGATGATGATGATGATGATGGTGATGATGATGATGATGATGATGACGATGACGATGGTAAAAATAAAGATGATGATGATGATGAATATAAATACAAAAAGGATGATGATGATAAAAAAACATAAAAAGATAATAATGATAATGATAATAATAGTGATAATTATAATGATGATAATAATAGTAATAATGATGTGGCGTATTCAGGATTTATTAGGTCGCTTTGAGCGTTTTTGTCGTTTGCATTACAAAGAAATACAAGAAAGACAGAAAAGAAGAAAAAAAAAAGGGGGGGGGGGAGTAGGGGGTGTGGCAAGCAGGAAAAGTAAGTGTTTAATGAAAAACGTGACTGGAAAAAGAAGCTGGAGACTTTATACCTTCCTCTAACACTTGCTGTGGTAGAACATGTCAATCACCACAAAGGTCTCATTGGCTAGCAGCGAGTCGGCATCAACCGAGGAACGTCCTTCGTAAATCTTCGTTCGCAGAGCCAATACATCAATATAGCATAGGCTGAAAGATTCCCCCCAATATTTGTTATTCTTCACTTACTGATTTTCTTTCTTTCTTTCTTTCTTACTTTTTTTTTCTCCCCAGTGTATTTCCTTACTGTACTTTCTTCTCATTTTGCTTTTCTACCTTCACTGACTGCTTTGGGATACTTTCATATTTTGTTTACGAGCCCTTGCTGGTGAGAAAACCACAGGGTCGTGGGTAGTACATCTCCATTTAATGCCAAGAGAGCAGGGTTCAACAGATGAGTTCGAATCAGCGGTCGAAAGTCGTATCTGGACAGCGGATTTCAATGTGATTCTGGTTTCAAGACGATCTTTGATGCCCCCCCCCCCCCCCCCCCCCCCCCCCTTTACGCTCCTGGTAAAGGGTTCAATGTTGATGGTCTAACGCCTTCCTGATCAGTCCCATTTTCTCTCTTCCACAACCCACTACCCCCCCCCCCCCCCTCCCTCTTTTTACAAATCTTTTTAAATTCAGTGTTTTGATGAGGAAGGATGAGTTATCCTGCGCTATCCTCTCTCTCTCTCTCTCTCTCTCTTCTCTCTCTCTCTCTCTCTCTCTCTCTCTCTCTCTCTCTCTACCTACCTATCTATCTATCTATCTATCCATACGTCTATCTATCTATCTATCCATCCATCCATCCATCCATCCATCCATCTATCCATCCACCCATCCTTCCGTCTATCTATCTATCTATCTATCTATCTATCTATCTATCTATCTATCTATCTATCTATCTATCTATCTATCTATCTATTTTGATTCATAGATATCCTATTACATTTGTGCCCAAAATGACCTAATTCCCAAATTTGCTCATTTTTTAAACCACGACCTGAATGACTAATTGTCCCAAACTGAAACGGTGGAAGGCCGCACGATCAACAACTTGTCCGTGGAATTCTAAGACTCTAATCTCATCGTTCATAGTTCCAGTGGGGTCACATGACAAAAATAAAAAACAAAAACACGTACAACTAAACCCAAAGGCAGTTTTTCCATACATCTGCTATACAGAAGAATACAATACAAGTAATTTTCAGACTATGACGCATGCCTTTGTTTGACTCAAAAAACATAACCTGACCGTGTTATAATTGATCGGTTCCCCCCCCCCCCCCCCCCCCCCCGAAAGTTTAGGCCTTGTAGTAGTCTTCTTCATTCTCGGACCGTGGGTTTCTTTCTTACATTCCTTTCCAGGTGTGTCTGACGTTCTTATCATTCTTCCTCAAAGAGAGAGAGAGAGAGAGAGAGAGAGAGAGAGAGAGAGAGAGAGAGAGAGAGAGAGAGAGAGAGAGAGAGAGAGAGAGAGAGAAACATTGTTCATTCTTCGTTGTCCATCAACTCCCTTCACCACTCATCCCCCCCCCCCCCCCCTTCTTTCTCTGCGTCTCAGTCTCTCTTTCCAAGGGACTAGGTCGAGAGAACAAGCAGGGCAGAAAGACATGAGGAGAAGAAGGAGAAGTTGGGGAGTTGGATGGGGAGTGGGGGGGGGGACGAGGAGGGGGGGGGAGGAGCAGTAAGGAGTTGTTAGGGGTGGGCTTTGAGGGGAAAGGGGGTGGGGGGAGGGATGAGGATGAGGAACATGTTAACAAAAAGAAGAAAAAAGAAGAAGAAGAAAAAAAAAAAAGGAAGGTTTTGGCCCGCAGCCCACGGGAAGGGGCAGACCCATGATGGGCACGGAGACGTGCCCGTGTCCGTGCCCTGCTAATCCCATTACAGATAAGACGACTTTTGTGCCCGCCGGCACGTTTGATAGTCTGTGAGGGCTGCAGGGTTTATGACCACCCCATCCCCGCCCCCGCCCCGCCCCCCCCCCCCCCACACACTTCCTCTGGCTCCTTCAACACCCACCCTCTCCTCCCCGAACTTTCCTCTCTCTCTTCTCTCTCTCTCTCTCTCTCTCTCCATGATTCTGAATGACTGGTACTGCTTGTCTCTTCGTACACAGACATTGCATTCGTCCTAGCTCCCAGTTCTCCTCTTACCCCTCCCCCCCCCCCCCCCCCACCCCCCCCCCCCCCCCCCCCCCGCACCCCGTCTCCGTCCCTCTCCCCCTTCTACCCGTTTTATCCACCCTACCCGTACCACCCCCCACCCCTCACTGTCTCTTCGCCCCTCTCCAGCTCCCCCATTCGCATTTACGTCCCTCCATTTCCCCCCCACCCCGTCCACCCTCTCCCTCCACACACACACACACACACATTCTCTCTCTCTCTCTCTCTCTCTCTCTCTCTCTCCCTCTCAAGAGGGGCAGGGACGAATTTAATACGTATCGAAATTACCCCTACAATGCGGCCTTTTGAAGATGCAAGTTTGCTAGGGGAGCTTGTCGCCTGCTCGCCTCACAAACGGCGGGGCGGGCAGTAGAAGTACTGCGGGATGGGGGGGGGGGGGGGGGGGGGGGGGGGGGGGGGGGAGGGACTGGGGGAGAGTCCATGAATTTGGCCATCTTGCGTGATGCCTTGCTGCGCCTTGGAAATAGAGCGACGCCGGCCCAGAGAGAGGGGGAGGGGCTCATTGTCTGGACGAACGGGGGAAAAGAGAGGGAGTAATTATTGCTGCGGCGAGCGTTGGGGTCAAAAAGGGATTCATTACTCGTGTCAAGGGCTTGCCTAAATAAAGTATCTTCTCGAGGAGGGGAAGTTGGTGGGGGAGGGGGGGGGGAGGGTTGAATGGGGGGTGGGGTGGGGTGGGGGAGGAAGGCTTAGGCGACCGCCCCCGACCGCCCCTTTGCATTATTTAACAAGTTCCCACAACTGCTCAGTTTGTTCCAACCCCCCCCCCCCCACCCCCCCTCTCCTCCTCCCTCTGACGGAAGGTGTGTGGGAAGACATGATGGGTGGAGTAGTGTGTGTGTGTGTGTGTGTTTGTGTGTGTGTGTGTGTGTGTTCACACGCGCGCGCGCGCACGTGTCAAAAGAGCCCCACCGGATTGAGAAGTGGCAGCCAGGTTCTCACACTGCTTTTCATGGCGAACGGAGTAAATAGTTTGCCAAATGAAATGTATACTAATTGGAAGGACGCGAATCAAGTCTTCATCGCTGAGGCTCCAGTCTCGAGGACCTCGTGATGAGTAGGGGGGGTCAATATTGATGCTCCATCATATTCCAATCAAATGGCAAACCACGCCTCCGAAGATGCTCGAGTACTTGAAGATGTAGCATCGGATTCTCGTGATGGAGGTAGTCTCCGAATCGCCATTCTTCTCTCTTTCCCTAATAACGTCTTCTCCATTGGCCAAGCAGGAATGAAAACTCAACACCAAAAATTGGGGTCAGATGTGAGGTCGCCTCTTCAGTAACAGCTTCACGTTGGCTGGAACCCGAAAACGCCATGTGGCTGAGTGGAGTTAAGGAGAAAAGAAGAAGGGAGACAACTGTTGGTCCATCAAATGTAACAACGGCTCTTGTTTGAAATGCTTCCAGGATATGGTTTTGTGCGATGAAAGAAGAGACTTGGGTGTGTCATTTGTACGTCTATAGGTTTGAATTCTGTCGTAATTTGGGGTTTTTGTGTAAAGAGGGATGAAACTTTAATGAGTATCTTGTTCGCCTGTGGATTCAAATTCTTTCATAATTTAGGGTTTGGGGATATGAGAGATAAAACGTCGATGCATAGTTTGTATGTCTGTGATTCAAATCCTTCCCTAATCAGGAGTCGGGACCATAAAGGATGAAACTTCGATGTATACACTTTGTACAGGCGTGTATTCAAATTCTGTCATGGTGTGGAGTTTTGTTCAATGAAATTTCGATGTGTACTTTGTTAAGATTTTTTTTCTTCAGTTTCTAATACTATCTTTACGGTTCTTGGTTAAAAATGCGTGCCATCCCACTTATGAATAAATAAACTAACAAATGAATAAATAGATAAGTAAAATATATGAATAAATCATATGCAAATAATAAACAAAAACTAAATATTGGAATAGACGGTAAATTAAACAAAACCCCTCAAATAATTGCTGAATAAACAATACATTAAGCAAACAAACAAAAACATGGTATATAAAACCCTTGCATGAAACCGAAACAAAAGATGGGTTTTTCTTCATCTCAATAAAGCATTACAGCAGTGCTCTTGCGCCTTCCACGCGATCCACACACACACACACACACACACACACACACACACACACACACACACACAAACACGCGCGCGCGCGTGCGCATACGCGCGCGTGCACACACACACACACACACACACACACACACACACACACAGAGAGAGCTATGCACAAAGACACACTCAGAGAGAGAGAGAGAGAGGGGAGAGAGAGAGAGAGAGAGAGAGAGAGAGAGAGAGAGAGGCAAGCGAAAAACTGTCAAAAATCTTTA
>CM031619.1:41586527-41589027 GCA_018398815.1 Conus ventricosus
CTTTATTAACACTACAAATTTTTTGAAGTGCTAAAGTTTTATCATTACCAATGTTACTATCGAATTTTCAATCTTCTCTTCTTTGTATAAGCTTGGATCGAACCGCACGCAACTTATATGAGTTAGAAAATTGTTTATGAAAGCCCATTTTCTTCCGCCCAGTTCATGGCAGCTTAGAAAGTTACCATCCTCGTCGAGTAAATGTTTGACTAGAAATATGTTGTTCTGCATCATTTCTTGAAAAAGAACGGTTTTTCTCCTACTTTGAACTTTTCATTACAAAGATAGGTTCAGTGGCTAAATCTGTACTTTCAGTTAATTCACCTTTTTTGCAGAATCTTTGATATGACTAAAAGACTCCTTTCCAAAAATATGTTTATAACATTGCTTTCAACAAATCTGTCAGGGCCATATGCGTCAATGATACCTATTTCGGGACATAATGAATGGTAATATTTTTTTCCACTTGTGGTCGTGCATATACACCTTCCGTATCCAGCGATTTTTAAGGACTGATATATTTTTCAGGTCAGGTATACCTATCCTCCTTTTTGTATATTATGTATTGAGTATTTTCTTTTGATTTTATCATTTTTATTATTCCAAACAAATTTGAAACACATTTTCTGTAATGAAGCGATCTGGGATCAGGAGGAATCCGGTAAGAGGATCCATAAGTACACCAGTTTGATAGTACTAATGATTTGAGCACGCTACTCTACCTAATGGTTTTATTATTCTTTTTGCCATTTTTGAACAGGTTTGGGACTTCTGCGAATTTGTATTTCATATTAATTTCCGTCAATCTGATAGACTATTCGTAAACCACAAGTCCTAGAATTTTGAACGCGGGGGGTTCCATTCCATTTTATAGTAGGGAAAAAATATGTTTTCGTGGAATTTTTTTTCTGTACCAAAACCAAACATTAAAGGTTTTTTTTCATAGTTCAATTTGAGTCCAGATATTTGCTCAAATTCGTAAAAGATTTCTAAATAGCTTTTCATATGATTTCTTATCTCCTTTTTAACGTAAAGGTGGTGTCGTCTGCAAACTGATTTATCTTGAATTCTGTATTTTCTATCTTTATGCCTTTGATATCGGGGTCTTGCCTTATCTTGGTCGCTAGTATTTTCTACGCACAAACAAATAGATATGGAGATATAGGGTCCCCTTGACGGCAACCTCCCCAAGTATAAAACTTGAAGACACTTTCCCATTCACTATCACGTAAGACTTTATATTATCGTAAAAGATGCAAACCCAAACGTTTGAAATACCTTTTCCAAATCCGAATGCAGCCAGAATTTTACTCATGTAGACCAGTTAACTAAATCGAAAGCTTTTTCGAATCGACAGAAATTATAACCCTCGTAAGCGATTCACCTCTAAATAATGTGTTAAATCGTATATTGTTTCGTAAACATCTCCTATGTATCTTCCGGGAACGAAACCCTCGGTCCTCGTTTATGAGCTTTGGCAGAACATTTTTTATTCTGTTTGCAATACAGGATGAAGCAATTTTGTACGTTACATTTAAAAATGAGATAGGTCTCCAGTTCTTCAAGTTTTCTCTCGGTTTCTCTCCTTTCGGAAGACCAATTATTATTCTTCTTTTTGTGTTACAGACTTTCCTCCATTACGTATCCCTCATTTAGAGAAGGGACAACAAAATCTCCTAATTGTCTCCAAAAAATTTAAGAAGTTTACCGTCATGCCGTCTGTTCCAGACTCTTATCATTTTCCATTTTTTTTGGGACTTTGGTACTTCTTCTAATGTGATTAATCCCCCCGGGTCTTCGGATTCTAACTGACTTAGTTTGGCAGGTTATCTACTATTTTCCAATTTCAATATCGAATATTTCCTTTTCTGCATATAAATTTTCATAATAGTCTTGTCTCTTTTAACATATCATCCGTTTCTGTCAAAGTTTTCCCCTTTATCATGACTAGTTTAAGCATTCTTTTGCTTACGAAGTTTTCCCTTTTTTCAAGTGAACAGAAAAATTTGCTTATTTTTTCCCCGTAAAATGCCCCTTTGGCTCTGGATCGTATTATTATTCCGTCAATTTTCGATTTCCTTAACTCACTGAGCTGCTCCTTTTTTTTTTAAGATCTCCAGGCTGTTTTCCGTTAAGCAATTTTTTACTTTCTAAGTCTTGTATTTTTTTTCAATTTCTTTTTTTTTTTCATTACTTTTCTGTTTTTTTGCGAATAGAATGTAATTGTTTTCTGCTCTTATTTCCATGATTATGGTTTCTAAAAATAATTGGTCTGAAATTGAGAACTGAATTTGATCATGCGGGATTTTTCTGACAGATTTTTTTTTTATAAGGCAGTAATGCATATTGTTCCTTTATTCTTTCAATCGTTTCATTCACTAAATTTTTCATATTGCTTACTCTTAGAAGGGAAGAATTAAATTTCCAAACCCTTTTCACCTCTCTTTTTTTTTTAAACAATATTTATGTGTATCAAAGAGTGATCTGTTCTGTATCCGAA
>CM031619.1:41594027-41595623 GCA_018398815.1 Conus ventricosus
CACATCGCGATTATCCCAGAATCTGGCTTAGAGTGTTCATATTCTGTTTATAAAAACACATCCACACACATCGCGATTATCACAGAATCTGGCTTGAGGGGTTCATCTTCTGTTTATAAAACACATCCACACACATCGCGATGATCACAGAATCTGGCTTAGAGTGTTCATATTCTGTTTATAAAACACACACATCGTGATTATCACAAAAATCTGGCTTAGAATGTTTATATTCTGTTTATAAAAAAAAAAAACACACACACATCGCGATTATACAGAATTCTGGCTTAGAGTGTTCATATTCTGTTTATAAAACACACACACACACATCGGATTATCACAGAACTGGCTAGAGTGTTCATATTCTGTTTATAAAACACACACATCGCGATTATCCCAGAATCTGGCTTAGAGTGTTCATATTCTGTTTATAAAACACATGCACACACACTCGCGATTACCCCAGAATCTGGCTAGAGTTTTCATATTCTGTTTATAAAACACACCCACACACATCGCGATTATCCCAGAATCTGGGTTAGAGTGTTCATATTCTGTTAATAAAACACATCCACACACATCGCGATTATCACAGAATCGGGCTTAGAGTTTCATATTCTGTTTATAAAACACACACCCACACATCGCGATTATCCCAGAATAGGGCTTAGAGTGTTGATATTCTGTTTATAAAACACACACATCGCGATGATCACAGAATCGGGCTTAGAGTGTTCATATTCTGTTTATAAAACCCCATCCACACACATCGCGATGATCATAGAATCTGGCTTAGAGTGTTCATATTCTTTTTATAAAACACATCCACACACATCGCGATTATCACAAAATCAGGCTTAGAGTGTTCATATTCTTTTTATAAAACACACCCCCACACATGCGATTATCCCGAATCTGGTTTTAGAGTGTTCATATTCTTTTTATAAAACACACACATCGCGATTATCACAATCTGCGAGTGTTCATATTTTTATAAAACACAACACATCGCGATTATCACAGAATCAGGCTTAGAGTGTTCATATTCTGTTTAAAACACACACATCGCGATTGTCACAGAATCTGGCTTAGAGTGTCTATTCTGTTTATAAAACACACACATCGCGATAATCACAGAATCTGGCTTAGAGTTTTTCATATTCTGTTTATAAAACACACACATCGCGATGATCACAGAATCGGGCTTAGAGTGTTCATATTCTGTTTATAAAACACAACATCGCGTTTGTCACAGAATCTGGCTTAGAGTGTTCATATCTGTTTATAAAACACACACATCGCGATTGTCACAGAATCTGGCTTAGAGTTTTCATATTCTGTTTAAAAACACACACATCGCGATGATCACATAATCGGCTTTAGAGTGTTCATATTCTGTTTATAAAACGCACACATCGCGATGATCACAAATCTGGCTTAGAGTGTTCATATTCTGTTATAAAACACACACATCGCGATTGCCCACAGAATCGGGCTTAGAGTGTTCTTATTCTGTTATAAAACACACACATCGCGATGGATCAAGAATCGGCTTAGAGTGTTTATATTCTGTTTATAAAACCCCCACATCGCGAT
>CM031619.1:41595723-41600723 GCA_018398815.1 Conus ventricosus
GATCACAGAATCTGGCTTAGAGTGTTTATATTCTGTTTATAAAACACACACATCGCGATTATCCCAGAATCTGGCTTAGAGTGTGCATATTCTGTTTATAAAACAAAACACCATCGCGATTATCCCAAATCTGGCTTAGAGTCCAACGGTGGTATCCATCGAACTCCACATCATGAGAAAGTCCGGTATACTGGTGAAGAGGTCCTTCATCTAAGCATCAAAAGTCACCACTACCCTTGGTTTCCTTTGTGGACAGGCCGAAGGAGAGCACGATGCCACCTTGGGACTGCACTCCAGGTCGTCCGCCTTCTCTCGAGGTTCTCCATCTTCCCCATGCCAGATCGTCTTTTAAAACCCTCTGCACGTTCTGGTTCTGCTGTCGAAGATACTCCGCCTCCTGCCTCAGTTCCTACCGCAAGGTCGTGTATCTTTTATGCAGAACAGTATCTCCTGCTTCATCTCATCCGAGTGTTGCGGAGAGAGAAGAGAGAGAGGAAAAGGGGAAAAGAAGAGAGAGAGAGAGAGAAAAGAGAGAGAGAGAGAAGAAAATTGTGTAGAGTGGGAAAAGAGAAACAGGAGAGAGGAGAGAGAGAGAGAGAGAGAGAGAGAACGAGAGAGAGAGAGAGAGAGAGAGAGAGAGAGGGGAGAGAGAGAGAGAGCGTGGGAAGAAGAAGAAGGAAAAAGAAAAGAAAAAAGAAGAAGAAGGAGAGAGAGGAGAGAGAGAGAGGAGAGAGAGAGAAGAGAGAGAGAGAGAGAGAGAGAGGAGTATAGAAACAGGAGAGAAGAGAGAGAAGAGAGAGAGAGAAGAAAAAGAGAGAGAAGATGGGAGAAAGAAGAAGAAGAAGAAGAAGAAGAAGAAGAAGAAAAGAAAAAGAAGAAGAAGAAGGAGAGAGAGGGGAGAGAGAAGAAGAGAGAGAGAGAGAGAGAGAGAGAGAGAAGATATGTATAGAAAAAGAGAGAGAGATGGGAGAATGAAGAAGAAAAGAAAGAGAGAGAGAGGAGAGAAGAGAGAGAGAGAGAGAGAGAGAGAGAGAGAGAGAGAGAGAAGAGAGAGAGAGAGAACGAAAGACAAGGAAAGGGAAGGCGAAAGAAAGGGCTGACCAGGTTCTGACAAAGTGAGAGCGAGGAGAGGGAAAACAGACAGACAGAGGGAAATGTGGAAAAAAAGGGTAAAAAGGGGGGGGGGGGGGGGGGGGGAAGAGCAAATGGGTATGGGGGTGGGAAGAAATAGCGTAGAGAGGACGGGTGTGCGGGAGGGAGGGGGAGTGGAAGGGGGGCTGTGGGAGGGGGAGAAAGAGGGGGAGGAGGGGGGGGGAGAAGGGAAATGGTTCAATTTTCGTTGGTGGTTTGGGGGCAGCGGCTTGTCAGATACTTGCTTGGGTTTGGGTGTGGAGGGGAGGGGGGGGGGGGTAGGGGGAGGAAGGGAAAAAGTAAGACGGGTGGGAGGATGGACCGGTGTTTTGGAGGGTAAGAAAATGGAGCGTGAGAGAGAGAGATGGGGGGGGGGAAAAGAGAAGAGAAAGAGGAGAGAGAGAGAGAGAGAGAGAGAGAGAAGAGAGAGAGAGGAGAGAGAGAGAGAAGAGTAGAGAAGGGTACGGAAGGGAATTGTTTTCTCCTTCTTCCGCAAATGGTCGATTTCTGCGAGGGGTTTGTTTTTCCCTTTACTCCCTCGTCGCAGGTCCCTCCCCCCCTCCCCCCCCCCCCCCCACCGCTCCCTTTCCGTCTCCCCTTCTCGCTCGTCTGCTGTCGTCTGTCTCTCTTCTCTATCTCCTCCTATTTTACCCGCCACTCAACCATCCCTCTATCCGTGGCACATACGTGCCGGGGTAGTGTGTGATGGGTGTGATGGTGTGGTGTGTATGTGTGTGTGTGTGTGTGTGGTGTGTGTGTGTGGTGTGTGTGGTGTAGGGAAGAGAGGAAGAGAGAGAGAGAGAGAAGAGAGAGGAGTGAGAGAAAAGAAAGGGCATTGTGTGCGGGGTGTGTGTGTGCGCGCGCGCGGTGTGTGTGTATGTGGTGTGTGGAGCAGGGCGCGGCTGTATGCATGATGGGTGTGGTGGGGTGGTGTGTTGTGTTGTTGTGTGTGTGTGTGTGGTTGTGTGTTTTTTGTGTGTGATGAGCCTTCTATATGCACGAGGTGCGTGAGTGTGTTGTTTTGTGTATGCGGTGTGGTGTGTGTGTGTTGTTGTGTGGTGTGTGTGTGTTTTGTGTGGTTGTGTGGTGGTTGTGCACGTGCCGCGCGTCGTTCAGCGTGTGTGTGTGTGTGTGTGTGTTGTGGTGTGTGTGTTTTGTGTGTGTGTGTGTGTTGTGTGGGGCGCCGTGCGCGCTCGCCACGTCGAGTCTCTCTCTCTCTCCTTCTCTCTCTCGCTACTCTCTTCTCTCTCTCTCTTTCCCTCTTCCCCGCTCTCTCTCTCTCTTTCTATCTTTTCTGTCTCCGCTTAGATTACTATTAAAATCTATCAATTTTATCCATGTATCTTATTACAATTTTCCTCACTAATAACTCAGCAGTCAAAACAACACTCTCCTTCACGTACTACTCAGCGAGACAGTGTTCTTATCCCCTGATGGGCATATCAAGGAGCCCGCAGTGTGCAGTTTAAGATAAATGTCATAATCACATCCCTGCCATCTCCCTCCTCTCCGTTCAGGAGACGTCCCTGATTCTCCTGTGTAGGTGCATTTTGCCACAGTCAAGTCCCACAGCCCAGAGCTCTGAAAAACAAATAAAGAACCCCATTCGAAATTACCATCACAAATCAAGAAAAAAAAAGAAAAATTTAACACAGAGAAAAAGAAAGGAGAAGAGAATCAATCCATGCATAGCAATCCCAATGGCAACCTGCTGTTCCCGGGGAAAAATGAATACACACCGAGAAACTGGTGACATTCTTTTAGTGTTAGTTTAAAAAAAAATTAATTCCAGACAAAAAAAAATCCCATAAAAGGGCCGGGGGGGGGGAGGGGGGGGGTGGGAAGAAAACAACAATGATACATCAACAAGACCTGAGACTACGTCTGCACACGATGAAATTCGAAGCAGTTTTAAAAGAAATGCTCATAGACGCAGGAAAGCAACATCAGTTTTACACAACACTGAATGGCACCATTTTTCACTGATTCTTCAGGATGATCTATATAAATGTGACCTTTTGGTCAGGTCGTTTTTTTTTCAAGGAAAATAAACTGGAAAATTTATCGCGCTTGGATATCTATTACAATATGGTTTTAAAAGCTCTTAAACGGTCGCTTTGCAAAACGGACATAGAAAAATATTAATGAAAGTCAGCACCAAGGCCGTTCGAATGTTATGTAGTGCATAACCTTTCTTTGCATTCATGATATTTGTTCTTTCCTCTATAGGCAATTTGTAGCTAAATGGTCAAGTAGCGTTGTTACACTTTTTTTTTTTTTTCCACTTCAGACTTCTCCTTAAACATTCTATTATTCAGTCTGCTAGATAGTCAAGCAGTATTATTACTTTTTTTTTCAGATTCAAACTTCCTAAGCATTCTGTGATTCATTCCGCTAAAATGGTCAGGTAGTGTTATTACATTTTTTTTTTCCTAATTCAAACTTCTCCTTCAGCATTCTGTAATTCATTCCGCTAAATGGTCAGGTAGTATTATTACTTTTTTTTTTTGCTAATTCAAACTTTCCCCTTCAACACAGGTTTCAGGAGAGAGCTTGAAATGTGGTGGGGACAGGATGAGTGACCAACAGTCCCTCAGTGGAAAGACAGTGTCAGATGATTGTAATGTTTTTATGTTTTTAAAAAGCTGTTCACAGCAACAGGCAGGTCTTCTGCTTTTTAGCTTGAGGAAGGTTTTAAATAAACCGAAAATGTGCAATACCACAGTGCTGGTTGCTTTTAACTATTCAAACTCTTCAGCATTCTGTAATTCGTTCCCCTAAACGGTCTGTCAGGTTGTGTTATTACAGATTTTTTTTTTCAATCCAAACTTATAAGCATTCTGTAATCATTCCCCTAAACGTCTGTCAGGTAATGTATATACTGGGTTGGTTTTTTTTTCAACCCAAACTTCTCCTTAAGCATTCTGTAATTTATTCCCCTAAACAGTCTGTCAGGTAATGTTATTACAGGGTTTTTTTTTTCAATCCAAACTTCTCCTTAAGCATTCTGTAATTTATTCCCCTAAACAGTCTGTCAGTAGTGTATTACAGGGTTGTTTTTTTTTTCAACCCAAACTTCTCCTTAAGCATTCTGTCAATACATTTCATTCGATGAGCTCAGTCCGCCATGTCAGGGCAATCTGATCCTGCCTCCTTACTTCCCCTTGCTGCTCCAGCCCTCTATGACCACCACTGTGAGTTACAGTTCACTGCTCCAGCCCCTATGACCACCACTGTGAGTTACAGTTCACTGCTCCAGACCCCTATGACCACCACTGTGAGTTACAGTTCACTGCTCCAGCCCCCTATGACCACCACCACTGTGAGTTACAGCTCACTGCTCCAGCCCCCTATGACCACCACTGTGAGTTACAGTTCACTGTTCCAGCCCCCTATGACCATCACTGTGAGTTACAGTTCACTGCTCCAGCCCCCTATGACCACCACTGTGAGTTACAGTTTCAACTGCTCCAGCCCCTATGACCACCACTGTGAGTTACAGTTCACTGCTCCCAGACCCCTATGACCACCACTGTGAGTTACAGTTCACTGCTCCAGCCCCCTATGACCACCACTGTGAGTTACAGTTCACTGCTCCAGCCCCAATGACCACCACTGTGAGTTACAGTTCACTGCTCCAGCCCCCTATGACCACCACTGTTACAGTTCACTGCTCCAGCCCCCTATGACCACCACGTGAGTTACAGTTCACTGCTCCAGCCCCCTATGACCACCACTGCGAGTTACAGCTCACTGCTCCAGCCCCCTATGACCACCACTGTGAGTTACAGTTCACTGCTCCAGCCCCTATGACCACCACTTTGAGTTACAGTTCACTGCTCCAGCCCTCTATGACCACCACTGTGAGT
>CM031619.1:41620723-41625723 GCA_018398815.1 Conus ventricosus
TTGCCGCGCCTCCGCCCGTAATAACGTGTCCTCTGGAGATTTCCCCCCAAATTGGACTCAGAAGGGTTATTCTTTTCATTTGAAAAAAGAAAAAAGTCCCTTTCTTCATTTCTTTTTCTCCGTTTCTTTTTTAGTCTTCTTTCTTTTGTCTGTCTGTCTGTCTTCGTCGTCTCTCTGTCATCTGTTTTTCTTTCTTTGTTTTTTTTTTTTTTATCTTTCTCAGGGGTTTAAAAAACAATTTTATTCAAACGGGGTTTACATTTGACAAACATAATGATTTTTTAGCACAAAAAGCTAAAGCTTATGAACGGCAATACAGTTTTTATTGATAACAAATGACTGGCTGCATATAGCAAGTACATGATCTGGGCTAATATAAAATTTTATAAACATAAGACAAAAACAAGGGGGTGAAAAAAAAAACCCCGCTGAACACATGATCTCCCAGTCTTTTTAGTGAGTCCTTTTTTTCTTTTTTTGTTTATTTTTATCTTCCTCATCTTTTTAGTGGTCTCATCTTCGTATTGTTCATGCCTAACCTCCCCTGCTCAGTCCTTTTTCCCCCCCCCCCCCCCCCCCCCCCCCCCCAATTACCAGCCACCATGTGCCAGCAAACGAGGGGGAGACAACAACGCGGGCCGCCCGCCGGGGGGCAACCCGCCACGAGACGCTCACAAAACCGCCATCACTTTACTCAATTCAACGGTGCTTGCTGTTTTCAACAAAAAACAACAACAACAACAACAACAAAAAAGGGGGGGGGGTGCCCCTCGCCTATTAATAAAATCCGCTTGTGACAGTTTTGCTTGTCGCGAGGTACCGTGAGTGACGCCCCCTCTGGATGCAAAACGCCATGTCTCTGTTCAAAGACGGCCCCATGCTCTTTTCGTCACTGCAGACTTTGTATGACACCTCGCTACTGGTGCACGTGGAGGGGACCCACAGATGGTGAGGGCACCACGGGGCAATAGAGGCCTGGAGACTTTGGCTTTCACTTGCTGTCCTGACATTGGATGGACGTGGAGGGGACACACAAGTGGCGAGGTCACCACGTGGGCATTGGAGGCCTGGAGACGCTGAGCTGTTCACTTGCTGTCCTTGACATTGGATGAACGTGGAGGGGACACACAGGTGGCGAGGTCATCACGTGGGCATTAGAGGCCTGGAGACGTTGAGCTGTTCACTTGCTGTCCTTGACATTGGGATGGACGTGGAGGGACACACAGGTGGCGAGTCATCACGTGGGCATTAGAGGCCTGAGACGTTGAGCTGTTCACTTGCTGTCCTTGACATTGGGATGGACGTGGAGGGGACACACAGGTGGTGAGGTCACCACGTGGGCATTAGAGGCCTGGAGACGTTGAGCTGTTCACTTGCTGTCCTGACATTGGGATGGACGTGGAGGGACACACGGTGGTGAGGTCACCACGTGGGCATTAGAGGCCTGGAGACTTTGAGCTGTTCACTTGCTGTCCTTGACACTGTCTTCATCTTTAGCTCGATCTCTGTCTCCCACGTATGCATGTAGCTACTTGCACATGCATTCACATACACACAACACACACACACTCATCTCTCTCTCTCTCTCTCTCCTCTCCTCTCTCTCATTCTCTCTCTCTCTCTCTCTCTCTTCACTTTGTTTCTCTCTCCCTCTGTATTTCTTTTTCTTCCTCTCTTTCTCTGTCTCTCTGTGTCTCTCTGTTTGTCTGTCTCTCTCTCTCTCTCTCTCTGTCTGTCTCCCTCTCTCTCTCTCTCTCTCTCTCTCTCTCTTTCCTCTCTCTCTCTCTCTCACACACACACACACACACACAACACACACACACACACACACACACACACACACACACACACGTACGTACAGATTCATTGCTATGGGAACTCGGTGTTCTCTGATAACATGTCCTGTCCTTCTCGTTCGTCCTCCCTGCTGTCCCCCATTCGCTGACTCCATGCCTCATTTCCATCTCCTTCCTTCTCCACATGTTGGTTTTCTTGTTGTACACATTAAACACTCGTCCTCCTTGCCCCAGCCTCCCCTCTCCCCCCCCCCCCCCCTTTCCTTCCCTCTAACCATTAACCCTTCCCTACCTCCTCCATGATCTCAGCCCCCAACTTAGTAGTACGTCTCTCTCCTCCCTCTCCCTCCTTCCCTTCCCCCTCCTCCTTCCCTCCCCTCGCTGCATCCTTTCTTTCTTCTTCTTTTCTTTTCTTTTTTTCTTTCTTTTCTTTCTTTCTTTCTTTCATTCTTTCTTTCTTTCTTGATGCGCACGTTTTCTTTTTTTCTTCTGCTTTGTTCTTTTCTTTTTTCTTCTTCTTCTTCTTTGTTTCTGGTTAGACGTATTTCCTTCTCTCCCCCCCCCCCCCCCTTTCTTGCTTTTTTTTTTTTTTTGCACTCACACGCCCCCCCCCCCCCCCCCCCCCCCCCCCGCCCCGCCTTCCCCTTTTCTCTTCCTTTCTTTTGTCTTTTCCTTTTGTCTGCCTGTTTGTTTGGGTTTTTTTTGGTTTTTTTTTTTTAATATTCGCCTTCTCATTTTTAGTTTTCTTCTTTCTTCTTTTCTATCTTTCGACCTTCAATTTTTTTTTTTTAACTTACTTTCCGTTTTTCTTACAGTTTTTTTTTCCTCTGTGGTTCCACCACCATTGCTATCCTTTCCAAACTGGTTTTATTCATCTCGTATCAACTTCACGCTTTCTTCTCTCTCTCTCTCTCTCTCTCTCTTCCTCCTCTCTCTCACTCTCTCTCTCTCTCCTCTCTCTCTGAATGAACAATACGACAGTTGTCGAGATATTTGTATAAAGCGTTTATGCTGCGTTCTATTACCGTGTCTTGAATGCATTTTGACGATGTATTGATAAGCATATAATTTTGGGTTTTGGTTAGATCTGAATGGTTTTGTTTACATGCACTCCTATACATGAATTAACTTTCCGTCTCTCTCTCTCTCTCTCTCTCTCTCTCTCTCTCTCAAATTTTTTTGACTTTATTCAGTTTTTCCACTTTGTTTTTTCCCTTTCTTTCTTTTTTTTTCTCTTCTTTCTTTTCTTTTCCCCTTTCTTTCTTTCACCCCTCATCCATCCATTCTTTTCCGTTAAACTCTCCCCCCAACCAACGGCTGCCACCTTCGTTCCAACACAATTTTCACCGACCCCCCCCACCCCCTCCCCCCCCTCCCCTCTGAACCCCGACACCCCAAGTCGCCCCTGTCTCCTCCTACCCCATCCCACCTTCTCTCTCTCTCTCCTCTCTCTCTCTCTCTCTCTCTCTCTCTCTCTCTTACCCCTATTCTCTCCCTTCTGTATGTGGCGTACTTCGTGTATAGAGATTGAGGTACAGCACGTAATTGTGGGGAATGTGGGGGAAGGGGGGCGGGGGGGGGGGGGGGGGGGGGGGGGGGTTAGGGAGGGGAAGAAGGGGGTACGGAGGGGGGGTATAAAAGGGTTCTGTCGCACGCTATGATAAAACCCTGCGGGAGCTTCAGTCAGTCACGGTCACCGTGTGGCGCGTCTCTTTCCGTCAGGGCTCGTCCTCAAGGGAATTTCTCCCACTGGTCTCAGCAACTTTTTTTTCCTGTCGTTGTTCCTTTTTTCTTTCTTTCCCTCTATCTTTCTTTCTTTCTCTCTCTCTCTCTCTCTCTCACTCTCTCTCTCTCTCTCTCATCTCTCTCTCTCTCTCTCTCTCTCCTTCTTTCTTTCTTTTTCTTTTCTTCCTCTTTCTTTATTTCTTTCTTCCTTTTCCTCTCTCTTTCTTTTCTCTTTCTCTCCCTCTCTCTCATTCTTTCTTTCTTTCTTTTTCTTTCTTCCTCTCTTTCTTTATTTCTTTCTTCCTTTTCCTCTCTCTTTCTTTTCTCTTTCTCTCCCTCTCTCTCTCTCTTTCTTTCTTTCTTTTTCTTTCTTCCTCTCTTTCTTTATTTCTTTCTTTCCTTTTCCTCTCTCTTTCTTTTCTCTTTCTCTCCCTCTCTCTCTCTCTTTCTTTCTTCTCTGTCTTTCTTTCTTTTTCTTTCTTCCTCTCTTTCTTTATTTCTTTCTTCCTTTACCTCTCTCTTTCTTTCTTTTCTCTTTTGTCTCTTTTATCAATCCACCATACTCACTACCGTCACTAATATATCATACCATTAAACAATAATTACAAATCAAAGTACACACCTCACTGTTTCAACCCCCCGCACCCACCTCCCACCCCCACCCCCACCCCCTTTTTTTTTTTTTTTTTAAACAAACCCACTTTACCAGTATCCCTTCCTCTTATTGTATAAGTTCTCATCATCGCCACTATTATTGCCATTAACGCCATATCATCACGGTTATCATTACTATTTCAGCTCCAATGATTCCCTCCTTAACGGCCTCGTTTTCATCCAACAGCCATTTTGATTTTGTGCCGAATATGAGACGATAAGTGGTTTCTCGTTCTTCGTTTTCACTGTCCTGAATGTTATTTGTTTTTGCCTGAAGAAGATCCAAGAGGTCCATGCGCATTGTGTTTTGTCCTGTACTTTGTTGGTCTCTGTCCTTGGCGGGTAACTAACCCCCCTCTCTCTTTCATCCACTGGTTTTCTTGTTCTTGAATGTATGCCCGTTTCCGTCATTGTTTAACCTTCTTCCGTTTCATGTCTTTCCAGTCATGTCTTTCCCCTCGACTTTTCTTTTCCCTCGTTTTTTTTTTTTTTTTTTTGTTCAATAGGGTGAATTTGGTTCTTTTGTTTCGTCATATCTCAGCTGTGTTTGTTCCTATCGTTGTTTCTAATTTGTGTCATGCAATGTTTTTTTTTTTTTCTTCTTCTTTTTCTTCTTTGTTTCTTATGTTGTCTGCTGTTTCACTTTTTATTTTGTTGTTTCTGTCTATCATTCTTTCGTCCCGTCTCTCTTTTAACCCTCTTCCCCCTGATCTTTCTTGGCATACCCTAAGAAAGCCAGCCACACCGGCCAGCCACACCGGCCAGCCACACCGGCCAGCCACACCGGCATTTTTTTTTTCTTTTCTTTTTCTTATTTCAGGAAAT
>CM031619.1:41633223-41660723 GCA_018398815.1 Conus ventricosus
AACATATTATACACAATTATACAGGGACACTGAACATATCAAACGCAATTATACAGGGACACTGAACATATGAAACGCAATTATACAGGGATACTGAACATATTATACACAATTATACAGGATACTGAACATATGAAACAAAATTATACAGGGACACTGAACATATTATACACAATTATACAGGGACACTGAACATATTATACACAATTATACAGGGACACTGAACATATTATACACAATTATACAGGGACACTGAACATATGAAACACAATTATACAGGGACACTGAACATATCAAAACAAATTATACAGGGACACTGAACATATGAAACACATTTATGCAGGGACACTGAACATATTAAAGGCAATTGTACAGGGACACTGAACACATGAAACACAAGTATACAGGGAAACTGAACATATCAAACGCAATTATACAGGGACACTGAACATATGAAACGCAATTATACAGGGACACTGAACATATCAAACACAATTATACAGGGACACTGAACATATGAAACGCAATTATACAGGTACACTGAACATATTATACACAATTATACAGGGACACTGAACATATCAAACGCAATTATACAGGGACACTGAACATATTAAACACAATTATACAGGGACACTGAACATATTAAACGCAATTATACTGGGACACTGAACATATCAACGCAATTATACAGGGACACTGAACATATGAAACACAATTATACAGGGACACTGAACATATCAAACGCAATTATACAGGGACACTGAACATATGAAACACAATTATACAGGGACACTGAACATATGAAACGCAATTATACAGGGACACTGAACATATTATACACAATTATACAGGGATACTGAACATATCAAACGCAATTATACAGGGACACTGAACATATTATACACAATTATACAGGGACACTGAACATATTATACACAATTATACAGGGACACTGAACATATCAAACACAATTATACAGGGACACTGAACATATGAAACACAATTATACAGTAACACTGAACATATGAAACGCAATTATACAGGGACACTGAACATATGAAACACAATTATACAGGGACACTGAACATATTAAACACAATTATACAGGGACACTGAATGTCAACCTCGGTGTAATGTCAGTGGAGGAAGGACTAGCGCACAGCCCAAACACACTCACAGCTTGCTTACGATCTCATTCATATATCATGCATTCGTCACATCAAACCACTAGTAAAGTCTATAACTTTACTACACATGTTCATAGAACGAAACATCAATGCATATGGAATCAAATGAAATAAAACATTCTCTCTTTCCTGAACTTCACAAAATCATTTATCTAAAACATCATTAACTAACCCGGGTATAAACAGATTTCTACTTTACCTGGCCAGGTGATCTTAACTATTCACGAATCACTGTCTTTTCTTTTCTTTTCCTTTTCTTTTCACTGTCACTTTCACAACACGACACAACTGCCGGCACTGGTGTTGGTCTGATGGCGCCTGGTCAGGTGAGACTGTTGGCGTTGGTCTGTGGTTCTGCTTGGCGAAGTGACGCTGCCAGGTATGAGGTCGAACCCCCGGTTAGGGTAGAACAGTGACTATCAACATCGATCTGTTCTCCTTTCTTTCTTCCTGCATTAACGCATTGCACTCTCTCTCTCTCTCTCTCTTCTAGTCTGCTCTTATCAAATGGACATGGTTGCTTTTCTTTTCTTTTTTCTTTTTTTTCTTTTCTTCTTCATAAATTAGCAACTCTCTCTCTCTCTCCACATCTCTCCTCATCCTTCCTCTGCAGACTATCTCATGCTAATCTCTCAACTTGGTTCCTTCTCTCCTCCTCCCTCATCTCTCTCTCTCTCTCTGCCCTTCTCTCCTGCAGAGCTCACACTCCAACCCTCTCTCTCTTCCCTCTCTCTCCGTTCTCCTCCTCCTTCTTCCTCTTTTTCCCATCTCTCTCCCTTTTCCCTCGTGCAGAGACTACACCTAAAACCTCCTCATCTCTCTGTCTCTGTTCGTTCTCATCTCCTGCCTTCCTGTAGGCGAGAGCCTACTCTCCCGAACTCCTCCCTCTCTCTCTCTCTGTCTGTTCGTCTTTCCTCCTCCTTCTCTCCCTCACACATTCCCTTTATGCTCTAACCCCGTGCCCCAAGGGCCAGTACCATTGGTCAGTATTTTTACCGCCCTGACACCCGAAGTTATCCCCCTCTAATTCCATTGGATGTTCAAATCATGACAGTCCCGTCTACACGCCTTACTCTCTGTGGGGGTCAATTGGTCTTTTTAATTGATTAGCTAGATTCACCCCCACCACACACTACCTTCTCCCTCTCCCTTTCCTGCTTTAACCTGCGACGCCCGACTAACAATGACGTTGGTTCCACAAATTGGCCGGATAAGGCTGGCCCAGGCACTGAGGTCCGCTGGGCAGACATCGAGGCGTCGGTCAAAGCCGCTTAGTCGTTTTGGCGGGACAGAACGTCTCTGTGGAGCCTCTCCCCTATGCTTAATTGGCCGGCCCCGACCTATGGCCCCGTCTTTCTGACGCCTAGAATGTTTGAGTTTGGATTTATGTCCAGTTGGAGTGGCCGACGACTGACCACACTTCGGTTGGGTTGAATTTTGACCGTGACACTGAACATATCAAACGCAATTATACAGGACACTGAACATATCAAACACACATATACAGGGACACTGAACATATTATACACAATTATACAGGGACACTGAACATATCAAACAAAATTTTATACAGGGACACTGAACATATCAAACACAATTATACAGGGACACTGAACATATGAAACACAATTATACAGGGATACTGAACATATCAAACACAATTATACAGGACACTGAACATATGAAACACAATTATACAGGGATACTGAACATACCAAACACAATTATACAGGGACACTGCATATATGAAACACAATTATACAGGGACACTGAACATATGAAACAATTATACAGGATACTGAACATATGACACACAATTATACAGGGATACTGAACATATCAAAACAAATTATACAGGGATATTGAACATATCAAACACAATTATACAGGGATACTGAACATATGAAACACAATTATACAGGGACACTGAACTTATGAAACGCAATTATACAGGACACTGAACATATCAAACACAATTATACAGGGACACTGAACATATCAAACACAATTATACAGGGACACTGAACATATTAAACACAATTATACAGGGACACTGAACATTTGAAACACAATTATACAGGGATACTGAACATATCAAACACAATTATACAGGGACACTGAACATATGAAACACAATTATACAGGGATACTGAACATATGAAACACAATTATACAGGGATACGGAACATATCAAACACAATATACAGGGTTACTGAACATACCAAACACAATTATACAGGGACACTGAACATATGAAACACAATTATACAGGGATACTGAACATATCAAACACAATTATACAGGGATACTAAACATATCAAACACAATTATACAGGGATACTGAACATATCAAACACAATTATACGGGGACACTGAACATATTATACACAATTATACAGGGACACTGAACATATGAAACACAATTATACAGGGACACTGAACATATCAAACACAATTATACAGGACACTGAACATATGAAACACATTATACAGGACACTGAACATATTAACGCAATTATACGGGGACACTGAAAAACATGAAACACAAGTATACAGGGACACTGAACATATCAAACGCAATTATAAGGGACACTGAACATATGAAACGCAATTATACAGGGCACTGAACATATCAAACACAATTATACAGGGACACTGAACATATGAAACGCAATTATACAGGTACACTAAAACATATTATACACAATTATACAGGGACACTGAACATATCAAACGCAATTATACAGGGACACTGAACATATTAAACACAATTATACAGGACACTGAACATATTAACGCAATTATACTGGACACTGAACATATCAAAACGCAATTATACAGGGACACTGAACATATGAAACACAATTATACGGGACACTGAACATATCAAACGCAATTATACAGGGACACTGAACATATGAAACACAATTATACAGGGACACTGAACATATGAAACGCAATTATACAGGGACACTGAACATATTATACACAATTATACAGGGATACTGAACATATCAAACGCAATTATACAGGGACACTGAACATATTATACACAATTATACAGGACACTGAACATATTATACACAATAAATACAGTGACACTGAACATATCAAACACAATTATACGGGGACACTGAACATATGAAACACAATTATACAGTAACACTGAACATATGAAACGCAATTATACAGGGACACTGAACATATGAAACACAATTATACAGGGACACTGAACATATTAAACAGAATTATACAGGGACACTGAACATATCAAACGCAATTATACAGGGACACTGAACATATCAAACACACATATACAGGGACACTGAACATATTATACACAATTATACAGGACACTGAACATATCAAACACAATTATAAAAGGGACACTGAACATATCAAACACAATTATACAGGGACACTGAACATATGAAACACAATTAACAGGGATACTGAACATATCAAACACAATTATACAGGGACACTGAACATATGAAACACAATTATACAGGGATCCCTGAACATACCAAACCAATTATACAGGGACACTGCATATATGAAACACAATTATACAGGGACACTGAACATATGAAACAATTATACAGGGATACTGAACATATGACACACAATTATACAGGGATACTGAACATATCAAAACAAATTATACAGGGATATTGAACATATCAAACACAATTATACAGGGATACTGAACATATGAAACACAATTATACAGGACACTGAACATATGAAACGCAATTATACAGGGACACTGAACATATCAAACACAATTATACAGGGACACTGAACATATCAAACACAATTATACAGGGACACTGAACATATTAAACACAATTATACAGGGACACTGAACATTTGAAACACAATTATACAGGGATACTGAACATATCAAACACAATTATACAGGGACACTGAACATATGAAACACAATTATACAGGGATACTGAACATATGAAACACAATTATACAGGGATACTGAACAATCAAACACAATTATACAGGGTTATTGAACATACCAAACACAATTATACAGGACACTGAACATATGAAACACAATTATACAGGGATACTGAACATATCAAACACAATTATACAGGGATACTAAACATATCAAACACAATTATACAGGGATACTGAACATATCAAACACAATTATACAGGGATACTGAACATATGAAACACAATTATACAGGGACACTGAACATATGAAACACAATTATACAGGGACACTGAACATATGAAACACAATTATACAGGACACTGAACATATCAAACACAATTATACAGGGACACTGAACATATCAAACGCAATTATACAGGGACACTGAACATATTATACACAATTATACAGGGACACTGAACATATGAAACACATTATACAGGGATACTGAACATATGAAACGCAATTATACAGGGACACTGAACATATTATACACAATTATACAGGGACACTGAACATATGAAACACAATTATACAGGGATACTGAACATATGAAACACAATTATACAGGGATACTGAACATATCAAACACAATTATACAGGGATACTGAACATACCACACGCAATTATACAGGGATACTGAACATATCAAACACAATTATACAGGGACACTGAACATATGAAACACAATTATACAGGGACACTGAACATATCAAACACAATTATACAGGGACACTGAACATATGAAACACAACTATACAGGGACACTGAACATATCAAACACAACTATACAGGGACACTGAACATATCAAACACAACTATACGGGGACACTGAACATATAAAACACAACTATACAGGGACACTGAACATATGAAACACAATTATACAGGGAGACTGAACATATGAAACACAATTATACAGGGACACTGAAAAATATACACAATTATACAGGGATACTGAACATATGAAACACAATTATACAGGGACACTGAACATATTATACACAATTATACAGGGACACTGAACATATCAAACACAATTATACAGGGACACTGAACATACCAAACGTAATTATACAGGGACACTGAACATATCCAAACACAATTATACAGGGACACTGAACATATCAAACGTAATTATTGGGAATACTGCACATGTCAAAAGTAATTATGCGTGGATACTGAACATATCGAACGTAGTCATGCGCGGATATTGACCATATCAAATGCAGTTATGCTGGGATAGATGATCAATGTTCCAAACCTTAGGATCGGTCAAAGGTTACAAATTATTTGATTTTTTTTTTCATGTAGAAGCAACAACTGAAACGGAAAAAATAAATTTGTGGTTTTCTGTTCGCTTGTGTTTGGTTTTGAACAGAATATTTTATATCTCCTATAACTCACCCATGCAATCCCCCCCACCCCCCCCTTCCACCGCCTTTCTACTTGACTTTCGTGTGTGTGTGTGTGTGTGGGGTGTGTGTGTGTGTGTGTGTGTGTGTGTGTGTGTGTGTTGTGTTCTTCTTCTTCAGTTTAACGTCCTTCCACTAAAAGTGATTCAGACAAGTGTGTGTGTGTGTGTGTGTGTGTGTGTGTGTGTGTGTGTGTGTGTGTGTGTGTGTGTGTTTGTGTGTGTGTTTGGGGTGTGTGTGTGTTTGTGTGTGTGTGTGTGTGTGTGTGTGTTGTACGTGCGTGCGTGCGTGCGTGCGTGCGTGCGTGCGTGCGTGTGTGTGTAGGGTGCAGGGTGTAATAATGGCATGACTGAATACTTGAGTCATTTTCTCACCCCCGCCCCATCCTTACCCCCACAACCACCACCACCACCACCACCACACAGAGTGTTGTTTCGTCTTCCAGAGTCATTTCAACTGGCGCACCTCAGGGTACTGTTTTATCTCCAGTGCTTTTTACTTCCCGTACACAAATGATTGTTCAGGAAGTGATTCAACTTTGTACATTAAATATCAGATGACTCAGCACTTGAGGATCTTTCCAACTCTGACTCTGTTTACTTCAAGGAGGTTCAAAGATTTGTTGACTGGTGCGATCACAACTATCTTGATCTGAATGTAACAAAAACGAAAGAAATGTTGATTGATTTTAGAAAGAATCCAAAAGTTGTACCACCGCTTTTTATCAAAGGTGCTGAAGTAGAACGTGTTGAATCATACAAATATTTAGGAACTTTTATAGATAATAAGCTGAATTTTAAATCCCATGTTGATTATGTCCACAAAAAATGTCAAACCAGATTATATTGTCTTCGCAAGCTGCGATCATTTCAGGAATACTGACATTCTCGGACATTTTATTCATGCTTCTTGGAATCTGTTTTAACTTTCTCATTTATGTGTTGGTATGGTGGGGTTGACTGTGAAGAGTAGGAATGTGCTTGAGAAAGTGGTGAACGTGGGAGGAAAAATTGTTGGTGGGGAAAAAAAAGTCTGAGTGAGCTGTACAGGTGCCGTGTTGTTTGTAAAGCGAAGAAGAAATTTTGTGTGACCAGACCCACGTTCTTGCAAGTCAGTATGACCTTCTTCAGTCAGGACAAAGATATCGATCAGTTAAATGCAGAAGTGTCAGATTTAAACAAAGTTTTATTCCCCTGTCCATTGATTTTCTTAACAGAGGTGATGTTTAATTGCTTTTTAGCTATGGATTATTGTTACATATTGTTTTATAAAGATACATAATTTTAAGCTTCTAGATTGAGCATACTGTTGCATTTAGATATTTTGTTTTAAACCTCATCTTAGAATTTTATGTCAAATGCGTTGTTAGGAATAGTAATTATATAATAGTTATATTCTTATATTATTTAGTCACCTTGAAATCCAAATTCTTTTAAAATGAATGTTGCCATATGTGTCAACAAAAAATGATTCTCGCTGGATATTTCGCACAACAATTCTCCAGATTATTTGTCTGTGAATGCTGTCTACCTACACAACCCCTAACCCACCCACCCCCTCCCAACACCCCCACCACCCCCCTACCTGACCCCTGACTTACCCCACCCCCCCCTCTTCCCACTCCTCCCCCCCCCCCCCCTCACTCTCGCTCCCCCCCCCCCCCCCCCTTCCCCCCCACCCCCCTCCCCTCTCCTCCTCCTTCTCCTCCTCCCCCCCCCCCCCCCCCCCCTCCACTTCCTTTCTCACATCCCATGTCGTGCGCACAAGAACTCCTGGGTCGTGATCGCCCATCAAGAGATGTTCCCAGCTCAGGGAAAAAAAAAAAAAAAAGCCCCAAACCCAAGACCCAGTGAAGCGTCAAGCTAGTCAAAGGCCTCGCCCCCGGTTCGGCCCCTTCCGTGTTCGCTCGTGTATCTCCGGCTTTTGTCGGCAGGCGGGAATGAACGGGCCGGCCGGTTGCGCGCGCTAGGGAGGGGGGGGAACAAAGAAGGACTAGCCTTCATTGACGGGTACATGCGGGTCATCCGGGCCTGGAATTGCGTGTTTTTGGAGGGAGGGTGGATAAGGGGGGGGGGGGGGGGGGGGGGGGGGGGGGGGGGGGGGGGGGGGGGGGGTGGGGGGGGAGGGGGGGTGAGGGTGGGGGGGGGGGGGGGGGGAGATGGAGGGTTATTAAATGGAAGAGGGGGGATTGAGGGGTAGACAGGGGGGGGGGGTGCGAAAGAGAGAATAAAAAAGAGAAAGAGGGAAAGGGGGAGGGGTGCAGGGGGGGTGCATGGGGGATTTGGTGCATGGATATTCATTTCGGTGAGGTGGCAAAGGCAGGCAGGCAGACAGACAGACAGAGACAGACAGACAGAGAGGCGTGTTATCTCTTTTGTCTTCTATTTCTTTTCCTTTTTTTTTTTTTTCTTCTTCTTTTTTTTTCCTTTCTTGACTTTCTCCGTTTCTCAGTTTGTTTTTAGTTTTGTATTTAGAACGATAACTATTATTGTCTGTCTATTCTATTAATTATGGCTCTTCCTTTGCATTTTTAAATACGTAATGCGGCACACCGTGACCTCGACCCCAATCTGATCAGTCGTTTGAAAGAACTGTCTATTGGTTACCGTCTGCCACGCCACCGATCGTCCCGAGGTGGCACCAGAAAACGCCGGCAGATTCATGTAGTTATCAGTCAACAACATTCTACAACCAATATTTCTTCTGTCACTGATTTCGACTCCTCCTCAGCTCCCCTGACGTGTCAACCGCGCTGCTGTGCTTCGGGTGCCAACCTCGAGAACTTGATAGCGGTTCCTGTACAGGGCTTGATCTTCCTAATCAGCTCTGTGTCTGTCACCTGAATGCCGTCTGTTCGTGGTAATGCCCTTAAAACACGTCAGAAACGCACTGCGATCGCTGACTTCATGACCGATTACGACGTGGACATTATGATAGTGTCAGAAACGTGGCTTCGTGAGTCAGGTGATGAGAGTAAATGTGCTGATTTGACACCCCGGGTTATAAACTCTACAATTTCCCCGTGAACTTGGTGCCACAGCCAAGAGTGGTGGTGGGATTATGCTGATCATCAAAGAGTGTCTCGTGTCTTACTGCCACGCAATTCCACCTTCCCTTCTCCCACACCACTTTTGAAGTGGCTGAGCTACTTCTGACTTTGCAAAATCAACGAATCCGTCTGCTGTGTGTGTATCGGACCCCGCCCAGTAAAAGGAACAAACTGCTTGATTCAAGATTCTACGAAGAGTTCCCTGATTTCCTTGACTTGCCGCCACGCGTGACGGCGATCTTCTGATCATCGGTGACTTTAATGTTCACTACGACGACTCGAGTGATCCCAGAGCTAGGAGGTTTCAGAAACTCTTAGAGACGTGTGGCCTTTCTCAGGCCATCGATGAAGCCACTTATCCAGCAAGTGGTCACATTCTTGATCTTGTGATTTTTCGTGACACTGACGGTCTTTTGCACTCTGCTAAGTGTTGTTATGATTTGATGTCTGATCACTATAGTCTAGTGTGCCATCTCAGTGTTCCAAAGCAAAAGTCGGCACCCCAATTCAAATGTGTTCGTGCCATTCATAAGATCGACCCTGCTGATTTTTCTCATGACATCGCTAACATTATCACGCCTGACGTAACACTTACTGATTTGAACATTGGTCTTAGAAAAGTTTTGGATAAGCATGCGCCTGTATGTCAGCGGACGGTACACTGGCGTCGCCCGGCTCCGTGGTACAACTCAATTGCACCTGAGCTGCGAATATTGAAACGCGAGCGACGTCGAGCCGAGCGGCGCTGGGTATCATCTAGACTGACAATACACAAGCAAATCTACGACGCTGCCAAACAGAAAGTCGTACAGTTTGTCCATCAAGCCAAAACCGCATTTTATTCTTCTAAAGTTGCAGCAGCATCCTCGTGTAAAGAACTGTTTAGACTGTCACTAGCATGTTGGGGAAGGCTGCAAGTGTTGTAATGCCGTCCACTCATGAGCCGTCACAGCTTCCTGGTCTGTTTTCTCAGTTTTTCGCCCATAAAATTCAGACAATTCGAAACGCTTTCTCCCCATCCTCAGATATTTCAGATCAGTCTGTTGTTTTTAACGGTACCACACTCTGTGAGTTCCTGCCAGTGTCGGAGCAGACTGTTCGTAAAATCATCACACAGTCTGCGAAAACATCCTGTGACCTTGACCCCATTCCACCCACTCCTCTTTGAACACCTTGACTCTCTCCTTCCTACCATCACCAAAATTCTTAACGAGTCTCTGTCTTCTGGCACAGTTCCCACTGACTTTAAGACCGCCCTTGTTAAACCTCTACTCAAGAAAAGCAGTCTTGATCCCAACGTTCTTAAAATTACAGACCCATCTCAAATCTTCCTTTCCTATCCAAAATTCTTGAGAAAGTCATTCTTCAACAGCTCTCTGACCATCTGGCCTCAAACAACCTCCTCACACCACATCAGTCAGCCTATCGCCCTGGGCACAGCACGGAGACCACCATCCTTCGCATTCTCAATGATATTCTAAATTCCTTAGACGAAAACAAAATTTCTGTCCTTCTTTTGCTAGATCTTTCGGCAGCCTTTGACACCATAGACCATGAAATCCTTCTCTCTCGTTTGAAATACACATGTGGCATCAGGGAAACAGCTTTAAATTGGTTTCGTTCTTATCTTCTAGATAGGAAACAGTTCATTCAAGTAGGTGACCACCGTTCTGATGAATCTAACCTCCAATTTGGAGTGCCTCAGGGATCCGTGCTGGGACCTGTCCTCTTTATTTTGTACACCACTCCATTGTCTAATGTCATCCACGGCCATTCCGTTTCACACGAAATGTTTGCGGATGATACCAGCTGCTCCATTCCTCTGTCATCGATGACTACTCACCCCTTGTTTCTACTCTTCAATCTTGTACTTCTGATATTGAGACCTGGATGTCAGCAATAAGCTTAAATTAAACTGTGAGAAGACTGAAGCCATCCGTTTTTTAAAGCGGTCACATCATGGCCCTGATCCGCTCCCTTCTTCTTTGACATTAGGTTCCAGCACTATTGAATGTTCGTGACCTTGGTGTTCTCCTTGATAGTGACCTCTCGATGAAACAGCATGTCACAAAAACTTGTCAGTTAGCCTACATGGAACTTAAACGAATTGCTGCTATTCGACCCTATCTCACTGAAGACGCCACAAAAACTCTCGTTTCATCATACATCCTTTCAAGGCTAGATTACTGCAACTGTGTTCTCCTTGGCTGTCCCTCAACTGTCATCCAACCCCTCCAATGTGTACAGAACTCTGCAGCCCGTCTCATTTGCAAATCTCCTAGGACCCAACCCTGCAGCCCTCTCCTGAAAAAGTTGCACTGGCTCCCCGTTGAAGAAAGAATTAAATACAAATGTTGTTGTCTCTGCTTCAAGATTTTCACTGGCGATGCCCCTGCCTATCTATCCGATCTCCTTCAAGTATATGTCCCATCACGTACGCTCCGCTCCTCCACCGACACTAGGACCTTCCGCTTTCCCAGTTACCGCCCCCATCGTAAACAGCATGGCGAACGAGCTTTCTCATACGCAGCTCCCAAACTCTGGAATAAACTCCCCTATGACTTAAGACATTCTCAAACCTTTTCTTCCTTCAAAACCTCCCTGAAAACCTACCTTTTCAAACAATACTAAGAAGCAGTCATTACCAGATAGTTGATTGACTTTTGTTATTTTGTGGATTGCTTAGTAGTTTGTGCTTGTTGCGGCTGTTGTGTATTGTGTGTCTGTGCGTGAGAGTGTGTGTGCGCGTGGGAGAGAATGAGAGAGAGCCTTTGTTTTTCATTTCTGAGCCGTTTTTTTTTCAATGCATTTTCTTTACATTTAGCAATTGCATTTTTTCTGCCTTTGTAAAGCGCCTTGTGCCGTGGAAGGCGCTATATAAATCCCCATTATTATTATTATTATTAAGGCGTAACGGTTGTTTCTTTAAAACGCTTTTTGCTTTTACCTCTTTCGATTCTTCAGGATGTGTGTGTGTGTGTGTGTGTGTGTGTGTGTGTGTGTGTGTGTGGGTGGGTGGGTGGGTGGGTGGGTGTGGGTGGGTGGGTGTGGTGGCGATGGTGGTGGTGGCGGCGTCGGCGGCGGTGGTGGTAGTGATGGTGGTGGTGGTGGTGGTGGTGGTGGTGGTATTTGTGTGTGTGTGTGTGTGTGTGGTGTGTGTGTGTGTGTGTGTGTGTGTGTGTGTGTGTGTGCCCGCGCGCGCATGTGTGTGAGTGTCTGTCTGTCTGTCTGTCTGCACGCACGGGCGCGCGCGCGCGAGCGCTGAGTGTGTGGAGAAGGTAGATGGCAGTCACAGAGGAGATGGCGGTGTGAGGGAAAGGTGAGGAAAAAAGGGTGGGGGTGGGGGGACGCAGTGCAAGGAGGGTGGGTGGGTGGGTGGGTGGGAGCGAGGGAAAGGGGTGGTGGGAGGAAAGGAAGGTGAGAATGGGGGAGAGTGAGTGTCAGATGCGAAATGTCAGTGTCACCCATCTCCTGGTCTGCTGTCATGGTGACCTGCACGATCCCTCTCTCCTCTTCCCTCTCTTGTCTCTCCCCCACCAAACCCCCATTACCTCCCTCCCCTCTCTCTGTCTCTGTCTCTGTCTCTCTCTCTCTCTCTCTCTCTCTCTCTCTCTCTCTCTCTCTCTCTCTCTCTCTCCCTCTCTGTCCAACACCCTTCCGTTCCCTTTCTTCCTTCTGCCTTTCCATTCCTCCCTGAATCCTCCCTCCTCTCTCTCTCTCTCTCTCCCTCACTCTCTCTCTCTCTTTGTTTGTCTGTCTATCTGCCTGTCTGTCTATGTGTCTCTTTTTCTCTTCAACACCCCTCCGTTCCTTTTCTTCCTTCTGTTTTTTCGCCCCTCCCTCCTCTGTTTCTGTGTCTGTGTCTGTTTTTGTGGCTGTCTGTCTGTCTGTCTGTCTGTCTCTCTCTCCTCCCTTTTCAACACCCCTCTGTCCCCTTTCTACTTTCTGTCTTTCCACCCTTCTTTCATCCCTCCCTCCTCCCTCCCTCCTCTGTCTGTCTGTCTCTCTCTTTCTCTCTCTCTCTCTCTCTCCAGCATCCCTCTTTTCCCTTTATTCTGTCTTTCCTTTTCCTCTCTCTCTCTCTCTCTCTCTCTCTCTCTCTCTCTTCTCTCTCTCTCTCTCTCTCTCTCTTAGTCAGTCTGTCAGTCAGTCTGTCTGTCTCTCTCTGTCTCTCTCTCTCTCTCTTTCTTCTTCTCTCTTTCTCTCTCTCTCTCTCTCTCTCTCTCTCTCTCTCTCTCTCTCTCTCTCTCCTCTTTCTTATTTTCTCTCTCCCTCCTACTCCCTCTCACTCCCGTTCCTTTCTCTCCTCCTCTGGCCCCCACCCCTCACCCCCACCCCCTCCCCGCTCCCCTCCCCAACCCACCCCCACTCATGAGCCCTCCCTCCATCTCTCATTTGTGTGTTTGGTGGTCAAGGTAGCCACTGGAAATCCATCACCTACGTGCAGCGAAATACATGTTTCGCTGGAACACTGTTCGAACACAACTCATGCCTCAAGCGAGGAGAACAACTTCACATGCCCCTCCCCCCCCCCCCCCTCCCCCCACCTTCCCGCCTTCCCTTTCTTCTTCCCCCATCCCATTAACCTTCATCCCCCACCACCCCCACCCAAACGAAAAAAACAAACAAACAAACAAACAATTTGCAACATCACAAACACCCGTGGTTCCTAACTGTATGTTGTTTTCATTAGTATCCTGCGCGCAGACAAAGCGCCCAAGAGGAAGGTACGGTGTGTTGTTTTCATCAGTATCCTGCCCGCAGACAAAGCGCCCAAGAGGAAGGTACGGTGTGTTGTTTTCATTAGTATCCTGCGCGCAGACAAAGCGCCCAAGAGGAAGGAACGGTTAAATTCCGTGGTATGTTCCTTTGTTTGTCCGAGATGTACCTCTAAAACGAGTTAGGTGGATCTCTATCAATTTCTTTTTTTTTTTTTAATGTCATTGTTTGTAAGGTCCAGTGCCCACAAGCGAATTCGATTTGCAGCTTTCTAGGCCAGAGAGAGAGAGAGAGAGAGAGAGAGAGAGAGAGAGAGAGAGAGAGAGAGAGAGAGAGAGAGAGAGAGAAAATTAGAAGAAGAAGAAGAAGAAAAGAAAAAGAAGAAGATCTATTGATCGATTGAATTCTAATTGGTAAAAGGCCTTTTTACAATTCTGCCCACTAACACACACAATGTTAAAAAGAATTAAAGAAGAAGAAGAAGAAGAAGAAGACAGAACATTGAAAACTAGTCGCCATCACTGACTCCCAAACACAACCAGAGAAGAGGACGCCATTTTCATTTTTTTGTGGTGCGAGGTTTTAAGCGCACCGAGTCTGCGTCCTTCCCTCGGTAACAGAGCCCGCGCGTCTGTCGTCTGGACTTCTGGGAGTCTGTCTTCTTTGGCTCATTGCCGCATCGTCTGCCGCAGCTGACAGAAACAGCACTGGTGCCCCTTCGGGTACATGGAAGTCCACACAGCGCCTCTGTTTCTCTCTCTCTTTTTATATATTTTTTTTTAAATTTTTTTTTTAAACTTCAAATGCTTTACATGTCTTTTTCGTGAATTTTCTTTTCTTTTTTTTTTTCCTTCTCTCTCTCTCTCTCTCTCTCTCTCTCTCTCTCTCTCTCTCTCTCTCTCTCTCTCTCTCTCTCTCTCCCCCTTCTCCCTGCGTTTTCGAAGCGAGATATGCCTGGATTTACTTGTTCCCCTTCCTTTATCAACAATCTTTTTATTATTTTTTCTTTCTCATATCTATTTGTCCGCTCATTGATAAGAGTTGCTATTCTATCTGCTTTTTGGTCGTTGCTTTTTTTTTGGGGGGGGGGGGGGTGTAAGTTTTGAATGCAAGTAAGCATTAGGTTAGCTAGCTCTCTGCCTTTGCTGTGTGCGAGTTATGATTTTTTTTAAGCCAGAAAAAATGTAACAGAAAGGAAGTTTTGCCTGTTGTGTTCTCTTTTACACATGTATATCAACAACAACAACAACAACAACAATGAATACTTATATCGCGCCTATTCTCGGCTAGAGGCTAAGCTCTGCTTTACAGTCAACACTCGTTTACACAACCGGCTGCCTACCTGGGTAGTGCCGACTGAAGAGCTGCCAGCTGGTGCTTCATTCAGTCGTTTCCCGTGTCATCCAGTCAATATCGTTCACTCAGTTTCCTTACTTCCTTCATTCTTTCCATTTCTCACGCAGGGTGCATGCTATGTGTAACGTATCATCCATACCAACGGCCAAACTGGCCTACTCTTCCGAAAGTTGGTGATGGGATTTTACGTGTGTACAAGTTATCATGCGTGCGTTCACACACGGAACCTCGGTTTATAGTCTCATTCGAAGGACTGTATTGGAAATGGAGTCAGAACCAATGTTAACTCCGAGGGAAATATTCCCCCTGTACCGTAACGCCCCGGCGGAGATTCGAACCCGCAACCCCAGGATCAACAAGATTACGAGTCCGGCGATCTACCAACTGAGCTATTCCGGCTCCCGACACATGTCAGACACATTGTTGTGAACATTGCTTTTTTAGTTCGCTTTTTTAAATCGGCTACATCGGTTGTAATATCCAACGCAATTTCTCCAAGTAACGATCACGTGTTACGCGTGATTCATGGTCTTCTATATCCATGTCTGGCGTCTGCATAGTATGTCAGTCTGCCTGCATGTCTGCCTGTCTGTCTGCCTGTCAGTCTGTTTCTCAGTTCTGCTGTATTCATATTTGACACCAAGAGCACAGACACAATCAGCCGTGTCTCCCTGATGAGTCCGATCCAGCGGACGAAAGGCCTAGGAGCAGGCAATACAAATAAATGTGTCTTCGAGAGAGATTATGATGGTTCCCTCAGGCAGCTAGTGAAGGGCTTCTCATAGTTATAATATATTCCCCCATTTTCTTCATCTTCAATTTTTTTTGTTTGTTTGTTTGTTTTGTTTTTGTTTTAAAGTTCAAATCTTTGCCAAGTCATTACTATAACGACTGAAGAATTGTTAACCTGCACTTGTTTTCCCCCACTACTTAATTGTTCAGCATTCTATTGTTTGGTCAATCAGTGGGAGATTGCATCTCTTAAGAGATCCAAGTAAAGGTTGTTCTGTACAATTCTTAGCCACTCACAATGCTTGGGTTATTGAACAGCAGAGCTGACCACTCAGACTGTTCCATCTCTTTTGACCTCCCTTGCATCCTTGAATGGATCCTCAAGCATAGGCTCAAAGATTGTCCCTTACATTTTATACTGTTTGAATAATGCTTTTAGTTTTTCAGCAACTTTTTTCCTCTCCACACCTTTGTTTTGTTCCATTTACTACCCTTCGCTGGCTGCTTTGGGGGTGCTGTTGGATTCTTTTTTTGAACCCTTGGCGGTGAGAACACCACAGAATTATGGACTGTGGTGTGTCTCTATTCGACACCAAGAGCACAGACACAACACTGCGAGTGTGGCATAGCAGTCAACACCAGGGGAGAGGTTGCAGCTCTCCTTTGAAGGATGCTGACGTGAGAGGTCAGCGTCATTGGGCGGCACAGACAACCTTCCAGCCATGTGGGTGACGACGGGTCTAGCCTGTGTCGCCGGGGGACGGCTCCTGGAGGTGTGGGGCGATTGACGAAGGAGCGCTGCCTGACTGCGACTACCGTGGCCTGGAATACCGTGCTGTTTTGTGGGGAGGCAGACATAGGGGCACTCCTCACGGGGTTGGGCTGAAAAATTGCCCTCTCGGCCGCAGTCGGCGAGTGCCCGCCAAGTTTTAGGGACTCGTGCAGCGCTCCAGCGACTTTCGTCCTGCTCCCTCCTTGAGGCGGCCTCACGCGGCACAGGACCATCGCCACCCGAGCATGAAGAAGGCCGCCCGGTGGTCCTGAAGACAGCCTGATGTTTGGGGGACAGCAGGCAACACACGCCGACGCCTACCGTCGGTCGACCAAGATCCTGAAACTGAACCAACGTTCAAGACCAACTCCACCAAACTTGAACCAACTTTCAAGAAGATAATGACCAGAATTGAGCCAATGTTCAAGAGGAACGCGAGCTCTGGGAGACAAATGCGACGACCCTCGCTGAAATTACCCACTACTGCCAGGCGACAACAGTTGCCACAAATATGCAGACTTTTGTCTGCAGGAACCTTGTCCTTAAGGGCCTCAGGCCAATAGGACGTTAATCTCGCCATCAAAGCAAGCAAACAGACATCAGCCGTGTCTCCCTGATGAGTCCGATCCAGCGGACGAAAGGCCTAGGAGCAGGCAATACAAATAAATGTGTCTTCGAGAGAGAGTATGATGGTTCCCTCAGGCAGCTAGTGAAGGGCTTCTCATAGTTATAATATATTCCCCCATTTTCTTCATCTTCAATTTTTTTTGTTTTTGTTTTTTGTTTTAAAGTTCAAATCTTTGCCAAGTCATTACTATAACGACTGAAGAATTGTTAACCTGCACTTGTTTTCCCCCACTACTTAATTGTTCAGCATTCTATTGTTTGGTCAATCAGTGGGAGATTGCATCTCTTAAGAGATCCAAGTAAAGGTTGTTCTGTACAATTCTTAGCCACTCACAATGCTTGGGTTATTGAACAGCAGAGCTGACCACTCAGACTGTTCCATATCTTTTGACCTCCCTTGCATCCTTGAATGGATCTTTCAAGCATAGGCTCAAAGATTGTCCCTTACATTTTGTACTGTTTGAATAATGCTTTTAGTTTTTCAGCAACTTTTTTCCTCTCCACACCTTTGTTTTGTTCCATTTACTACCCTTCGCTGGCTGCTTTGGGGGTGCTGTTGGATTCTTTTTTTGAACCCTTGGCGGTGAGAACACCACAGAATTATGGACTGTGGTGTGTCTCTATTTGACACCAAGAGCACAGACACAATCAGCCGTGTCTCCCTGATGAGTCCGATCCAGCGGACGAAAGGCCTAAGAGCAGGCAATACAAATAAATGTGTCTTCGAGAGAGATTATGATGGTTCCCTCAGGCAGCTCTAGTGAAGGGCTTCTCATAGTTATAATATATTCCCCCATTTTCTTCATCTTCAATTTTTTTTGTTTTTGTTTTAAAGTTCAAATCTTTGCCAAGTCATTACTATAACGACTGAAGAATTGTTAACCTGCACTTGTTTTCCCCCACTACTTAATTGTTCAGCATTCTGCTGTATTCATGATATAATGTACCCTCTCTCTTTCACAACTTGTATCTGAGTAAGATGTGGAAAATCAAACTGGCGCACCGCGACACGGCAATGGGAGTTTCTGGTTCCACAACACAGTGTACTCATTTCACTCATTCCCTGCGAAGGTACAAAAGACAACTGAAAACTTTCGTTGCAAAGAGTTGAGCTCTCTCTCTCTCTCTCTCTCTCTCTCTCTCTCTGTGTGTGTGCGCGCGCATGTGTGTGTGTGTTGTGTGTGTGTGTGTGTGTGTGTGTGACTCTCTTCTCTCTCTCTCTCTCTCTCTCTCTCTCTGCCGGCACTGCAAGATATATCCCTATTGTTTGGGAATAACTCTGAGACAAACTGATTTTGCGTTGTATGATGACACGTTGCTGCTGCTCTGCTGGTGGTGACGTTGACGATAATGAAAATTACAATTATATCATCATCATCGTCGTCGTCATCGATTTTGTTGTTCTTAGTGTAGTAGTAGTAGTAGTATCCTCAGTATGATGACAGACAATAACAGCAATAAGAGCAAAAACAGCAGTAATAGCAACATCAGCAGCAAAAACAATAACTGCAGCAGCAACAACAGTAGTAGCAGCAGCAGTAGCAGTAATAGTAATAGTTGTTGTTGTTGTGGTGATGGTGGTGGTGGTAGTAGTGGTGGCAGTGGTGGTGGTGATAGAAGTAGTGGACGAAGTAGAAAGAGATGGAAGAAGGCGAGGAAACAGAAAAACAACAACAACAAAAAGTTCCCTTCTCCACGAAGGCCGCCGTTACATTCAATAACGAAAGTTCTTTCCAGTAATGAACAGAAGTTTACACACAAATGCATCAGGACTCTCGTCTTGGTGTTCTTGTCAGTAAAGGCGTGAGGGGTGGATGGATGTGAGGGTGGGATTACTGGAACGGAGAAAACAACGTGCATTGAAGTCTCAATACCTTCATTTTTCTTGACGGTATTATCAATAGACAGCTGCATCCCCCTCCCCCCCCCCCCCCCCCCACCCCCCTCGCCGAAATGACTTTGTCTTTGCATAGATTTAGTGACAGGTACCCAAGACAACGACGACTACGAATATGAATCATGTGTTTCAAGAACACCTGGGGATATGTGAAATAAAACACAAATCACCACAGCTTTGCTGTTATGTACGCCTGACCACACAGACTGTGAAATAACATCTTCCCCATCGTTGAATAAAGTTTCCTTTCGACAGCAGAATTATAGGCACTTTGGAAACTAAATTTATGAATAGAGATAAAGAAATTACAGGAGCAATGAATAGGAAATATGGACATCAATCACAGATACACCAATCTTCATAACGACGCTCACACATACCGGAGTAAAAGACCACGCGCGCCCGAACGTAAACATATGTAAATATGCTCGTGTGAACATAAACCTAATCGCGAGCAGACGAAGACGGCGGATTGACAATTATCATCTCTTCCTCAAATTCTTCATTTTGACAAAAGAGTCATCCCCAAATAGCAACAGAGAACAGGATGAAGAAGAAGGAGAAGAAAAGGGGAAAAAAGGAGGAGGAGAAGGAGATGGAGAAGAAGGATAATACCACACGAAAGGGTTTGCGCTCAAATGAAAAAAAGAAGAGAATGAGACTGAGAAGAAGGAAGAAGAGGAGAGAGAGAGAGAGAGAGAGAGAGAGAGAGAGAGAGAGAGAGAGAGAGAGAGAGAGAGAGAGAGAGGAGAGAGAGAGAGACAGACAGACAGACAGACAGACAGACAGAGAGATGTATTCTCTGTGTGGTCAAACCTTGGATAAAGCGGACATCGCACAGTGACCTGCGAGTGCAGCTTACCCTCTGCAGTGGCCAGACCCAATGCTGCTCAGAGCACTTGCACACGTTCCAGCATGACGGGCTGGTCACCAGACATCCTGCCAGGCCACCAGAGATACATGGTTCAAACCTGTCCGCAACAGTGAGCGCGCCAGTTCCAATCGAGGTGGCATACAAGTAGACCCAAGGGAGAGGTGGCTGCTCTCCTTTCAGGGACACTGAGGTGAGAGGTCAGTGTCAGGCGGCGCAGCGAACCTTCCAGCCGTAGGGGTGACGGCGGGTCTAGCCTGTGTCGCCGGGGGACGGCTCTTGGAGATGTGGGGCTATCTGCGATGGAGCGCTGCCTGACTAAGATTACCGTGGCCTGGGACACCATGCTTTTGAGGACAGGGCATGGTGGGCACCCCTCTCGGGGTTGGGCTGAAAAGTTGCCCTCTCGGCCGTAGTCTGCGTGGACCACAGAAAGGGCTCATGAAGCGCTCCAGTGACTTTGGTCCTGCTCCCTCTTTGAGGCGGCCTCACGCGGCACAGGACCATCGCCACCCGAGCATGAAAAAGGCAACCTGGTGGCCCTGAAGACAGACCTCTTGAGGGGGAATGAGGCAAAGAAAACCGACACTCAGCGTCGGCCGACCAACACCACAAAGTGAACTGGTGTTCACACGAAACCAGAGCTGAGAGAGCGACAAACGACCTCTCCCATCCGGCACCACACACCCACCACGGCCAACGACAACCACTGTCACGACAAATGCAGACTTCGGTCTGCAAGTACATCTTGCGCTTAATTAAGGGCCTCCGGCCAGTGGGACGTACAACTCACCCTTTGACTGACTGCAACAGTGAAAGCAGAGAAAGGTCAGAAACGTCATTCATCGGGGTTATCCGCTCCTGGATACATGTCTCACGTGGTTTCTTCCCTCCCGATTTTACCGCAAAATGGCGCGTGTTTGCTCTGACGCCGATTCAGTCACAAAGTCGACCGCGCTCGAGTGTTTATGTTTAAAACAAACGACGCCTTGAACGTAAAGAATGTCAGATATCTACTGATATTTGCTGGAACGCAGTTTGAAAATTAGTTGCGCGAAAAAATTCGGTCAATTTTTGGATTTTCGTTGTGTGTGTGTGTGTGTGTGTGTGTGTGTGTGTGTGTGTGTGTGTGTGTGTGTGCGAGTGACGACTGACTCGGTTGGCCTTTGCCTTCGCAACAGGTACAGGTATCTCTCCAGGATGGATATCAGCGCGTGTGACACAGGTATCCCCTGTCAATATGGCATCCTCAATGTGAACAACCTACGTCTGAGCACCACCAAGATTTGATAACGTCCAGAAAACCTTGCAATGGCAACCAATTCCTCATCCAGTCGCTGGCGTGTATGCCACAGTTATTCCCCGTGCGCACAAGATGCGCGAGCATAAAGTAAGGTGAAAGGTCAGGGGTGAAACGAGTTCAAAATGAGTCTTTCAAGATGAAGACCATGGTTCCTCCAGTACTGGTTGGCACAGCAGTGTTGATTCCACGAGCGTCTGCGGGCCGCCGAAGAGAACCGTAACATCTGAGTATGTCTGACGTCAACCCAAGTCACCCGCTCTCATAGCATGCCTCTGTCTCTGACCAATCTGCCGCGGACGCTGTATATCTCCTGTGGTAGGTGTACTTATAGACCAGTCAGATCGCTTATTGTTCATGCCCTACGTGCATGCTGGCGGGGACAGAACACTGGCCCTGATAGTGATGAGGAGTGTTTCTTGAATAAAACTGGTAAAACCCCAACTGCTGTGAAATCCTCGCCCGCCAAATCATGGAATAGCACGCCTCGGTTGTATGGATCTCCGCCAGCAAAAGCTAGCTCACCATCTGCGTGGAAAAGGAAGATGAGAAGACGACAATGAGGAGGAAGAAGGCGGGGCAGAATGACGACGACGACGGCGACGACGAGGAAGAGGAGGAAGAGGAGGAGGAGGAGGAGGAGAAGAAGAAGAACAACAACAACAACGACAACGAAAGCAACAACAACAACGACGACGACAACGATGTCGACAACATCATCGTCATCATCATTACCATCATCAACAACAACAACAATCCTCCGGCGCCAAACAAGAAGAATCCCCCAGGACTTCAATCATCATCCAGCGTCCTGTGTCTCCCTCAACGAGCGTGAGTTCCAGCTCCTGAACAGCCTCAGCGCAGTGACCGAAGCAAGCCATGGAGAACATCCTGGAAGGCATCCACGTTCAGCCGAGGGTAAGGGTCACCATGCAGTCTGCTCAATTACGCGCAGTGGCTGACTCCCCGAACGACAGATTTCGCACAATCACACAGACCCATACGTACTTTCTTTCTTTACGATATCCGAGTCTGGAACTTTCGTCACAGCAACAGTCCCATCTACCTCGAGAAGAGAGCCTTTTCCGGAAAGTGTCACGGTGTTTACAAACCGAGGCACACTTTGCCTCAAGCGGCTTTCTTTCTCTCTCACTTTCTCTGCCTCAGAGAGGACGAGACGATGAACATGATACCACGAAGATTCACTCCGCTCCGCTCTGGGGACTCACACGACAGGGCTGTACTAATCCTCGCTTCCTACCATGATAGTATCCCAGCCTCAACCAGACCCGGGAGATACGGGCACCTGCTGAGGCTTTTCCCATCACATGGATGACATGCGTCCGTGTGTGCGGTTCCAGTTTCTCGGTGGGGCTACCCGCTCCTCCCCCCACCCCCGTAACACGCGCAACTTCGGGAGGGAGCCCGCAGCCAGAGCCACGCAAGGAAAAAAAAAATGAATCCGACAAACGAACCCTCCAGGGACCCCCCTAATCTACAACCTCCAATTCTGCAAGCCACACGCAATTCCACATAGAATTTTTTTAAAAAAGAAAGAAAAAAAAAAAGAGAATTTCAAAAAAGAAAACGGGGGCGAAGGATGAAAAGAAGGGTGAAAAGAAGGGTGAGAAGAAGGGTGACCAGAAGGGTGAAAAGCCAGGTGAAAAGAAGGGTAAAAGAAGGGTGAAAAGTTGGGTGAAAAGAAGGGTGAAATGTTGGGTGAAAAGAAGGGTGGAAAGAAGGGTGAAAAGTTGGGTGACAGAAGGGTGAAAAGTTGGGTGACAGAAGGGTGAAAAGAAGGGTGACCAGAAGGGTGAAAGAAGGGTGAAAAGTTGGGTGAAAGAAGGGTGAAACGCAAGGTGAACAGAAGGGTGAACAGAAGGGTGAACAGAAGGGTGAAAAGGAGGGTGAAAAGAAGGGTGAAAAGGAGGGTGAACAGAAGGGTGAACAGAAGGGTGAAAAGGAGGGTGAACAGAAGGGTGAACAGAAGGGTGAAAAGGAGGGTGAACAGAAGGGTGACAAGAAGGGTGACAAGAAGACGCAGGGGCACCAGAAGAGACATGCGTGACTCCGCTGCTGCATGTCGCGCGCGTCAGTCCATGGTGAACCCCCAACCCACACCACTCTCCGCCCGCACGCCTCCCCCCCCCCCCAACCCCACCTCACCCCCTTGACGGCACCCTGGCACCTCACCCCCACCCCCACCCCCTAGGGCAAGAAGCCGTGACCAGACAAAAGCGCTGCACGCCCCCGTGAAGATCTTTGAACGGGCAGCCAAAGGTCCAGAGAGGAGATTCATAGACTCCCAGACTTCTGCCCCGCTTTTTGTCCGACCCCCCCCCCCCCCCCCCCTCCAAGCCCCCCCCCCCCCCACCGCCCCCTGCTCCCTCCCGTCCGTACCCCCTGCCAGCATGTCACGTGACACCCTCGCCGACTGGTCGCCCGTCTGCAGCAGTCGCAGCAGGAAGTGGCTAAGCCCCCCTGGCGGTGAGTTTAATAACTTCCTTGTGCATCAATGCGCACTACGGATTTCCTCTTTTCTGTGCCGGGGGTTTCTGTGTTCTGTCTCGCATTCTCTCTCTCGCTCTCTCTCTCTCTCTCTCTCTCGCTCTCTCTCTCTCTCTCTCTCTCTCTCTCTCTGTCTTTCTGTCTCTCTCTCTCTCTCTCTCTCTCTCTCTCTCTCTCTCTCTCTCTCTCTCTCTCTTCTGCCTGTCTTCCGATCTTGCTTCGGTATGTGGACGGCAGGAGGGGCGGGGGGGGGGGGGGGGGGGGGGAGAGTAAAATTGAAATGGAGGGGGTGGGGGTGGGGGTGGGGTGGGAGTGAGGGACAGGAGACTGGGATGGGGACCGGGAGACTAGAAGAACGAGGAGAGAGACAACAGAGACAACAACGAAAGATAGGAGACTAGAAGAATGAGGAGAGAGACAACAGAGACAACAACGAAAGATAGGAGACTAGAAGAATGCGGAGAGAGACAACAGAGACAACAACGAAAGATAGGAGACTAGAAGAACGAGGAGAGAGACAACAGAGACAACAACGAAAGATAGGAGACTAGAATAACGAGGAGAGAGACAACAGAGACAACAACGAAAGATAGGAGACTAGAATAACGAGGAGAGAGACAACAGAGACAACAACGAAAGATAGGAGACTAGAAGAACGAGGAGAGAGACAACAGAGACAACAACGAAAGATAGGAGACTAGAAGAATGCGGAGAGAGACAACAAAGACAACAACGAAAGATAGGAGACTAGAAGAACGAGGAGAGAGACAACAGAGACAAAAACGAAAGATAGGAGACTAGAAGAATGCGGAGAGAGACAACAAAGACAACAACGAAAGATAGGAGACTAGAAGAACGAGGAGAGAGACAACAGAGACAACAACGAAAGATAGGAGACTAGAAGAATGCGGAGAGAGACAACAAAGACAACAACGAAAGATAGGAGACGAAAAATGAGGAGAGACAAAAGAGACAAAAACGAAAGATAGGAGGCTTGAAGAATGAGGAGAGAGACAACAGAGACAACATGGAAAGACAGGAAACAAAGGAAGAAGAATGACAACATGGGCTAAGGGGGGAGAGAGAGAGAGAGAGAGAGAGAGAGAGAGAGAGAGAGAGAGAGAGAGAGAGAGAGAGAATTACAGACAGACGGACCGAGAGAAAGAAAAACCGACAGACAGAACACACACACACACACACACACACACACACACATACACACACACACACACACACACACACACACACACACACACACACCAATCAATGATTCAGTCAATCAACTGCAATCAAGGGTTCTATCAGATTCGCTCAAGACCATCACTGTTTCAGCTACTTTCCCTTTCCGCGGGGAGAGGCTTCGTGATTTCTTTGGAGTTCAGGGCCGAAACACTCACCTGAAGGGAGGGGGGGTGGGGGGGGGGGGGGGGTGGAGGGGGGGGGGCGGGCGGGGTCTTGTCTGAACCTGTCTGCTGTCAAGAGTTTCTTCCTAATATAGATAAAGATAGATGGATGAATAGATAGGTAGATAGACGCATACATACATACATACATACATATATAAACAGATAGACAGATAGATCGACAGATAGATAAATACATCAGTAGACAGATAGATAGATAGGTAGGTAGGTAGATAGACAGATAGATAGATAGGTAGGCAGATGGATAGATAGATAACTACAAAGGTAGATTGATAGATACATATATAAACAGATAAAAAGATAGGTAGGCAGATAGATGGACAGACAGACAGACAGACAGACAGACAGATAGATAGATAGATAGATAGATAGGAGAAGAAAATGGTGGAAGAATGCACTCACCAGGGTTTGAGTATGGTGATCGGGGGAACAAGAAGGAAAGCAAGCTTTCTGCTCATAGAGCTGTCATCAGGCTTAGAGTTAGTGGGTGACAGAGACAGATCTTATATGAGGACTGACAAGAAAAAGAAGAAGAAGGAATGAACAGAGCTCAGAGGCAAAAAGGAAGTTAACTGAGGTTAAGCAGTGAGTAGAAATCATGAACAAGTTGAAGTGGAAAGCAACAAGGCCTGTTCAAAAGGAAGGGGAAGAAAAAAAAAAGGGAGGAGGGGGGGGAAAGGGGTTAGTAGAGAAGGGGGAGGGGGTGCCTGAAGCTCAGCTGCCTGCTGTCACTCTCTGGTGTTCAGGCCGGCAGGGGCGATAGATAGATAGATCGACAGACAGATAGATAGATAGATAGATCGACAGACAGACAGATAGATAGATAGATAGATAGATAGATAGATAGATAGATAGATAGATAGATAGATAGATCGACAGACAGATAGATAGATAGATCGACAGACAGATAGATACAAAGGCACGTTCGCAGCCTTCTTAATGTCTTGTCGTTCTGGTGGTTTCAGGTTTGTGGTAGAGAGCCCCCCTTTACCTTCTCTCCTCCCCCCCCCCCCCCCCACCCCCCAACCCCTCTCCTGGAATAGTCATCACCATCTGAGAGGGGACATGGGATGACAGGTGTAAGGGGGTTACAGAGATTTCCATTCAGTTTATGAATTCTCACCGGCCGCCCCCCCCCCCTACCCCCCCCCCCCCCCCCCCCTTCTCCATCACATCCCCTGTTACTATAGTGTGTGCTCTCTCTGTGAAGAACGAGGCTTTTCTCATGGGGAAAACAGGTACAGCTGTGCCTTGTTTGTTTGTTTGTTTGTTTGTTCTTCATTCCTGCGCTCATTCATCCTTTCAAACCATTCATTCATTTAGTTTACCTGTCTCACGCCGTTGGTTTCTCTCTTTCTTTACAGACTGTCTGTTGTAGGAGGAAGAGTCGGTGACGCATGTTCTCTGCATCGTCATCAAACGCTCGACTTGTCTTCGTGGCCATGACGTCATACCACGATGCGTTGAAGACCTGGGCAAGAACGACCACTCTATCGTCGTGAGAGCTTCCATCAAAGACAGAAACGACTGTCGTTTGTCGTCGTCGTCGTCGTCCCATCCAGCCTCCCTCTCACCCCACCCTCCCTCTCACCCCACCCTCTGCCCTTTTCTTTTGTCATTTCTTTTTTTTTATTCCCCTTCTTTTTTATATTTAAAAAAAAATTCTTTTTGTATCTGTTATG
>CM031619.1:41665723-41670723 GCA_018398815.1 Conus ventricosus
CCAGGAGGGTGGCAAGCAGCCTGTGGTCCAGATATGGTTGTAGACTTTCTGAAGGGTCTGGAGACAGCTTTCTGGGAGATGTTTCAAAAGCTGATAATGAATGTCATCCAGGCCAGGAGCAGAATCGTTGCAAGTTTGCAGAGCTGATTTCATTTTCGTCGATCGAAAATGGCAAATTGTAGGCTTCAGAGTGTGTGGGTGTGTGTGGTGTGTGTGGTGTGTGTGTGTGTGTGTGTGTGTGTGTTGTTGTTGTTCTTCAGTTTAACGTCCTTCCACTAGAAGTGATTCAGACAATATTATAGTGTAGAGTGAGCTTGATGTAAAGAATGAAGAGATGTTGTTGTTTTTTTTTTTTTTTTTTAGGGAGTGTAAGTTTTAAAGTAGTACGTAAGACATGTAATCATAACCCTCCACCCCACCCTATTCATCAGAACGTTTAACTCAAACTAAAATTTTAACTGTAACAATCACAAATGCTAAAGATAAATATTAAGTGAACAGCCTAATAAACATTTAGAAATAGATTCAAGAGTAGCAAAATTGTTTAATATACTAGATAGTGATAAAGGAGTCGATCCATCAAAAAAAACCCTCAATACCTGATTTATTAAACAGCTCTTTTGTTTTGGGACAATGAATCAGTAAATGATTGACACTTATAGATTCCCCACACATACATTTAATATCTTTGCAATATTTGTTTTAAACGAGTTTAAACGAAGCCTATGGATTAGACTTTCAATCTCCCTGATGAGGAAATAAATCTTTTGTATGATGTTATTCCCATTGTTTTTGTCATTACAGTTGATGCAATTGTTATAATAATGTATGTCCGAGTTCCTCAGTGTTTTTGTTGCATTATCATGAGATGTTTTATTTATGATAGAGAAACATTCTGCCAGATCTAAGCGAACATTTATTGTTACTGTGCCGCTAAGGTTTTGAGCTGCCTTTTTGCAACTTTGTCTACTTGTCATTTGCCGATATACCACAATGAGAAGGCACCAACAAAAAGTAATATTAATGCCTTTTTGGGAAAGAAGGTGTACTATATGATTAATTTCAGTTATCATGTCTAATCGTACATATGATTTGAAGACTTAATACCATTCAATGCCGCTTTTGAATCAGCGCATATTACGATTTGACTGTTATTTATGGGGGAATTCAAAATGAAATCCATGATTTGAGTATATAGCAAGTAATTCTGCGCTATATATAGACAGACTTTTACCAAGATGAAATAACTTTTCTATTTTTAAGCTAGGAATTATGAAAGCTGCTCCCGTGCTATTATCATCCAATACTGAGCCATCTGTGAATATTTTTAAGTGAGGGTTTTGTACTTATTTTCTAAGTGAGTGTAGACAAAATTTCTCAAAATGTTGGGAGAATCCTTTTTTGTTAAATTATTGTAGTCAATGTCAAGGAAGTTTTTGTTTTGTACCCATTTGGAATGGGTGAAAACGTAGGTTTTCGGCATTATTATTTTTATCTATTTTTGTATCTTTTAGAAGATCTGAGGAAAATGAATAAATAGATTTTGTGGATTGTATATTTTGTGCACGTTTTCCAAAATGCTTTTCCGAATCTAAACATACCTCTTCTGAGCAAAAATTCTTTTGTGAGAAACTTTTTAAGATGAATTTTAAAGTAAAGCCTTTCTAATTTCAGATAGAGGTAGAACTCCCACTTCGTTGTATGTCCCTAAGTTTGCCCGTATGTGGGGGAACCCCTAAGGCAATTTTGAAGGCTTTGCAATCAGTGCTCTGAAGTTTATTTAAAAGATGTTTAAGTGCATTAAAAAATACTTCCTGAGCATATGCAAGTCTTGAGCGTACAAGGGCAGTTGCTAAAAAGTTAAAGTTTTAGTGTCTTGCCCCAATATTGTTTACTGACAATTTTAAGGAAATTCAGACTTTTTCCTTGCTTTATTTAAAATATGGTCAATGTGAGTATTCCATGTTAGTTTACTACTTAGGATTACACCTAAGAATTTAACGCTTTTAACATAGTTTAAAATAGTGTCGTCTAAGGTGAAAACTGGAAGCTTATCTTGGATCATTTCCAGAATTAAAAAGCATCAAATTCGTTTTTTTCAGGTGAAAGAGATAGTCCGTTTTCGTGTAAAAATGTACTGATTTTATTTAGTTCGTGTTGGTATTTAATTTTTATATAATTCAGTGATCTTAACGGAGTATTTCTTTTCATCGTTACTTTACCCCATATACAGATATCGTCAGCAAATTGAGCTAACTCTGTATCTTTAGAAAGACCTTTGGTTAGATCAGAAATCAAAATATTAAACAAAATTGGAGAAATTACCGATCCTTGGGGTAAGCCCATTTGTAAAGGTCTTGGGTTAGAATAGGTATTTCCTACTCTGGTTTGAATATGCCTACGATGAAGAAAACATTGAATGTATTTGTACATATTTCCATTAATACCAATATTCTTTAATTTAAACAAAATCCGCTTGTGCCATACTTGTTCATAGGCTTTTCGTATATCAAAAAACGTTGCAAGTACGTTTTTACGACGTGCAAACTGATGCTTTACATGCGTTGTGAGTCTGCCCAAAATGTTCCATATGAGATCTGCCTGTCTGAAATGCAGCTTGGTTGATTGGTATGATTGTATGTTTATTACAATGATGAACAAGTCTTTTTAAAGCAATCTTTTCCATCAATTTGCATGTATTTGATGTTAATGCAATAGGTCGATAACTATGTATATCTCTGAGTGGTTTCCCCTTCTTGTGAATTGGAACAATAATAGAATGCTTCCAAATTTGAGGCATGTTACCATCTGTCCAACATTTTTGAAAAAATGAATGCAAAAAATATATCATTTTTTTGTGAAGATGACTTAACATTTCATCAGAAATGCCGTCTAGGCCACGATTTATTTTTATTCAAATTCATAATACATTCTTTGACTTCCTGCAATGTTATTGAGGTATTCAAACAGTGATCTTCTACTGGCGTGGACCATTATATATATTTTTCTTTTCTTCATTTTCACGGTGTTTTTTAGTTGTTAAGTTGTCTATGCTGCTGTTTCTTGCAAACAGATCAGCAAAAAGCTTCAGCTTTATCAAAATTTGATGGAAACTCTGAATTGTTTACTGTGATAGGGCACTGCGGTAGGTTAACCCCACTTTTCATTGTTTTTAAATGTGTCCAAGCTTTTTGCATATCTTTGAATGTGACACCTCATTCTCACAAAATGAAGACCAATATTGCCGCTTTGCTTGTGCATTCACTTTGTTTTGTGCGTTTCTTGCTCTTTTCTTCTCAAGAAGCTTTTTAACCTTCTCCCCAGGATCCTTTTCTCTTTTATATTCTTTTATTTTATTCTGTTCTCTTCTTAGCCTCTTGACAAGTCTCATTCCACCAGACATTACCCAAATGTTTTTTTTGATTTTACAGATTTTACTGTTGGAATTGATTCACTAGCAGCAGAGAGTACAGTCTTTGAAATCGATCATACAATGTTTCTACATCTTGACTATTAATTTGTTCTTCATCAATATAAAATGAGCTTAACAAGAATGAAAATTTATTCCAGTTAGCAAATTTATAACAGTATTTTTTAATCTTTATCAGTTTTACATTGTTTGTTTCAGGTCTCATCGTTTCAAATGTAATGGACAATAGGTAGATGGTCACTATTTTATGTGTCATTAAGAGTTTGCCAATCACAAGAAACCGCTAGCTCTGGGGATATTAATGTTAATCTATGGCACTAGGATTATGTTTGGGATTGTCTGGAATGCGAGTTATATTGCCATTGTTTACAAGGTAGAGAGATGAGTCAACTATGTTCTCAATAAAGCGGTTACTAGTTATGACTTGACACCCTTTTTCCCAAAATGGCGAATGGGCATTAAAGTCACCACTGATGAGATATTTATTTGACTGGTCTGACTGAATCGAGTGAAGCCATTCTGTGTTTGTATCATTTGGACCTTGTGGTAAATAAACAGAAACAATTGTTAGTACATTACAATTTAAACCCGTACCTTTACTGCACAAGCATGCAGTCCGGGAACGTCTGGTGGAACAGGACTAGTGCATGGCAGGTATTTTTCTCCTTCACGAATATTATATATATATATGTGTGTGTGTGTGTGTGTGTGTGTGTGTGTGTGTGTGTGTGTGTGTGTGTGTGTGTTGTTACGGATGGAATGGGTAGTGTCTACAGGTGTCTGACTGACTCTCACTCAGAAATTACGGATGCATGCACGACTTTTCCAATGCACATACACACACCCACTCACCCGAACATTGACAGCCAGGCAACAGAACACTTCTTTTGTTTTATGCTGCCCGAGCCATCAGACAAACATATAATATAATAAATGCAAGGACATCAATAGGTCGGCACGCCAACCATATGGCGTACACACAAAATATATCTATATACAGCGCTGCTGGTTCCAACGACGACGTCGACGATGACGACGACGACGACGAGACGATGAAGACGACGAGACGATGAAGAGGACGAAGACGACGAAAAAGGACGACTACAGCGTCAAGTCAAGTCCGGCACAGAACCTACAGGACTTCAGAGCTGTGGATAAAAAAAAAAAAAAAAAAAACACTATTACACACACACACGGCGTCTCTGCCGACTACACGGCGACAGTCTCACAGGAGCTGTGGCTCACACACAAACACGGAACACAGCGACAGCCTAGCCAACAGGTCGCTGGTTCAAAAACTCGGGAGCGGCGCTCTGGCTTGGCAGCAGCGGCGTCTCCAGCCCAACTGGCTCAGCGGGTAGTCGGTCCCGGGCGCAGTGGCAGGTAGGGTGGTTATCGGGACTCAGGCCGGCCTCTCCACGCCGACACAAGGTGGAGAACAAGGGGGTAGAACACGGCTACGGCCCGACCCTCAGAAAGGGGCAGCCAGTCCCCTTCAAACCAGGGTACACTTCTACCTGGGGAAAACTGATGAACTACCTTGATTACCATGGCTACTATTCATTACAAT
>CM031619.1:41685723-41691341 GCA_018398815.1 Conus ventricosus
TATATTATATTATTATATATATATATATATATATATATATATATCACGAAGAATATAAAAATGTCCTTAAAAAATCTGAAAGAGCTCAACCGTCTAGGGAGCAACATCTGTTAAAAATAAAATCAACAAGCTTGTTTCGAGCCTCTTGCTCTCGTCAGGATATCCTTTTGGGGCACGCTATCGGTCTTTTATAGCGTGCGGGGCCTGATTCCGTTTCTGCATGTGTGATTTAATCTCATTCGCTGCACGTGTGGTCTGTGGTTCTTGTTGGGGTCTGTTCAGGTGGAGTGTGCTAACAAAGATTTCCATTTGTGCCTGCAATTGTTTACTATTTCTACTTTTGTATTCAAAGTTGCTAGGTGTGGTTTACATAATATTAACCATTTTTCTGTGGAGCATAAATTGCATTTTTTTTAAATTTGTTGTATGGTGTTGCTCTTTTTATGATTTTCCATGATACGCTGTAGTCTTTTTTTTTATCTTTGAGTCTCCAAATGTATTTACTCAGCTCTGTTTGGTTTTTGTATTTTTCTTTTTTGAATGACTGTTTATGGTTTGCGTATCTGGTTTTGAAAGTGTTTTCAGTAATCCCTATATATGTTTCTTTTTCATTTTCTGATGTTACCATAGCTTGGTAAACAATATTGCTGTGAAGGCATTTGTTGCTTAGGGGCACTGTTCTTTTTTAGTGCAGTTGCAAGGTGTCCTTTCGGCACCCTTCTCTTTTGTGTTGCTTTTCATTTTGTTAGATGAGTCAATTATGTTTTTAAGGTTGGACATACATGAGTATGATAGTTTAATGGTGTTTTTGTTTGTAATGAGTCGGCCGAATGATTCTCGAGCATTTAGGCAAATTAAGGGTAGTTTTGCTGTTGTTGAGAGCACGTTCCTTGGGTCTTCAAGTGTGCGAATTCAGGCATCACCAGGGGGGGATACCCCGAGTCGTATACTGAAGGAGGGAGAGTGCTGGAAAGTGTTTCGCATGTCCGAGGGATAGTGACAAGGAGTTGGCGACCTGCCAGTCCTGGGTAGAGAAGAGTGTCCACTTTGAGCACTGGCTATTCACTGGGCTCTCCCGTGGGCCTGAAAGGAAGGCGATCGTGTCAGGTGACCGTCACGGGTAGGTGACCGTCAGCCTGCCGGCAGAGTACAGCGACCATTCAGTCGTCCCTGTTCTGAGGAATGAATGGAAGGCTGCGGCCTATCGAGTGGTTTGCGCCTTGTTGTCTATAGAGGTAGTAAATACTTGAAGCATCAGTCATGGCTGGAAGAGAGGTCCAGGCTGTTAGTTCAATGGGTAGCTTGGGGGAATCGAACATGAGTTTGAATAGGTTATGCATTAACCACTGGGTGCCCAAGTCTTTGTTGGCGCTAGCAGCTGTGGTGTGTGTGTGTGTGTAGGTGACTAGTGATTCCATTGGTGGAATAAAAATAACTTGGGGATTTATTGGTACAAATCGTGTGATGTGTGTGTGCCAGTGATTCCATTGGTTGAGCCAGTTAAACTCGGGTTCTCTCTTTCTTTGAGAACGAATATAAGGTGCTTGGAAAACCAGGAAGTGTGTGACTCACTTAAGGGAAGGTGAACTCGCCCGTCTTGCTGAGGCTCAAGAAAATACAGCGTGAAGCAGAGGTTAGCTGTCGCCTTGTTGTCTCCTGGGTGGGGACGTATGACAGTGGAGGTTGCTGTAGCCTCGGAGCCGACGACGAGAAGAATTGTCTCCCGTGTGGGGACGGTCGACAGCAAGAACGTGACAGCCTGTTGGAGCCTAGACAGGGAGCTGCCAGACAACGGTGGGGTGTTTGCAGCCAGAGAAGACCTGTGGGAGAGGCCGACAGGAGCCCTTTCCGTGGAGAGGGCGAAGTACGGTGGAGTCCGGGAGACTCGGTGTGAGGGTGCGACTCAAGCTACGTTGCCAGTGTCCCCCAACTGGGATTTGGCCAATCGGGAGGACACAACGGTGTGGCAGCTTCAGCTCGTAGTCGCACAGTGGGATGAGAGAAACTGACGGTCAACCAAGGAATGCTGGCAAGTTATGGACGCTTTATTTGCTCTTAAGGTTATAAGTGTGCAAACTGAATAGTGGAATATTGTCTTTCCTGGCTAAGTAAGAATAACTGAAGAACAGGGGATGCGATTTATTAAATTGTCTGTATGCTGTTTACATTGTTGTATGATACAGATAGTTTGTGTTGTGTAGTGACGGGTGGGGGCTCGGAGTCAAGTTGAATAAAAGTTGATTATTTTCTATGAAATGTTATTGGTTTCCCGTCACCTTTGTGCGGGCCCGATGTGAGTGACAGAGTGCGTGTGCCTATGCGAGAGCGCATTTTGGTTGTGAAAGCGTAAATACTTCTGTCTATAACCCCCTGCATCCTGAATATGAAAATCATATTTTAATAACGAGGGGGAGCGTCGGAGACCCGTCACATTGTTGAATATTTTGAACAGTTTGTGCTCTTTTGGGAATGATGTTGCCACGATTTTAAAGAATTCTTTCCTACGTTTGTTTTTAATTGTCCATCGTATGGGGGGTTATACCATATGATCTTCCTTTTCCTGTTTTTCTTATTTCTGTTCGTGTTATTGTCTGGGCTGTATTGTAGTTTGGAATTGTAACCATGTTTTTGTAATGCTTCTTGGTATTGTGAGGATCTATAACTTCCCATGTGTCCGTCACGCCGCCTCTACGATCTTCCGTCATGAGGCAATGAAAAATAAACAAAGAAAGAACGAAAGAAAGAAAGAACGAAGTAAATGAATAAACAAATTAATTGATTAATTAATACATAAATAAATGGACTATTTCCTGACCGGCTGATAATCGTTCACTGCTTCTGCTAGAAGCAGAACTGCTACCACAACTACTACAACTACAAGGTGCTGCTGCTTATTACCAAAACTACTACGAGTGCTAGCTACTACTACTACTGCTGCTATTACTCTCCCTCCTCTTCCTTTTCCTCCTCCTCCTTCCCCCTCCTTCTCCTCATTCTACTACTACAACTACTACCGCAACTGCTACAACTGCTGGTGCTGCTGCTTTCTATTTTAACTACTACAAGACTTCCACCATGCAGGACAAGTCAGGGAAGTGCCTCACAGAAGGGTTGGACAGAATACTGCTCCGAATTTAAACAATTTCATCACAACAGGAGACCCACAAGTCCTGAATGCCCCCCCCCCCTACCCCCAGTAACAGACAGTGACAACTTGCCCATAGTGCATGAAGAAGTAGAGGCAGCAGTTTCAGTCCTTGAAACATCGGACAATCAGTGGGGATGGACAACATACCAGCAGAGTTAGTAAGGGAAGGAGGAGATGCCATGACCAGTGTCCTCCCAGTCATCTGTAACCAGATCTGGCAAACTGGTGAGTGGCCAGCCAACACCATGGACCCAATCCCTGATCATCACTCTCCCCAAGAAAGGCACTTTTGCAAATTTGTCAAGATTACCGAACTATCAATCTGATCAGTCACCCGAGCAAAGGTGATACTGAAAATCCTTTCAACACTCACACACCTGATTTTACCTGGAAAACACACGTACGTCAGTGAAATAGGTGATAGACCGGCAATACAACACCCATCAACTTTATAGTACCTACCTCTTTGGTGGCAAATGGTCAGGTTCACCATCTGAAAAGAACTGATGGGTGTTGTGAGGTGTTAGTAGTTACACAGGTAGCTAGGAATATACGTGAAATTTTTGTGACGCTTTTAAGTCACAAAATATTTTACAAAGCAGGAAAAAAAATTTTTTAAATAACAGGTCAAAATCATACCATATTTACTGAAACTGTATTGGAGTGCATGCTTTTTGATCTGCATGAGTTAGTTTGTGTTTGTGAGAAAAAGAATTCCTATGACTGATAATATTTCTAACTATATGCAGGTGTTAGTAGTAAGGAAGAAAGGCAGGTATCACAACACAAAACAAACACTCAAATATTTTTGTTGTACTCACCATATGGTTCCAGAAGTAATGAATTATATAATCCAAATGTGATCACACACAAAGAACACAGTCACTGGAAATGTTCTTGCTTTTGAGCACTTTTGTCCCACACAGATCACTGACATGAAACTTTCTTTACGTTGTGCACTGCGTCACCTGCGTCGCCTACCTCCGAGTCACTGTCACACTACTCGCATTCACTCCTTCAACTTCATAGTCAAAATCGCTGTCTGCAGAGTCTAGATCAGTGTCCGATACATTCCATTCGTCATTTTCGGTCGGAAACACATTCATATTGAACATTTGGTCCACAATCAAGCTCATGTCACTGTCACTGTCAAGAGTGCGACATTTCGATCGGAGTCGGAAGTCGATGGAATGACAAAAAAAAAAATCGATTAAAAAAAAAAAAAAAAAAAAAAAAAAGCCACGAACTGTGTTCACAAATGGCGCTGGTAAAGGGAGGAAAGACCCGGATAACGACCGGTTTGTTCTTATTACTGTGGTCAACCCAGATAAGGGAGGCACACCGAGACAATCAGTCAACTGAGGAACGGGCGGTACAGGGCGGATCAGGAGCCTGACGGGTCGGACGGAATTAGGGCGGAAAGGGGATTTAAACAGGTTGAAGCCGCAAGCAAAGAAGATCATTGCTGAAGAACAGGCAAGGTTCAGAGCAGGTCACAGTACCACCGAACAGATTTTGAACTTTAGAATAATAAATTTCAAATGTAAGTAATAGCGCAACGCAAAAAAAAAAAAAAAGAAAAAAGAAAAAAAAAAAAGAAAAGAGAAACGTAGATAAACGAATCACAAGACAAAAACACGACGCGTTTTCGACCTCTTAGGTCTTCTTCAGGCAAGATACAAAACACTCAGGACAACGAAAATGAACGAGCAATCACTTATCTTCATCCACTTCAGCGCAAGATGGGCGTTGAGTGATATGTTAGAGTTATCATCAACCCCAGCAGGACCTGTACCACATACTGTGGATTAAACAAAAAAAGCCTTCGACGAGTTGTGGCATGCAGCCTTATGGCTATCATGAGACTGTACAACATCAACGACAACCTCATCAGGACCATAGAATGCCCCTACGATAAGGCCACCAGTGCATGTTTTCCTCAATGGCACCATAGGAGAATGGTTTAAAACAACAGGTAGGGTGAGGCAAGACTGTTATATTCTGGCTCATCTGTTCAACAAATACCTGAAGAGAATTATGTTTGACACACTGAAGGGACACGAAGGCTCAACAAGCATTGGTGGTAGGACTGTAACAAGCCTACGTTTTGCTGATGACATCGAGGGCTAGCAGGAGAAAAGCAAGAACCAGCCAACCTAGCACAGCGCCTTGACAAATGTTCTGCAGGATTCGGCATGGAGATCAGAGCCGAAAAGACAAAACTTTTTTTTTTTTTTTTTACCAACAACGCCATCAGCGCTAACATCACTATCAAGGGAGAGAAAAAAGTAGGGACAGTTCAGAACTTCGAGTACCTCGGGGCAACTGTTTCAGAACAAAACCCGAAGTGCTCTCCAGTGTTGCGTAAACAATAGCAGCGCTAACTGGCGATCTAGAATGACAGAAACACCACACTCAGTTCCAAGATCAGACTGATGCTGCGCTCCCTGGTCATTGCCATATTTCTCTG
>CM031619.1:41692663-41727663 GCA_018398815.1 Conus ventricosus
AAGGTGGACAAAAGCAGCAGAAGTCGTAGCCAGCCAAGCCGAACCCCACCCCCCTCCCCCACCCCCACCCACCCCCAACCACCCACCCAAGCATGCACGACCTTCGTAGAGCCCGAGTCGACACAAACACAAAAGTACGGCCCACCGAACGGGACAAAAGGCGTGGAAACGAGTGCAGCGCGGAGAAGAACTAACGCTGCCAGAGACAGAAAAGAGAATGGACCGCGAACCGCTTGGCATTGTCTCCAGCCTAGCGTGCAGCCTGCTCTGTGCTCGCAGACTACATTAAGGGGGCGCCGACAATGGCGCCGTTCACAGGGGACCTCGGCTTAACTGCCGCCACTGCCGTCCGGACGGTCAGGACACATTCCTGGGGGAGAAGGATGGGAGAATGACAGACAGGTCAGGATGCGATCGCGTGCACTGTTGGGGAAAGATGAGAGAGGAGAGAGAGAGAGAGAGAGAGAGAGAGAAGAGAGAGAGAGAGAGAGAGAGGAGAGAGAGAGAGAGTCAGACAGACAGACAGATCGACGGAGATACAGACAAACGAGAGAGAGAGAGAGAGAGAGAGAGAGAGAGGAGAGAGAGAGAGAGAGAGAGAGAGAGAGAGACAGTCAGACAGACAGAGCGGACAGATCGACGGAGATACAGACAGACAAACAAGAGAGTGAGAGAGAACAAAAAGTTTTGTGTGTGTGTGTGTTGTGTGTTGTGTGTGTGTGTGTGTGTGTGTGTGTGTGTGTGTGAGAGAGAGAGAGAGAGAGAGAAGAGAGAGAGAGAACTGTGATGTAAATGTATAGTTGTATAAATGTACAGAGAGAGAGAGGGGGGGGGGGAGTGGGGTGGAATGGGGGGGGAGGGGGGGAGCAACGAAAGAAATGTATTCATAGACGCAAAGAGAGATGGTTTGAAAGAAAAACAAAGGAAGAATCCCCAACATCAGTTCGTAGGAAAGGTTGTCGGCAGATTCGTCCCTTACATTTTATACTGTTTGAATAATGCTTTTAGTTTTTTCAGCAACTTTTTTCCTCTCCACACCTTTGTTTTGTTCCATTTACTACCCATCGCTGGCTGCTTTGGGGGTGCTGTTGGATTCTTTTTTTGAACCCTTGACGGTGAGAACACCACAGAATTATGGACTGTGGTGTGTCTCTATTTGACACCAAGAGCACAGACACAATCAGCCGTGTCTCCCTGATGAGTCCGATCCAGCGGACGAAAGGCCTAGGAGCAGGCAATACAAATAAATGTGCCTTCGAGAGAGATTATGATGGTTCCCTCAGGCAGCTAGTGAAGGGCTTCTCATAGTTATAATATATTCCCCCATTTTTCTTCATCTTCAATTTTTTTATTTTTATTATTTTTTAATTTTTTTTTAAAGTTCAAATCTTTGCCAAGTCATTACTATAACGACCGAAGAATTGTTAACCTGCACTTGTTTTCCCCCACTACTTAATTGTTCAGCATTCTATTGTTTGGTCAATCAGTGGAGAATTGCATCTCTTAAGAGATCCAAGTAAAGGTTGTTCTGTACAATTCTTAGCCACTCACAATGCTTGGGTTATTGAACAGCAGAGCTGACCACTCAGACTGTTCCATATCTTTTGACCTCCCTTGCATCCTTGAATGGATCCTCAAGCATAGCTCAAAGATTGTCCCTTACATTTTATACTGTTTGAATAATGCTTTTAGTTTTTCAGCAACTTTTTTCCTCTCCACACCTTTGTTTTGTTCCATTTACTACCCTTCGCTGGCTGCTTTGGGGGTGCTGTTGGATTCTTTTTTTGAACCCTTGACGGTGAAACACCACAGAATTATGGACTGTGGTGTGTCTCTATTTGACACCAAGAGCACAGACACAATCAGCCGTGTCTCCCTGATGAGTCCGATCCAGCGGACGAAAGGCCTAGGAGCAGGCAATACAAATAATGTGCCTTCGAGAGAGATTATGATGGTTCCTCAGGCAGCTAGTGAAGGGCTTCTCATAGTTATAATATATTCCCCATTTTCTTCATCTTCAATTTTTTTTTTTTTTTTTTATTTTAAGTTCAAATCTTTGCCAAGTCATTACTATAACGACCGAAGAATTGTTAACCTGCACTTGTTTTCCCCCACTACTTAATTGTTCAGCATTTATATAGTTGTGTCAAGAGGGAGATGCATCCTAAGAGATCCAGAAAGTTGTTCTGTACATGTCTTGAGCCACTCCAAATGCTTGGGTTTATGAACAGCAGAGCTGACGCACTCAGACTGTTCACATATCCTTTTGACCTCCTTGCAGTCACTTGAATGGATCCTCAAGCATAGGGCTCAAAGATTGTCCCTTACATTTTATCTGTTTGAATAATGCTTTTTAGTTTTTCAGCAACTTTATTCCTCTCCACCCTTTGTCTTGTTCCATTTACTACTTCGCTGGCTGCTTTGGGGTGCTGTTGGATTTTTTTTTGAACCCTTGACGGTGACAACACCACAGAATTATGGACTGTGGTGTGTCCTATTTGACACCAAGAGCACAGACACAATCAGCCGTGTCTCCCTGATGAGTCCGATCCAGCGGACGAAAGGCCTAGGAGCAGGCAATACAAATAAATGTGCCTTCGAGAGAGATTATGATGGTTCCATCAGGCAGCTAGTGAAGGGCTTCTCATAGTTATAATATATTCCCCATTTTTTTCATCTTCAATTTTTTTTTTTTTTTTTTAAAGTTCAAATTTTTGCCAAGTCATTACTATAACGACAGAAGAATTGTTAACCTGCACTTGTTTTCCCCCACTACTTAATTGTTCAGTAAATGTATAGTATAAGTGTGTGTGAGAGAGAGAGAGAGAAAGGATAAAACGTTTTCACCTTGTCTTGAACCTCCAGAATGTTTGTTTGTTTTCTATAGGACGAGACTGGCAGTGGAGATGGACTTTTCAAACGGATGACTAAACGACTGTTGGCAAAACGTTCTCCGCTTCCTCCCGTACCACTGACGATAGGGAAACCTCATTTGGGGCAAAGGCCGCGTATGACTGGCTGGCTAGACACGACTCTTGAATCGTGTTTGCTGAAACGGTAGAATTTTTTAAAAAATGCAAAGCATATAAACGTGCTCCTAGTTTATCTTGAATACACGTGTACATGCCAAGAGCATGTTTACTATGAAAATACCCATGATCTACCAGTCAGTCATTACATCTAAAGCTATTTTAAAATCCGTCAAATACACTACTTTCATACATATTTGTCAAATTAAAAAAAAACACGTCACACTCAAACATGCGTCATAATGTATTTCGTCACTGAGATATTCCATAAAGAAGAAAACCCGTTTTGGGCCGTTATAGCCGTCGGTAACGGCTATTCTGGTAAAATAAAACATCGGGCATCATCCGTGACCCATAATGAACATACCTACACATTTTCAGAAAATCGGCCCAGAAGTTTTGTCTGGAGCGAGTGGAACACATTTTGACCACGGACAGACACACACGCAGACAGACACACACACAGACAGCATTTCTTCGTTCCCATTGTAAAGTACTCCCTGTTCTATAAGAACTGGGAGTACAAAAAAAAGGGGGAGGGGGGGGTGATGGGGGTAGCAACCAACCTCCAAAACAGCTGTGTAATAATAATATTAATTATTATTATTATCATTTATAGCGCATAATCTTACATAAGCCCTAAGCGCTTACAAATACATGAAGAGAAAAAAAAAAAGTATGATCCGTGGTCCGTATTCGTTTCTAGCGACGTTTTCAGCTTTAAAGTTTCGGTTTAGTTCATGCAGCTTGTTCAAAACGTGTGCAGAGTTATTTACCTTTTGTACGGTCACGATGTGACGTCAGCGCACCACGTGACCTTCTGAACTGCACGTCATTTACGTCATATTTGTTGGCTTTGGTCTCTGAAGACTGACACTTGATTCTTACTGTTCGCTCGAGGAAGTGGGCAAGTAATCTCAGGTCGTCTCTCCGATCGGAATAATTTTCCCATTTGCAGATCTCTCTCTCTCTCTCTCTCTCTCTCTCTCTCTCTCTCTCTCTCTGAACAGTTGAAGCGATATCGGTTTCAATTACTTAAAACTGTGCACCGAGTTGTCGTTATTGTCTTCCCTTCTGTATATTAAGCACGTGATTAAAGAGATATCGCTGATTGGTTGGTCTGATAGCAAGCAGAGAGCCTTTTTTTCTTTCTTCTTTTTTTTAAGGGTTATTTTACCGTCATTTGTAGTGTTCGTGTCCTGAACAGATGGATGGATGAAAACGGGACGGGGGGTGGGAGGGCGGGGGGGGGGGGGGGGGGGGGGGGGGGGAGGAGGGAAAGAGAGCTGATGTTGATAATAGATGATAGTGTTAATAATGACGACGACACGACGAGGATGACACCAATGATGATGTTAAAGGTGTTCTGGTGGTGATCATGATGTTGAAGGTGTTCTGATGGTGATGATGATTAGCAACCCCCCCCCTCCCCACGCCACACACACACACACACACACACACCACACACACACACACACACACACACACACACACACACACGCACGCACGCACGCACGCACACACATTCATTGAGAGAGAGAGGAGAGATGAGAGAGGAGATGGAGAGAGAGACGAGGAGATGAGAGAGGAGAGAGGAGAGAGGAGAGAGAGAGAGAGAATTCGTAAAAAATTGATGATTAGATATTTTCGGCCGTGTTTTAAAATGGATTGGTGGGGGTAGGGGGTGGGGCGATAACAGTCATCTCACAGACAACAATTCAGCAATACAAACGACTCAGACAACTATACACTTCAAAACGAGTTACGGCGAAGCACATATGTACTCAAGGACACATGAGTTTACACTATTCGTATTACTTAGGCGGAGAGAGGATGGGGAATGTGTGTGTGTGTGTGGTGTGTGTGTGTGGTGTGTGTGTGTGTGTGTGTGTGTGTGTGTGTGTGTGTGCGCCGTGCGTGCGTGCGTGCGTGCGTGCGTGTGTGTGTGTGTGTGTGTGTGTGTGTGTGTGTGTGTGTGGTTGTGTGTGTGTGTGTGTGTGTGTGTCTGTGTTGTGTGTGTGGTGTGTGTTGTTGTTGTTCTGTTTACGTCTTTCCACATTACGTGATATTAGACGGAAAAAAGGGGAGGGGGGGGGGGGGGAGGGGGGTGCTGGGGTAAAAAACGGTTAACACTGTGAGGTACAATAACTAACTTATCTACAGCAATAAACAAAAGTAGAAATCCACTTAATCAAAGACTGAAAATAAAAAAAAAAAAAAAACAACAACTAAAATACCCCACAAAAAAAACCTCGAAACATGTAACTTTCTGTCTCATCGCACCACTGACTGTTATATATTATAAATATTTGCCAATTGGACTTTTGGCTAAGTGCAAAAAGAAAAGATACGTTTCACTTGCTGACAGTGACCGGAAAACATTTTGGATAGGCTGTACAGACGTTTGGAATGAATTTTTCATTAAGTTAACAAAGAATGTGATCAGTTGATATGCTATGACCACATATACAATGTATATTTTGGACATACTTTGTTTTAAAACAATCAATTTCCATCTACAGATCAAGGAACTTATCTGTCGTCTACGATAAATGTTTTGATCATATACTTACCTTAACATTTCATGAATACTTCTCATTTCATCGTGTATGTAATACCAACACCAGTTTCTCTTTTCTATCAATGAAAATTAGGAAAATTGTACTTTCTCTGCCAAAGTATAGCACTCTTGCATTGACATAGAGAAGTTCAAAAAATGCGAATCTGATGATCGTTTTGCTCCTCTCTTTGCCTATACATAACCTTTTCATTATAGTATAACACAGTGGGAGGGCACCCAAAAAAATGTTATTTCAGTGTCTCTGGGTGAGAGGAAGTGTACTAAATTATTTATTTCAGTGATCATCTCAGGTCGAACTTTTAATCTAAAATTCTTCATTGCAGTACGAACTGACTTGGAATTACGCATAAAAAAATTTTAAAATAAATTTTGAGGGTAATCAATAACCACTTTAAGCCATAATTATAGCAGTTAACTCAGCAGTGAATATAGATTTGTTTTTTCCAAGATAATAGGACTTTTCTTCGTTAAGACCTGGGATAATGTTTCTGCACCTGCATGTTTCATTGATTAATGACCCATCAGTGTATATTTTAAAAATGGTTGGAATAGTGATCATGCAAATGCTTTTTTATATTGGATAATAACAATTAGTATTTTCAGCCTTTGTTAAATCTGTATGGTCAATATCAAATGTGCTCGTATTAGTTTCCTGGGGGGATAGGAGACACAATAGATCTTTTTGAAATTTAGATGTTAGTTTAATATCTGAGGATTCTAAAATCGAGGAAGTATATGTTCTTAGATCGTTTGAGATGATTATTTTTACCCCTTTTGGGAAAATCAATGTCCGATTTAATATTTCTTAGGGCCTATATTGTTATCTATAGTAGAACTTCTTATAACAAATTTGGTTGCATTGCAAGATTCCTATATTCTTCCAGAGGTAATCTCCCAGCAGCACTGTTGCTTTTGTACAAGAGGCATGGACTGGTAGTCCCATGGCTATCTTATATGCTTTGGAATCAATACTTTGAAGTTTTTTCAGTAAGTATTTGGGGTGCACTAAAGAACACCTCTTGTGCATACGTTAATTTTGATCTAACCAGTGCAGTAGAAAGGTGCAAAGAGCAACTGTGTTCTGAGCCCAAGCATGCTTGCTAATAAATTTTTAAAAGATTTAAACTTTTCGAGCTTTTGTTAGAATATGCTCTATTGAAAATTCCATGACAACTTTGATGTTTAAATTACTCCAGGAATTTCACTATTTTGGTTATTTGATGGGTATGCCGTTGGGCTTTAAATGAAGGCATATTAACTGGATCAGATCCAGTATTAAATAAATCATGTGTGTTTTTTCTGTTGATATTTGCAAACCATTTTCAGTCATGTAAGCAGAAAAAGGTGTTTAATTCTTTCTGATATAACTTTTTAATATAGTTTTGTGATCTGACAGATGTACATTTTTTTAATGTCACTTTCATCATATGCATATGTGTGTGTGTGTGTGTGTGTGTGTGTGTGTGTGTGTGTGTGTGTGTGTGAGAGAGAGAGAGAGAGAGAGGAGAGAAGAGAGAGTAGAGAGAGAGAGGAGGAGAGAGGAGAGAGAGAGAGAGAGAGAGAAGAGATGGTCCACAAATCGTGTTATAACCTTAAACGATAGACGGACATACGCTTGTCTCAGGCTAAAAGCATCAGTACAACCTGTTCATCGAAATAAGAACCAAAATCTCTTATCATTTTTCGTGAAGTGTTTAACCGCACAATCAAGATGACCAAATCAACACAACTTTGGAGAGAGAGAGAGAGAGAGAGAGAGAGAGAGAGAGAGAGGAGAGAGAGAGTGAGAGTGAGGAGAGAGAGTGAGAGAGAGAGAGAGAGAGAGAGAGAGAAAAGAAGAAGAAATTTCCAAGCCCCAAATCTCTATTATTCAGAGTGGAGAGAGAAAGACACACAGACACAGACTCTCTCTCTCTCTCTCTCTCTCTCTCCTCTCTCTCTCTCTCTCTCTCTTCTCTCTCTCATGCACACACACACACACACACACCACACACACACACACAACACACACACCACCACACCACACCACACACACACACACAACACACACCACACACACACACACACACACACACACACCACACCAACCAACCACACACACACGCACGCACGCACGCACGCACGCACGCACACACACACACACACACACACACACACAACACCACACCACACACACACACTGCATTACAATACAATACAATACAAAAAAGGTACAAAACAAACCTTTCGTGTTAAACCCAAAAAAAAATAAATAAAAAGCTGGACGTCCTAGTGGCCTTCAGAAACCGTACAATTACTGTAAGGTTGAACCAGGATAACGCATTTCCAGATTAACGGTTCTACCAGTGGCCCGTACAACAGCAAAGCAAATCCTCCCATCCATCCCATCTCCCCCTCCCCCCCTCCCCCCCTTCCACTCTCTACTACACCACCACTCGCAGCCCCCACCCCCCCCCTCCCACCGCTCCTTTCCACCTCCTTCCCTTCTTTATATCTTCCCCCCCCCCTACCACCACACACACACACACAGACACACCTCCACCCTGCTTTTTTCCCCCTCCCTCCCACACAGACAACCTTTAACCGAATTTGTTCGAACCTGTCCACGAACTATCTCATTGTCCGCCAGAAAGACCGATGGAGGAGAGAGAGAGAGGAGAGAGAGAGAGAGAGAGAGAGAGTCTTGCAAGTCAGGAGAGAGAGGGAGGGGAGAGAGAGAGAGAGAGAGAGAGAGAGATGCAAGTCGAGAGAGAGAGAGAGATAGAGAGAGACAGAGAGAGAGAAACAGAGACAGAGAGAGAGAGAGAGAGAGAGAGAGAGAGAGAGAAGGGAAGGGAGGGGAGGGGGGGGGGGGGGGGAGGAGCAAAGTAGTGGAGAACAAAGCTCAGATTTAAAATCTCAATCGTGTTAGGCAACGGGGCCATTCCCTGAGCAAACAGTGAGGCTCACGTGCACCCGTGCAAACGCTTTCAACCTCTCCCCCCCGCCCCACACACTCCTCCCTGCCCCCTGCCCCACTCCCCCTCCCTCCCCGTTCCCCCACCCTCTTCCCTCCACTTTCCATGTACCGAAGCTTCACCACCCCCCCCACCCCATCTCACCTTCCCTCCTCTCCCACTAACTTTCCTCTCCACCCACTCGCCCTTCTCTCTCTCTCTCTCTCTCTCTCTCTCTTCTCTCCCCACCCTCCCGGGACAGTGACGTCACGGCCTTGTTGACTGTCCCAATGACGAGGAGAGATGATTGGAAAAGTCAACGTACAGGATGGTGGCCGGGGGCAGGGAGGAAGGGGGGGGGGGAGAGGGGATGGGGGAGGGGAGGGAGGGCGGGCAGCGCTAACGATATTTCAGACCAACTAGTTTTCTTTCTTTTTTTCTTTTTTCTTTCTTTTTTTTTTTTTTTTTGTTTTCCGGTCTTTTCTTTCTTTCTTTCTTTTTTCCCCTTAAGTTCGAGGGTAGAAGTCAGGGTAGCGGACGAAGAAAAGTCCACAGCCACACCAAAAACTTCCCCTACTTGACGTGTGGGTTTTTTTTTTTTTTTTTTTTTTTTTTTTTTGGTTTTGGTGGGAGTGGGGGGGGGGGGGGTGGAATAGTGGTGGTGGTGGTGGGAGACGGTTTTGGGGGGATCGGAGGGAGCGGATGGGTGGGATGTGGGGTGTGTGTGGGGTGGAGTGAGGGGTAAATGTGGTAAAGTCCGAGCAAAGTCGCGCGCACTCGCGCGCGTGTGTATACTGACGAGGCAATGAAAACGCAATCCCCATTTCGTCCCCGAAAAATGTCACCTCAGCCAAAATAATGTGAATTATGCACGAGGCATGCAACCTAGCACGCGTATGTTGTATTGCGACGATCTGTATTGACAGGCACAGTTGGGTTCATGACGTCATGAGTAAACCACTCCAACACATCTTTACTGATAACTGCAAAACACGTGCAACACAGGCATACTGTGATTGCATGCAAACAGCCCATGACTGTCCCTATAAAAACACACATTGGCGTTTTACTGACACTCGTACGCACCATGCCGCGGTTAACTACAGACCAGAGAAATCAAGCCATTGGCATGCTGAGGGCAGGCACTGCTCACATCAGGGCCGCACAACATTTCAATGTACACCCATCAACCATAACCCGTCTTGCGACTCGGCACCAAAACACTGGAAGTGTAAACGACCGTCCACGCCCAGGCGTCCAACGTGTGACGACGGCACGACAGGACCGCTACATTGTCACGCAGCACCTCCGGAATCGTTTCCAGCTAGCTGCACAAACAGCCCGCAACACTATTGGGACTAGAGAAAGACCAATCAGCAGCCGTACCGTGCGTCGGCGTCTGGCAGCAGCAGGACTACGGGCACGTCGACCATACCAAGGTCAGATCTTAACCCATCGCCATCGACTAGCACGCCAGCGATGGGCTGCCGCAGGTGGCTTTCTGGGGAACAGGGTTTGGGGGAATGTTGTTTTTTTCGGATGAATCCCGGTTCAATGTCTCTTTCCCGGATGGCCGTGATCGTGTGTATCGACGTCAGGGTGAACGTTTTGCGCAACCCTGTGTCATTGAGCGAGATCGTTATGGGGGTGGAGGGGTAATGGTCTGGGGTGCCATAAATGCTCAATTTCGATCGGAGCTTGTGTTTGTGCCAGGCAACTTGACGGCAAGGCGTTATATTGACACTGTTCTTGAGCCAGTTCTTCTTCCTCTCTGGAGACAGCATGGTGGCAACAGACTAGTGTTTCAGCAGGACAATGCTTGACCCCACACAGCCGTTCTCACACGAAATTTCCTTCGGGACAGCAATGTGGATGTCATGCAGTGGCCCTAATGTCCCCAGACATGAATCCCATTGAACATTTGTGGGACGAACTTGGACGACGTGTGCAAGGTCAGCAGAATCCCCCAACTACCGTTGCTGAGCTCACCCAAGCATTGCAGCATCACTGGAATGTGATACCGATCCGTATCATCCGTCGTTTGTGCGCTTCAATGCCCCGACGTTTGCAAGCTTGTGTTCGTGCTCAAGGGGACACACCAGATATTGACAGTGTATTCCTTCTGTCGCGCCTAAATGGGCTTCACTTCAGGCGAATGTGCACCTGTTATAGGCAAACTAATGTACAGTGCTCGCACTTTTGTCACACGTATTTGCTTTGATGTGTGTTTGTTTCATTTCAATAAAATTGTCAGTTGACAATGGAATTGCGTTTTCTTTGCCTCTCAGTATATGTAGTAGTGTGTGTGTGTGTGTGTGTGTGTGTGTGTGTGTGTGTGTGTGTGCGCGTGTGTGTGTGCGCGTGAGTGTGTGTGTGTGTGTGTGTGTGTGTGTGTGTGTGTGTGTGTGTGTGTTGTGAATGTGTTGATGTGTGTGTGTGTGTGTGTGTGTGCGTGCGTGCGTGCGTGCGTGCGTGCGTGCGTGCGTGCGTGTATCGATGCGTGTGTGTGTGTGTGTGTGTGTGCGTGCGTGTGTGTGTGTGTGTGTGGTGTGTGGTGTGTGTGTGTGTGTGTGTGTGTGTGTGTGTGTGTTCAGTTTTCTCTTTTCTCCCAATAAATTCATTGTTTTTTCTTCTTTTTTTCTTTTTTAGTGTGATCCCTGCATTCACCTTTGTTCGCATAGGCCTCGGTGTAGTTTCATTTTCGGAGCTTTTTCTGTTTTAGATAATCTAGAAGTTCTGAATAAGTAATTCAGAAAAGTTTTCACTATTAGATTTTGGAGGAAAAAAAAGTATAAAACTTCGAACAAGTTTGACAAAAGTCGTTGCAAAGCATTCTAGTTTCTGGTAGATAGTGTAAGTCCTAATAAAGTTTCGTTAATTGATAATCTGGGTAAAATGCATTTCAAAATCATATCACCCGATTAGTAGTCTTTTATGTGTGGGGGGTGGGGGTGAGGGGTTAGGGGTATACCGGATATTATTATCAAGTGGGACGGAAGGAAATGGTGAATATATTATATCAAGGAGGGACTGTTAGAGCACAGAAGATGCATATTCCGTTTGTAATGTCGATGAAAGTCAGAGAGATTGGGGAATGGGTCGGGGTTCGGTGGGTTAGGGCGCATTCCAGTATCAGAAAATTCAGTGTGGGTCATACCAGAACAGATGACGTAAGCGTCAACATGGGACATAGTGACGTGGGGTTTTGTGAAGTCCGCGCACATATCTTCTTCTTCTTCTTCTGCGTACGCAGGCTGATACTCCCGCAGACACTCCCTGTATAGGGAGGCAAGGAAGGGAGTGGAGTTTTATTTGCATGACCGTTCTTTTTTTTATCCTGCCATTAAGGCAGCCATACTCCATCTTTCGGGGAAGGTGCATGCTATGTGTAACGTGTCATCCATATGAACGGCCAAACTGGCCTTCTCTTCCGAAAGTTGGTGATGGGATTTTACGTGTGTGCAAGATATTATGCGTGCGTTCACACACGGAACCTCGGTTTATAGTCTCATTCGAAGGACTGTATGGGAAATGGAGTCAGAACCAATGTTAACTCCGAGGGAAAAATCCCCCTGTACCGAAACGACCCGGCGGAGATTCGAACCCGTAACCCTTGGATTACGAGTCCGGCGCTCTACCAACTGGGCTATTCCGCCCCCCCCCCCCCCCCCCCCCCCACAGACGTATCAAGTTTCAGGCTTGACGGGCTGAGAAGTACTGTTTCAAGCATTGGCTGAACCTGTCCGCTATATTGCCAGCGGATATTTGGCAGATTAGAACAGTGTTATAGTAAGGTTGTCTTCCCCTACCAATAGTGGCTTGCAATTGTCCAATCAAAATCGCTTTCCTGAATCAGGAGTAGATAACCCATGCGAGGCTTACTTCCCCTCTCAAAATGGCGATTGGTTCACCGACGTCGATCCAGTCATAAATTCGATCACACATAATATTCATCAGTTCAAAGATGCAAAGAATTGAAAAACTGAATTGCACACGCGAAGCAGACGCGCGTGTGACTATCTATACCTGTACAGCGACGATCGATAACGGTGAACGCATGTCGGCTGAGTTGAATACCCAGTTTATGGGCAGATATGTACGTATGTATCAAAGCCTTATTGTCTTATTTCAAATACCTTACCGCTGCCTATTTTGAATTCTGTATAGATCTCACAGTGACTTTGATTTTTTTTTGTGTGTGTGGTCTGAATGTTAGCATTCGTGCAGAGTGCGCGCACATATAGCGAGGTGAAAGGTCAGGTATACAAATGTCCTAATCATGTGCATTGCGTTGTGGCCGGCCACGTCTGCGGAGTGTGGTGTGGCTGACCACTGTCTCAACACGGTAAACGTCTCCTTCGTCTGCGGGTCGCCACAAATGACATCAGTACGGAGAACTTCAAAGTGGGTCATACTAAAACGGGTTGATCAGTATGGGGCATACCGACACTGGGGATACCGGTATGGGACCTCCCGATATATGATACATATGTCTGGGTCAGTCCAGTATTCGTAATTTCAAAATGTGTCGAACCAGAATAGGTTTTTATACGAAAGGTACAAAATCAGTATTGGGATATGTACCTTTATGAACCTTACGGTACGAAATTGGTCACAACGACAACTGCAGCTGTTACTCGAAAGCCTCCAAACAGAACTCTCTGCACACACACTGTGTCTCGAGTCTGTTCATTTGTTAAGAAAGTGCGCACTCGTGTTCTCTCTCTCTCTCTCTCTCTCTCTCTCTCTCTCTCTCTCTCTCTCAAGCGCTCGGTAATTTTGGAGAGAATTTTTCGAATGGGTCATACAGTGAACAGTAGAGAACAGGAAAAGGCCGACTCTAAGCCACTTGCTTCACCACCGAGTTTTTGGCGAAAGTGGCCTAAAAGCCGCCTATTCCTGTTCTCTGACAAGTAACCAAAAAATAACGATTATCTACAAACAAACATACTGTGCAGGGTTATCCGTTTTTAATACTAATTTACTAAGGTTTTCAGAGAGTAGCGTAGGAGAAAGTAGCCAAAACTGAACACGCCCCCATAGAGTAACGTAGGGAAAAGCGGCCGTGACTGAACGCGCTTCATATACAAAACGGTGTCTGTTCCCACGGCTTTCTTTTCAGGGCGGTGTCAACGACCCTGCTCTGCAGGTGGCAGGTAAGCTTTTAATTGCTAGTTGCTGGCCTACCTGCCCAGCACTTGGGGTGTTTATTTCTCCCAGGGGGATTCTAAGTTAGAAAAAGTTTTTGAATCGCAAATACTTTTTTTAACAGCTTTATAGATTAAATTGTGTGGAAGACATGGAATCAGCTACAACTTTATATATAACCACACACACACACACACACACACACAAACCCTCTACACATGCAAACACACTCACACACACACACACACACACACACACACACACACACACACACACACACACACACACAGAGGCCCTCACACACAGAGGCCCACACACACGGAGACAGAGACAGGGGCACATACACACACACACAGGCCAAAAAATCAATACTGTTGCACCTCCTCTACCCCCCTCCTCTTCACCCCCTATCTTCCTGCCTAGCATTACATTAGATTTCTAGAACGTTCTGTCCTACGTCCCGCGCGGTGGCGCTGTTCTGGCCTGGCCAATCACCTAGTTAAGCGTAGCACGGCCGCTCACATGACAAGGTAACCCACACATTCTTTTCGCTGACAGTCGGGCGAGCAGGACGGTTTACTTGTGCGGTGGGTGTGTTTATTTTAATAACCGTTTACTGAAAACAGAATTGTGTATCTTAAAGGTTTGTTGCTCGTTGAAGACAATATTGTTGGCAAAGATACAGCCGAAGCAAAACAATTCATCACGCGATACTGGGACTGCGGCAGAAAGACGCGGTGTTTTTCAGTGAAAAAAGGTGTTTGTAAGGCCTGCGCCACTTCAGCAAGACCTGTGAAGTGACTGTGTGGTGTAGTGAGAAGATATTTACTGGGTTTTGTGCAGGTTGGTTTTGTTTATATAATATTTTGATCATGGCAGAACAAAGACAGTGGGAGATTTCTAAGCTGACAATACTTGACGAGCATGTTGAGTACCATGCACAATTTCTTAGTGCTTTGGATGAGTTGAGAGCGGCAGGCCCATCATCAAGTAAGAAACTACCTGCCTTCCCTAGACCTCCAAAAGAAAGCTATCTGATTTGTATGGAGAGCAAGCAAAAAAACAAAAGATGACACCAGAAGAACTCCACCAATACTTGAAAACAAAAGAGGTTGAAGTGGGAATGACAGTTAGGAAAGAAGTTTTCGTTTTGAGGCAGAGGAAATAACGTCTATTGCTGCTGCTATTGATAAACTGAAGAGGGTATAGGCAGCTTCAAAGGCAGGAAGCTACAACAATGTGTTTTAACTTGCAGTATGGTTGGCTTTTAGAACAGACCTTCAAGGCCTTTTCACAAGAAAAAGACAGTGGAGCGCATACTCAAAAATGGGATGAGTGGTTGAAGAGCAATGTAGGGATATCCCCTTCATATTCTCGCAAACTAAGAGAGATTGCTCGTTTGTTGAAACCATATGCTAAAAGGTTTTCTACAGTTGGTCTTTCTTTCATAGAAGTCTACTCTAAGAGGAAGGATTTGTATTTAATGTTTTCAAGCAGTGAGGAGATTAGAAATTATTGGACTACTCCCGTACAAGAGCCAATACAACTCCAAACACACTCCTCTCAAAGTCCGCAGCAGTGAGAGAGAACCAGCGCTCCACCTAGAGCGGCCAAGGGCACAGTAGCAAGCCGTTTCCAGCGCTCCACCCTAGAGCGGCCAAGGTCACAGTAGCAAGCCGTTTCTTCAGCGCTCTACCCTAGAGCAGTTCAAAGGTCACAGTGGCAAGCCGTTTCTTCATCGCTCTACCCTAGAGCGGTCAAAGGTCGCAGTGGCAAGCCGTTTCTTCAACGCTCCACCGCTTCACCCTAGAGCGGTCAAAGGTTATCAGCAGTGAGATCAGACTTTTTTGTGCACTTGGTGGCTGCTTTGAACTTGCAACAAAACGCAAGCACTGTCTTGCACCAAGTGGTGTTACACATGACAAATAATAAAGCTCTGTGTACACCACACACACTCCCACCCCCAAGTCACTCCCCCCACCCCCACCCCACGCATGCACACCCCCACCCCACCCCACGCATGCACACCCCCACCCCACGCATGCACACTCAAGTCATTCACAAGTTCTTACTTAAGTCATTCTCAAGTCATTCACAAGTCATTCACAAGTCATCCTCAAGTCATTCACAAGTTCTTACTTAAGTCATTCTCAAGTCATTCACAAGTTCTTACTTAAGTTATTCTCAAGTCATTTACAAGTCATTTACAAGTCATCCTCAAGTCATTCACAAGTTCTTAGGCAAGTTCTTAGGCAAGTTTTTAATCAAGTTGTTCTCAAGTTAACCTAAGATCTAAGAACCTAAGATCTATGTTTTTATCTTAAATAGTAAATGTCTAATATAGTACACACATGCCTCAAAAAACGCGTCATCGTTGAGGATGTCTTGCTCAGCGTTCTCTGCATAGATCTTAATGAAGCTCTTACATCCGAAGCAACCGCATTGATTACAATTCTGGTCTATGGAAATGCCTTTTATAGACTCCATGTCTTTATTTATTGACGCCATCATTCTATAAACGCCATGATTTATTTTATTTAAAAAATTTAAAATTAAGTTCTTAAAATATTATTACATTTCAAATGGATCAAAATGATGCTTTGTTATTGGCGGTTTTGGCGTGCTGGTGTCTTTTTCTGCATTTAGTGGCTCAGATTTTTTTGATTGCTTTCGTTTCTGTTGCCATCGGTTATATATTTTATAGCCGCAATAACTGCCCCCAACAGCAGCAATGGCGCCAAAAATGGCAACAGTTTTAAGTTCAATATTCCATGAAGACTTTGGGGCCCTTGTATCACATGGAGTTTTTATAGCTGGCATTGAAACAACTTGTTCTGGCGTTGGCGGTGTTATGTTTTCATGATGAGTTATATTCTGTAACATTAATTTTTTTTGTCTGTTCCACTCTGCTAATTTTTTTCCTGCTTCAACACGCCCAGGATTTTAATGGTCTCCACCTGATTCAGCGTTTTCTGATGATTTTCTGGCTTGGTTACTTTCTCCACCTGATTCAGTGTTTTCTGGTTCTGCTGATTTTCTAGCTCGTTCATTTTGAAGGGAAATAAAATCTATATGATTAAAAGTAATTAATCCCATGATTAACGGCGATAACAATGTTCCAAATCTGTAATATAAATCACACCCTAGAGACTCTAATGTCTTTGTTAAAACTGGATCTTGCGTTAAATCATACGTAAGATCTTGTTCAGAATCAATGGAGCAAATCTACTGACTAGTTTAGTGTACAAACTAAGAACCGTTTGCCCCACACTTTTCACCATTCTAGACCCCAGCTGCGCTTCATACCTGTTATGATACTTTAAAATGTCTTGCGGCGACATCTGTTGAATCTGTTCAATGCTAAATTCAGTTCCGAGGAACTGTTTTGTTTTTCCGCACGCTGCCAAAGAATACAGCCTCTCCTTTTTGGGCATAATAGCTTGGTCATCAACTTGGTCATTCATAAGTTCGGGAAGGTTTAGGCCGCCTTGTAGCTGTAGGAGATCATCACTGTTCATGTTTTTTAATAATTATAATTATTTTATTTTATAAAAATGAGCACCGAAAAAACTGTTACTAACCTTGTATACCATTCTGCTGTTATTGGAGGTCTAAGTGTAGGATACTCAATGCTCGGTAAAAGCTTGTTAAGAATTAAACCAGCAGATCTTGGCAAACTAGACTTTGAGGATTCAGCAAAGCTGATTGCTATCATTGCAGCTTCGGTTGCTACGAAAGATTTTCTAGTTAAGCAAGGAATAATTCCAGACAATATAAATATGTAAGAAAAAAAATACATTTATAAAAAATGGCTTCACTCGCAATAATGATAGGCGGCGCTGTGGTGAATGCGCTTGCTTTTAGCGGAAGTAATTTCGCATTTAGTAAACTGCGGATGACGGCGAGAGAAAAAGACATAACAAAGCTATGGAGCAACTAGCAGCTGCACAAGACGCCTATGAAAGGCAGAGACTTGAGCAGTTAGATTTTATTAATGACACACTGAAAGAACAGGGGCATGCAGCTTACACATTTAAAAATGTTGACCAAGCAATAAAAGAATATTATCTAGTAACAGGCAAACCGGTCCAGACATTGCCCCCACCAAAATTCAGTGACTTTTATCAATCATCAGAAAAACAAAAGATGCAAGAAATTGGGTTTATTGTCGTTGGTATGACCGTTGTGTATTTTGTTGCACATAATATTGGTTGAGTAAAAAATGAACAAAATCTATTATTCACCAAAAGGATATTGGAAGGGAATCACGGCAATCAAAAGCTAAGCCAAGCAGCTGGAGTTAGTGAACAAACAGCAAAAGAATGGTTATCTAAACAAGCAATTTGGCAAATTTATTTACCTGCTCCTAGACGAATACAGAGACCACACTTTGTTAATACAACTCCAAACGACACCCATCAAATGGATCTTCTATATTTACCCTCTGATAGGATTAGACGAAAAAGATTTAAGTACGCACTCACAGTCATTGACATGGCTTCAAGATACAAAGATGCGGAGCCATTAACACAAAAGAGTGCTTCTGCTGTTGCTGTTGCCATACAGCTGATATACCAACGAGGGCCACTAACTTATCCTCGCATGATTCAAGTTGACGATGGAAAAGAGTTTAAAGGCCAAGCGAATCAATTATTGTTGAAACATAGAGTTACCATCAAAAGAGGCATTCCAGGAGTTCACAGATCACAGGCTTTAGTTGAAAACTTTAACAAACAGTTAGCCGAAAGACTTTTCTCCTACCAGTATCACAGAGAGCTTATTGACAACTCTCGCAACACAGAATGGGTTAGAAGACTGCCCTCAGTTTTGCGCGCAATGAATAATGAAGAATTTAAAGGGCTAAAACCAGTACAAGCAATCAAAAGAAAAACAATAAATGTTGTTGAAGGAGAGACTTCATCTGGCAAACTATTACCGTTTGGTTTAAAAGTAAGGTACCTTTATTTACCGGGGGAAGCGGAAGGGGACACTCGCATCAGGGCAACCGATCCAGTTTGGAGTGTTGACCCATATGAAATAAAAAGAATTGTAAAGATGAATCCGCCCGTGTATTATTTACGAGAAACTGACACAACAAAACAACCAGCTCCTCAAAGATCTTTTGTGAAGGAAGAACTGCAGATAATCCCCCCAGGCACAGTTCCGCTTTAATTAATTTACGTAAACATATTTGGTTTAAAATGGAAGGCCAGAAGGAAGCGCAGAACGAAACAAGAATGGTAAAGGAAGAGACCTTGAAAATGATACGGGAATCATTTCAGGCGTGTAATGCTATTAAGAAACATTTTCGAGGATTAATCAATGCATGCTAAATCATCCAGATCACCTACAACTCAAACCCCCAAATTGGGAAAAAGAATATCTTGAAATAATAAAAAAAATTCGAACTCGTCAAGCAAACATGAGAAAAGATTTAAATGAATTGGATGAAGCTATGATTGATCTTATAATAAAAGCTGATGAAAAATATAAAACCCCCTGTTTATGCGGTCCTCCAGTGCCGATTGCATATGAAAACTCCGGATTAACAAACACCCGTTTTGTGTTTGTTCTATCTAACGACTTCTTTGTTACAACTGTTGTGTTGATCTCATGTAGATTAGATCGCAGTTTTACGTTGTCATGATGAAAAGTCTTATTGCCAAACAATGCTTCTTTGTAGTTGTCATGTGATATGTTTGACTGCACAACGCTGCGAGATATTCCCTTTGCTTTCTTAATGATTTTCTCCTGGCTCGAAATACTGTACATTTTTGACCTTAACCCCACATACTCCTTGATCACCTTTCCAGATAATTCATCCTTCATCTTTCCTAAAACCTTCTTGTTAGTAATTGAATGCAAAGGCGAATCTTTAGGGTAATCAGATGTATCATACCATCCCGCATGTCCTTTAGCTACTTCCATTTCCATGTCTTTATAGATGTCTTCAGTAGGAATATCTATAACAAAACTGTCTGTATCTGTGTAAAGTACTCTGGACTCAGGATACGAGGGCTTAAAGTAGTCATAAAGAAACTCTAACATCAAAAGCTTTGATAATTCTAAAACAGTAAACCCAATAAATACAGGTTTGTCTAATTTGACTTTCTTTTTTCATCATTATGCCAAAAAGCTGATCATGAAATCTTCTAAAGTCCTGATAATTAGGTTTTGAAGTCAGCTTAATTGCTTCGTTCTCTCTAGTAACCAATCTGACATCTTTGCGCTTGTGCGGATTCTCCATAGTCTTTCCAAAACAGCTGTTGTTCATCAACTTGAAAAAGTCTTTTTCTGAAGCATCTGTGGATTTAGTTCTGAGGTCAGTGTTCTTCATGATGTATGGTTTCATGAACTGTTCTTGATCAAAAGCAATTATGCGATGAACTGCTGTTAACTTTAAACCATGTCTTAAATAAAATTGTAGAAGTCTGTAATGACAGACATAATTTTTTTTGCCTCGAAGATTAGGCACAAGTTTAGGTGGTTCTCTTGGATCCATCTTTAGACTTTCTGCTGCTAATGGATAGTCATTATGCAGGTCATGGAGTTCATGAGGATATTCTAAGTCAACTTCTAGAATGAAACCACGCTGTTGGTCAGGCGTTAAACTGCCCAACCACTTTAATGCCTTTTGAATATTATTTGTACCTGTGTGCATTTTAAAGTTGCGTAATGGAAGTGATTGCGCCATTGCCCATCCATACAGATTGTTTGCGTCTAAATACATGAGATAGTTAGACCTTTTACTCGGATCATAGTCGTCCAAGTATTTGTTGTTTGCTTTACAGTAATGATGCGACGCCATACTAATTCCTCCACGCAATCCGTTTTCAATCATCTGAATCATTGGTAAATCAGACAATAAATCAATCTGTACTCCAGTAAACTTTAAGAAAGCGTCCCAACTCATCCCGGGCGCAGAAATGTAATGCGCGGGATCCAGGCTATAATGTTTCATGCAGGTCTTTCTATAATTTTCAAAGACGTCCGCCAACAAACATACATCAGCCATCAAGTAGGAATCATGATAGTCTCCCATCGTTTTACAATCTAACTTCTGCCACGCATCTTGAGCATGTTGGTAATCAGAATCGCTGATGTCCTTTCCTCTAAGACTAGAAAAGAACGCGCCTTTAGGTGGAAGTGTATCTTCATCAAACCTTTCCCAACTGTTCATGTACTCATAAGGGTAAACACCCTTTCTAACGAAGTTGGGTCAAAATATTTTTCCGTTATTGGGCAGGACTTTAAGGACATGGCCAGTGACTCTAATGAACCCATCATGTGCTGCATAGAGTCATAAAAAGACATGTTATTTAGATTAAAGCACATGTACTTTTCTGATGACTGTGCAATGCATGCTACCCTTAAGGCGCTGGTTACTGCTTGCATTATAAGGTGAGAGTCGTAACCTCGCAAGTTGTGAAAGAATACAGGCAGCTTCCATGTCTTTGGTTCAAACTTTAGTTGAAGATTGCATTTACTGTGCGCTGCTCCTCTAAACTTTCCGCTAATGTGATCATGGTCTCTTACTGTCGGATTCTCTGCGTCTGATGAGAGACCTAAACCGCAAATCCAACAATGTGTGGCTGAGTCATACTGTTGTTGGTCTTCAGGTGTCATTATGATTTCAGATAAGTTTAGATTATTAGAACAGTCATTGCGCACTTGCTGCATGCGTTCTAAGAAGTATTCTGCGGCATTTGGCCCTCTATATAATTCTGGTTCTGAATAAACGCCATCCGACCAAACAATAATGAAGGCAAAAGACCAAATCTGATGATGACTCATTAAGAACTTTTTCAGAAGTTTTGTGGTGCTGGCCCTACGATAAGAACAATAATGCACTTCGAAGTCTGCGTAACTACGTTGGACTTGTTTGCAGCCGTTTTTTCCAGTTCTAAAACTAACTTTAGATCCTGGCGGAGGCCGTAGTTAGTTCTGTCTTACAGTCTACAGAACTTTTACAATGTTTATATGTCAAGCGCGGGCTCGAGTCGGTGAAATCTTGTTAAACAATTTTCTACAGAATTCTTGATTATGTTCATGTTTTGAAGTATGGCGCTAATAAACTGCTCATTGTGCGATCAATGGTAATGGGCAGCCCTGCTGGCGAAAACATTAGGGAGTAAGTCCCGACATGACTTTTGGCTGGTTCGCTATGTAGGACTGTTCTTGGACAACATTAATTGGCACCAATTTGTTTCCTCATCCATGTGTATCCATTAACAGTTATTGTGTTGTTTTGTTCTTCCAAACTGAATCATTTGGTCACACTAACAGGAAAGGATTTTTCCATTGAAGTTTAAGATCTTTGCGTATTGCCGATAGTTAGTCACTCTTTCTGGCGTGTTCGCGACAATGATGCAGCCTTGCAAGAACGCACCAACATGAAACATTTGTGTCTGAATTTTTTATGTTTAAAACTGCTCTCTTTTAAAACCAACTCCCGAGGTAGCGGAATGAAAGCTTGCCAACAATCGTGCATACTTTAGCCTGTTTTAAAATTCTAATCTCTAAACTTTGCCCTCTGACCAGCCAAGCCTCTCATTTTAGCTTCTTCAGCGGCAGCGTCAAACTGTTGCAAAAGGCAGTTTTTCGTCTGCCAACCGGGGTGTTAGAGTCATTACGAGAAAGAATACTCTGTTGTTATAGTCGAGACCCCAGACATCTAGGTTTCCTTCCATTTATTGTTACATAATCGATTAAACAGCTACATTACTTATAAACTGGCGGGTCTCTTAGTTAGTTTACCAGGACCTTGAGAAATTGCACTGAACAACACATGCCTGTACGTTTGTTGGGTCAATAACTTCTAAATTAATATCATTCAGTGCTCTTGATAAACGCTCTCTCTCGAGCATTCCCTTCAAACAATTCGTCTTGTCCATCATATATATTAGCCATGCTGTCTTCTTTTCTAAGCCAAAATATTTATTTAAAAATTAAAAAAAATACTTAATCAAACCAATATCAACGTCTTTTGTTGCGCTTGGACTCATAACCAAAGTATAATAAAACCACCCTTGGCCGTATGTTAGATGTGAGCTGATTAGAAAGAAGTTTAATGTCTCCGTTTAACTTTTTTTTAAGCATTCCTTTTTATCTGCTCCAGCGTCTGCTGTTGAGAAAAACATGCCCTCCGCCTTTTCTTGAAGAATCAAACTTTTTGTCTTTTGTAGTCATCAAAATCGCTCTGTAAACGATTAAATTCGTCATCCGTGATGTTTGAGTTCAGCTAGCGCTTTATTTATTGTCATTTTTTAGTCTACAGGAGACTAAGAATATTAGGAGCCGAATCAACTCAGAGATTATGAACGTCATACAGCTGTTGTCTGACCATATTATTAGAGTTTAGTTTTATAATTTTTTCCAGCCGCACTTACAGCAAATGGAACACAGACCGTAGAGCTAAAGACAAACCTCCTAGAGGTAAAGCTGGGGGTGCGCCTATGCCGATGCCTAAAGAGACCACCACACGTTGCAGCTGATCGGCGCTTTATAGTCGATGCTACCAGTATTAACAAAGGTAACAGCAATTAAAGGCAGCAGAATACTTCGTTGGTTTTGCTGTATTTTGAAAGGTCTTGCTCTGTTTTTTTTGTGCATTTTGCGTAATGTTTTGTTAATCAGAAGTTTTCTTACTTCGGGATCTATAACAGCAGAATTGCCTGCTATCACTTCTTTTGGCGGCGCTGGTAGGCAACATTGGATAAACCTGAACAGACATGCTTTTATAAAATAAAAATAATTAGTAATACTACATAATCTAATCTGTTTATTTTTCAATATTTAAGCATTCCATCAATATTAAAAACACATACACGTTAGAGGCTTTATCGGCTTCTTCTTCCTTTATCATTTGAATGTTTATTAAGTCTCTCACAGTTTCTCTCCGCTTCCATGCAACGGATTATCCACTGTTGACACTTAGGTCAATCTTAACACCGTATTTTGTTGTTAAATAATCATCAAGGCTTACACTGTGAAGATGTAAATCTTTAGACCCACGTCAACTGTTGATATCTACAGACTCCCGCCTCCAAACAGTTTACATATTTCTCAAAATGCGATAAGGTTTAAGCCGCTAGCATAGATTTTGGTTAGGACTGCCTCAATCGAACATGTACTTTCGTTAGTTTTGGATTAAAAAACTTTTCACTTCCTCTTTTGAATGGTTCTTCATCTTCACACAGCAATAAACATACCTTTAAGCGATCTGCTGCGGCCACAAAAACTAAATTCCATATAGTGTCTGCCCCTGCTTCTGGATATGTTGCATGATGAATCACTCTTTCTTAAAAATATTGCTAATGTGGACTTAAATTGATCCCCAATCAGCTTGCTAAATCAGGGTTGCTAACATCCGTCAAACTCTAACGAATGACAGAAATGCTGTATTTGGCTTCGTGTCTCCTGATGATATGATAACCCGTTTGTATTCATTAAAAGTAAGTTCATATGACAATCAGCTTTTAATGCTCCTTGAAAGTATGGCGCATGCGCTTTTAACAACTCAAAATCTAAGGGAATGGAAAAGCGATTTCCAAACGCAAAAATTACAGCCACATACTTTTTGCCGTCTTTAGTATCTGCGGCACCTATTCTATGTTTTAGTGCTTCATCATTTCTATTCCTTGAAACGCAAAGTCAGCCCTTTCCAATCCCTTCCCGTTAGCCCATAGATCAGATAGGTTAAAAATATGTCAGCATTGTGTAATGAAAAATATTTCTTGCCCCTCAAGTGTTATAGAAAATTTTCTTAAGCGATTGCCCGTCCCAGAGTTCTGTTACAACTGTCCTTTTGGGTCTGTTGTTAAGCTAGCGCTATTTTGAAAGTAAGACCGCAGAGCCTGGCACCATCACGACATTTTGCTCCCTCGGTCTGGAAAATGACAGTAAGATTTGATCTGCATCAATAGTAGATGGATTATATGAATCAGTCATAGTCCGCTTATTCCCCCCCTGCAACGCCAAGGGTTCTTTCAGCATTCCTATACGGGTCAAGAATCGAGCCATAATGCTTTGTGACATTTTTTTATAAACAAAATAAAAATTTAATTATTTAAAAACATGGCGGGAAATTGAAGGCGAAGAAGATTATGAATGTTTTTGATCCTGGAAAAACAATATGAGCGAAAGATGATCCCTTTGCACGGCATCAGCTCAGCGCTCTCAATGCGGCGCGAATTAACAGAAAGTGCGGTCGAGCAATTTACGAAAAGTTTAGGTCCAAGAAACCTCCCGAATTTATAGACCCAAATGATTTTGAATTAGAAGATGGTCATTTTGTTTGTAAGAGGCGATCATGAGAATCCGTTCGGCTTACAACTAAACCATACCCATCAAAGTTTTTAGCCAGAGTACAATTATACAAAACTCAGTGTAAAGATCAAAATCCCTTGGCATTGCAGACCAAAATTAGATAGGGAGGCAGTTTCTAAACTTCAAACACACCTACAAATATACTACCGACAGATAACCAAAGACAAAACATGGAACTTAGAATTAAATCAATCGGCAGATGAAATAATAAATGCAATAGAAGCAGAAACCAGTTTTTCAGAAGACAACCGCTTTAAAGACTATACAACGACTCCCCGCTACCCATGCGAGAAATAGCGGCCCTTGATCGTGCTTTAAGACTACCATTAAGTTAATTAACAAACAATTTAGCAAAACTAGGTGAACTAGATGAGCAGAAAAAAGAGAAAAAGAAAAACTCGTTGAGGCTGATGAGCGCCAACTTAGGGCCAGATAATAAAGAAAGAATAAGAACAAAGACTAAAAGATCTTAACAAGAAAGATCGGCAAGACTAGAAGTGCTAACTACTAACCGAGACCAATACGACTCAGTTAATAAAAAAGAGAAACTATCGAAAAAATTTTATATGAAGACACGACACTAGCAGAACGAAATACGAACACTGTTTAGAGATCAAGGAGTTCAACATTAGCAAGCGTTATAACGGCCTTAGGAATTGCAATAAGTACACTGGTGATGGCTATTACAGGCGCGTTGGAGGCAAAGTTCAGTACCTCCGCCGCCTCACCTGATAAATCATGGGTAAAAAAACAGCTTGATCATCTTGCGAATTATTAAAAAAATTAGCTAAAGCTATAGACCTCTTTACCAGGTATATTAGTGGGTGTTGTTAGTCTGGCTTTTTGTCTACTGCAAGCAAAGTAGTTGGACATTATGGCCGAGCACCTATGGACATTGTTCTCTTAAATAGTTGGTTACTCTTTATTAAAATAAAGAAGGAGTAATCCTAGCCAGTTAATCCCAACCACAAGCGCTGTCTTTTCATATACATGGTCACGCGAACAGAGTCCGCGAGCTTTGCTGAGTCTTCATGACTTGGGGGTTTGGGACTTCAGGAATTTTAGAGATGACTTAATCTTGGCGTTTCTTTTAATGTTTTGTAATAATACCTGCCCAGAAATTTATGTTGTGATTTTCCTTCCCAACCTTCTGTCATTGCCTGCTATAAAATTTCCATTATTATAGTTTATTATTATTCCAACCTGGAGTCTGAGGTTCAGAAGCAGCAGTATAAACCATGCCAACAGCAAATCTACTTCGATTAGCGTATTGAAAAACGAGATTTGGTACCTTTTTAATACTTGAAGGCAAATCCAAACTGTATTAATTAATGGCGACCCTCTAAATTTGCTAAGTATTGATTTGTGCATCAAAGCAGTATAAGGATCGAGTTATGCTCGATCTCGCCAGTGCTTGGCGAACCTAGCAAACACCAAACGTAAGTACGAATAGAGTCGTTTATTTCGTTCTATTCCCGCTCTAGTTAGGTCCCTTATGAAGTGTCCTAAGATAAATGTTGTCCCTCTGTTTTATGCTCTTGCTGTAGGGACCACGGGCGTCAACAGTTGGCCAAAAAAGAAAGATTTGAAAGGGAGGATGGCCAGTCATAGTTAATACTTTCTGTGCGTGCCCGCGAAAATAAAGGTCGCCTAGAGGCCATGAATATGATCCAAAACATGTCTAAAAGTCCTGTCTTAATGTTTATATTGAATTCCGTTACAGAACCATTTAAAAGCCTTCATGTCATTAAGTTGCGAGTGGATAAACGTTGTCATTTGAGTAATGGCGCTCGCAGTTTCAGTCACAATACGTCTGAAGGTGTAATAGAAAAGAAAACTGTACCCTGACCTCACCAAAAGGGGGGGGAAAAAATTCCCGGGGTGAATTTAAATAGATCAGCATACGACACCCTCCACACCCAGTGTGATGCGCAAAACACAGCAAAGGTTTAAACTGGTTCTGATAAAACTGCATCGTATGACAAACACCACGCTTTCTGATGTGGTCGTTTTTCCATAGGTGGGTTAAGATAGCTCTTCAATGGAGTACTCACCTTTTTATAAAAGAGCAGTCTGGGTGTCACAGCAATGTCAAGAGTAATCAGGTTGCTATATTATAAGATTGTAGTGCGGCCCCAACAGAATATTTGCGCCATATATTGAATGCGCTCATTTTTAATTTGTTTAAAAAAATGTTTTGTAACAATAACAACTCAAGACCGCCCTTCGTTTTTAGAACATGCTATTGATAACAATTGTGCGGGCAAAACGGCCGCGCTCCATGAAATATTCTACAAAGTCTAAAAAAAAAATGGTTTCAATATACGAATCCCAAGAAAAATAATGCAGTTCTAAAAGTTAATAAGAAGGGAGAGGTAGTTAGCCGGTTAACCATACCTGAGGTTATCATTACGGGTATTATGGTTCGCCTAAAATAAGCAATGAGTAATTTCGACATTACTCTCAACATTAACAATGCAAATCTAAAAACAAGGTTAACATACAAAACCTGAAGAAGAAGTATCACATTCCTTTTTGATGGTAGAGCTAGCTAAAATGTTAGGCTTTGCAGATGACAATCTAGATTTAAGTTGTGCAACAAAAACCTACTATTAGGAGAAAACCGCTCGATCTTGCATTACAATTCATTACTCTATGTTCATTTAGAATAACTGAGCACTGATGAAAACTAATAAGATTGAAGACCCTCAACTGATTACAGAGCTCTATACCATCAGGAAAGCACCTATTGCGAATATGAAATATGACAATTCCCTAATTTTACAGTTTTAAAAGATTAGTTTGTGGGAGGGTCGGATCAATTTAATATACAATCAAAGACAAAACAGGGAAAGATGTAAAATGCGATAACCTGCACATTGTTTTGGGGAAATAAAATAATGCGTTACTAAAATAATGTCGCGTGGGCCAGAAGAACCAGGAGTTACATTAAGCGCCTGATAAGTGTATAACTTTAGAATTAAAAGACTTGCAGACGTTGCGGACTTTGAACAGAATTGCGAAATAGCACTTTGTATGGTTTTTGCGTACACTAAGATGGTGATTATGAAACGTAAAGAGGTTGGCGACAACAAAAAGTTTCCTAAACTAGCACAACGGCGCAATCTAAGAGGCAAATAAAGTTAGGCTCAGTATTGACTAAAAAATAGTTCGAAAACCAGACCCTCAACTGGCACTTAGAACCATATTTAGAATGGGACATAAAATTTGAATACATAAGCCCCATTTACATATTTTTAGCCGTTCAGAAAAAGTTCTCAGAAAAGCATTCAACACTGGCCCGTTTACATGTAAGTCTTATAGGCCGGACAACAATTGACGGAAAGAAATTGAAAAAACGCCGTATGGGAAAAAGCAGTACATCCTCCACAGAAGAGAAACGGTTTTAAAGATGCTTCTACAAAATTACAGTTCATTCTGTTCCGCAAAGAAATTAGAGACAACGTTCACAAATAATATTTGCAATTCTGTCTTAAAAGATAAGGAGAGGTATGGGGTTTGGGCGTTAGTGACGTCCCTTTTTAAAGGAATCTAATTACTGGCAAAACTTAGACGTTGACAGTCTAAGTTACTGTCGTCAATTCTTCAAAATGGTGAGATATTAAGGTCATAACAACAAGCAACAAAATCAATATTAGTCTAAATAGAAACAATCTTACAGAACTAAATTGGATTAATCATACACATTTAGACCTTATAGGATTTTTATTATACTGAACAAGTTTTAAACAGAGGCCAGATAAAAACAATAACCGATTAGGATTAAAGTTCTGTTATACAACTAAGGAGCAGTTAAACTTTATGACAAAACCCTCATTGCTCATTGAATTTGTGGGCCGACGTGTTTGGAAAAACAATATTTGTCCTAGACTATTACAAACAGTTATCGCTATATTTTAATCATATTGTGGTTTTCAGTCCAACGCTTAAATGGAACAGAAGCATATCATGATAGAAGGTTTTATATGGACCAGATGATGACATATATATAGTTGATCCTAGGCAATAACCTGAGTGAGAGTTTAGAACATTTTTTTATAGACAGTATTGAAGGAACGCAGACACTATTTATAATAGATGACTGTTCAAGCAAAAGAGACATAATTAAAAAAGAGAAACACATTTATCAAAACTGCTTTCAGTGGAAGACATGCTGGGATAAGTGTGTGGATTTATCCCACGAAATAAAACTCGGTTTATAAAAAGACTTTAGCAGAACCGATAAAGACTGTAGTTTAATTCACAAGAAAACATAGACTCATATGGAGATGTTTGCGCGAAAATGATGTAATTGAAAACGATCAAGAAAAACATAGGATTAAACAAAAACTGAAATCTGAAAACCTTATAAATTAGTATTAAAAAACGGATAACGCCTGCAACAGGATGTTTGGGTTTGGGTAGATAATTCGTTATTTTTTGGTTACTTGCAGAGAACGGGAATAGGCGGCTTTTAGGCCACTTTCGCCCAAAAACTCGGTGGTGAAGCAAGGGGCTTAGAGCCCGCCTTTTCCTGTTCTCTACATTTATTCATTTCTTCTTCTTTTTTTCTTGTTTTTCCAAGTTGTTCTGGTTTTATTTTCACCGCGCCACTTTTCCACCATTCTTTCTTTCCCTGACCTGTGATCAAGACTTGTCGGGTAAGCCACCCCTCATAAGTCTGGATGTGTATGGTTTTGGAAAAAATTGCTTCCATCAGCTGGTGAGTGGTGTTCTCCCCGGTGGTGATGATGTTCTCACCGTCGTGTAGGGCCCCATTCCTCTCTTGGTTGATCTCAACTCAGGTGTGTGGTTGTTAATTTTGACAGCTTCAGTGATTTGTCTTCCCAAAGCATTTTCTTGGTAACTTGTTATCACCATGCTGTACTGGGGGGGGGGTTCACTGTTGCTGGTGTCTGTTGCTGTGGTGTCGCCACAACACTGAATCAGGTCTCTCTTTGCCTCTTCTTTTTTTTTCTTTAAAACTTCACAATCTTAACATGAGATCTGACTCATATCAATGACTACTAGTAACTTGTTGCACTATCTGTTGGCGCTACATTGACAGACACAATTTTATCAATAAATCATACAGGGGTCAGGAACACAGTTGTATAAACAATTCACACAACCGTCAGAATTCTACACGGGGAAATATTTTCTGAAATTTTATGGGGTATTTACCCCCACGAAAAAGGGTTTTGGGGTAACATCTACATTTACCCCCATGTAGCCCACTCCACTACTTCATATGAATGAATTTGTTTCCAGTTTCCAATCAAATACAATTTTACAGTAAACGTCAAAATGTGAACAGCAACAAGCCAGTGCCACGGTGTTCAAATGTTTTAGGTTCCAAAATTTGGGCTAAGCCAAGGGCAATACTAAAAAGTTGCAATCCTAAAAGAAGGGGAGAAATGTAAATACACATGCACACACATGCGCGCGCGCGCGCGCGCGCGCGTGTGTTTGTGTGTGTTGTGTGTGTGTGTGTGTTGTGTGTGTGTGTGGTGTGTGGGGTGTGTGTGTGGTGTGTGGTTTTGTGTGTTGTGGTGTGGGGTGTGCGCGCGCGCGGGGCCAGCGCGCGTTTAATAACACAAATACAATATACATGCCAGCAATACAAAAGAAAAAGAAGAAGAATAGTCATAATAAAAAAGACAAACAGTAAAGACAGAATACTGCAAATAAACCACCCAAATAGCCGTTATCAACATTGAGAGAGAGAGAGAGAGAGGGGGGGGGGGGGGGGGGGGGGGGGGGGGGGGGGGGGGGGGGGGGGGGGGGGGGGGGGGGGGGAGGGGAAGAGAGAAGAGAAAAGAAAAGAAGAGAGAGAAAAAGAGACAGACAGACAGACAACAGACAGGTAGACGGGTAAACAGGACAAGACAGAGACAGACGACAGCCCAGACAGACAGAGAGAGAGTTCTCCCTCTAACAGTTTTCATTGTCTTCTTCTTAAAAAACGGAAAAGCACTTTCCCCAAAATTTCAGGTCCCCACAGAGATGCTACTCAGGAAAGTTACTTTCCGTACCCCACGCAAAAGAGTTCTACGGCGTTTCATTATGGATCTTGCCGTGGGTCGTCTCACCAGTAAAGAAGAGGACACAGGGTAAGTTTACATAACGAGTTGATGACCGCACCCGGGACAGTGTTGCGAGAAAAGTACTTCAAAACAAAGCAGACCCCGCACCGGCTCAGTGTTCCAGCTACGACGCACAGCCGAACACATCCAACATTTCCGGTCCAGCCGATCCGGAGGAGATGAGCGCAGACCACTTCCTCCCTCTTAACACTAACAGGAAGCTGGCGCAGGTGTACGGCCGTGGCAAACCCTACACAGTTCAGGGTCGCTTGGTATGTACAGAGAAAGGTGGCCATGACACCCCTGGGCAAAAAGCAAAAAGACAAACAAACAATGCAAACAAACAACAATACCAACCAACCAACCCAAACCCAACCAACCACCAACCAACCAACCAACCAACCAGCCATCCAACCAACCAACCAACCAACCAGCCATCCAACCAACCAACCAACCAACCATCCAACCAACCAAACCAAACCAACCAACCAACCAACAAAACAAACAATACAAACTGCAAAAAGAACTTTTTTTCCTGTGAACCTTTTCACTTTCACAACAATGTGTTACTTTCTCGTAAGTTGGCCAGTGTTGGTGCTTGAAAACGTCTTAAAAAACCGAAGTATTACAGCTAAAAACAAACAAACAACAACAACAAACAAACAAAATAAAGTTATTTCAAAACAAGATGACTGATGGAGGAACATGAAGCGAACGTTAAAAAGAAACGGTATTAAATAACGCAGACGATACAACAAACCGATTACAGGACAAAACACAAACGCATTTTTTGACCTTTTGGTCTTCTTCCGGCAAAAACAAACAACATTTAGAACAATGAAAACGAAGGACGAGCAATCACGTATCTTCTCATATTCGCGCAATAAACAAAATTTGAAAAACAACAACAAGCAAATAGACAAACAAACAAAAAACAAAATTTGTCCTTAGAGGACAGTATTCAGAGCCTGAGTTATAGATTTAAAAACAAACAAAAAAAAACCCCAGTAAATAAGTGGGGTAACGTTTGCTCCCATAAGAAAACCTAACACAGAGTAACTTTTATTCAAGACTGGCACAGCCTTTTAAACTTGAATAAAGTCAGACAAATACATAGACGAACAATCTAATAGTGGGGGAAAAAAACAAGCGCAGCCAACAACTGAACTGTCTTCATAGTAATGACTTGGCAATGTTTTGGACTTAAGGGGCCTGCGCTTGTTTTTTTCCCCCACTATTAGATTGTTCGTCTATGTATTTGTCTGACTTTATTCAAGTTTAAAAGGCTATGCCAGTCTTGAATAAAAGTTACTCTGTGTTAGGTTTTCTTATGGGAGCAAACGTTACCCCACTTATTTACTGTTTATTGTTTACTGTTCCTGCCTCATTTCATTTCATTTCTGATTAAAAAAAAAACCGTTAAAGTTCCATAGCTCAATGGCTGCGGGGGCAGCAAATTATTGGCGGTTTACCGTATGCAGGGCACGGCATTAGGAATGGTAGCGGCCTCTCCCAATCTTTCCGCCGCTTTAACCTTTCCTGGTCTGAATCACGTATCCACTTATTGCCAGTGGACAGAGAGGATTTTCAAGCCATGAAACGCTGAAGATGTTCGAGCTCATGAACGACAACTCGCCAGGCAAAGCTCTAACCACGTGACTCAGACCCCTGTGTCTGATTAGTCTTAATTGATTAGATGGATTATCATGGAATGATTATGTAAAATAGCTGATCAACAGATCAGCGAAAAACGCCGACGAGAACGGCTTCTTTCACAACTCTCTGGTCTCATCAAATAGGGGGACTTTTGAAATCCTTCCCAGCGCTGTCAAATGGCTTCGGGTCGACTCCTTTGAATCGGCCAGATGCACGACATTTATTTTGTAAAGCGCAAACGTAAGCGTGAGAAAATGTTATTGCAAACAAGTGGGTAACTCTGCACCCAAGATGAAATAAATACATGCCCGCACTCCAAACGAAGCTGCCTACGACACCGAACATCGCCTAGACAACACACCGAGCACAGAGAACAGACAAGGAGACAGCCCCGTAACTGTTCTCATGTTAGAAACGGCCTGTGTTTTGATTTATTTATCTGTTTTGTTCATTTATTTACATTATTCATTTACTTATTTCATTATTTACCTATTTGATGACTTGTCTATTTATTTGTATGTATTTGTTTATGTATTTACTCAGCTACTTTTTTTAAATATTTGTTTATTCATCTGTCTATTTCATTCATCTACTTGTTTATTGACTCATGTATTCATCTGTTTCTGTATTTTTGCTCAATATTTCATCTTCCATGTCATGTCCATGGCTTTCCTCCGCTTCCTCAGCCCACCGCTGGCCTCGGCACGGGCAAATCTACGGGAGCGATCAAGATCACGTCTCCAGGAGGCAACCCAACGGAGGAGACACTGCCCAGTCACATCGGTGGTGTTCACTGCTGCCTGTTCTGATCCGCATACGTAGAACACCACCTCACTAAGCCCCCGCTACTGACAAGGCAAAAATTGCTTTGTCGCCGAGCCACCGTGAGTGAGCGTGCCTCTCCCCCTTCCCCACCATCCCCCTCCTCTCGGGGTGCGCCACTACGTCCGTCCAGCGACAGCCCCCGTGAACTTGCCGATACCGACGACTCCCATACGAAACCACCAGGGTCACAGAGGTGAAGAAGGACTCACACACATAAGGTCACTACGAGGGTAAGACATGAAGGACCATATAGAATTTGAGAACCTTTTTCTTAACCTGCCGCCGTGGCGAAGTGGTTAGCGTCGCGGACTCCCGGCTGGGAGGGTCGTGGATTCGATTCCCATCAAAGCGTTTCATTTATGGATTTTTCTGCCCCGACCGGCTTCTTTTCTAGAGTTGAGTTTGCTAGGTACTCAATTAGGTAGACTGGGACCATAAACTCGAATTTCATCAACTTCATGAATGCGTCTTTTGAGAGTGTTGCTCAAATTCCCTGACCAACACTGCAGGTATTTCTCTATAGGTCTCGGGCCTGGTTGACGCCGGGATATACTACGACAATAAGCGTAGAGTGCAGCCCTGTCACGCAGTCTCAGACCAGTATGAACATCCGTGGCCTCATCTTTATCATTCATATCCTCATCGATCATCATTTAAAACAAAAAAGTCTTAAATTCTACGGCCCTTCATGCCCTGCTCTCAGGGTGATCTCCATTTCGCTTGCTTTGGTTCTGACGGGGTCACAGCTACCGGCAACTTCATAGGGGCTGTCTTTGGAAGGACGTATAGTGGGCGCCTCTCAGAGGGAGAGCTGGCTCACGCCGGCTTCGCGACTAAGCCATGATCGTAGGGGCTTAGTAGATGGTGCCAGCGCATGTTGGATCAGAACAGGCGCCACTGAACACCAACCGAAGTGATTCGGCAACAGTGCTGTGTCTCCTCTGGTGGGTTGCCTCTTGACGACTTGACATTGACTGCTCCCTGTGGATTGTCGTTGCCGGCACTGTGGCGGACGGGGTCCAGAGTGAACGGCGTGGGTGAAATGCCACTCAAAGGATGACGGTCATGACTAGTTCTTCGCTTGCACAGATTAGTGGCAAGTTCCCGCCAGGGATGGGCGGCACGCCCTTTGATGACTAATTATCCAATTCGTGATCTACAGGATCTGTGGCATTGTGGGCAGGTGCAGATCTGGCCTGCGTTGTTGGGCTGCGGACCTGGGTCTTCCTTTCTCCTTCTCTTCTCCTGTATGTTCTGTCGTCGGTTTCCTCGAAGAGTTGGGTTCCCCTGAGCGTTGAGGCTCTCCAGCTACCTCTACTTGATGCGGCTGCTCCCAAGTCTTGGGGTCAAGTGACGAGACAGAGAAAAACGTTCTCCGTGATGCTGATCGATGACAGCGAGGATGATGACG
>CM031619.1:41730163-41750252 GCA_018398815.1 Conus ventricosus
CTTGCGATCTGGTCAGTTTCACTGACACCACGGTTATTTGACAGGTCTTCATCACTTTTTCATTCATCTGTTGGTTTTGTTGTTGTTGTTGTTTTTTGGTTGTTTTCTTTTAAGGGGAGTGGTAGGTAGCGGTGTGGTAATTTTACAAGTCGCGAGAAAAATTTACAGCATTTCGCCGATCGCCTGGCCAAATATACATGTGAAATAAATAAACGAGATGATGACGGTTTAAACATCTTCGTGTTTTGTGTTGTTTTGTCGGATTGTTTTTTCGTTCCATGTTCAATGCAAACTAAGAGAATGTTGGCTTTAAGGTTTATTAAAAGTCGCACTGTACAGGAACATTTTCTATTGATGTACTATCGTTAATGTTCGTTTGTTTGTGTGTACGTTTGTTTCTCTGCACCATAAATGTCAAAAAGTCCTTTGTCTGGTGCATAAGATTATTGGTATTGTCACTGTCTAGTATGAATCATTCGTCTTCTTCTTTTGTTGTTGTTGTTTTTTTTTTAAGGTTTTATTGGTTGGCATGTATGTGTGAATGATGTGAGCGAGTGTGTGTGTGAGTGAGTGAACTAGTAAGTGAGTGAGTGAGTGAGTGTGTGTGGTGTGTGTGTGTGTGTGTGTGTGTGTGTTGTGTGTGTGTGTGTGTGTGTGTGTGTGTGTGCCTGCGTGCGCGCGCGCACTTGTGTGTGTGTGTGGTGTGTGTGGTGTGTGTGTGTGTGTGTGTGTGTGTGTGAGAGAGAGAGAGAGAGAGAGAGAGAGAGAGAGAGGGGGGGGGGGGGCGCTGTCCGGCTGTTTTTTTCTTCTTTGATAGCACAGAGAGGTGACACAGTGATCATAAAGTGGAATCCTTGGTGAGTGCGTGTGTGCGAATGCACGATTACAGAGTGTGCAAATAAGTCTGTTTGTAATGCGAGTTTCTGCGTATGTGTACTTTTCGTATACACTTATGCACGCCATGCCAAAACACACACACACACACACACACACACACACAGAGAAAGAGAGAGAGAGAGAGAGAGAGAGAGAGAGAGAGAGAGAGAAGAGAGAGAGAGAGAGAGCAAATGTTAAGCAGTAAGTGTACATGCGCCCACGCGACTGTCTGTGTTTAAGAGAGAGAGAGAGAAGAGAGAGAGAGAGAGAGAGAGAGAGAGAGAGAGAGAGAGAGAGACAGACAGACAGACAGACAGACAGATAGAGAGCGGAAATGTTAAGCAGTAACAGTGTGTACATGCGCGAGTGTGACTGTCTGTGTTTAAGGAAGAGAGAGAGAGCGAGCGACAGTGAGAATACGAATACGAATATATATATATATATATATATAATATATATATAAAGAGAGAGAGAGAGAGAGAGAGAGAGAGAGAGAGAGAGAGAGAGAGAGAGAGAGAGAGAGAGACAAGAGGTGTGTGTGTGTGGTGACAACGAGCGAGCGAGAGTCCAGAAACGAAAAATAAACCATAAATAAAAAATAAAACGAAATAAATGGACATCGAACATTTAAACACACGTTCACACTATACATGCAGAATGGTACAAAGCACACCACACACACACACACAAGAAGAAGAAAAAGAAGAAGAAGAAGAAGAAGAAGAGAGAGAGAGAGACAGACGGACAGACAGACAGACACAGAGAGAGAGACAGAGAGAGGCTACACGCCAACCAGAGACGACAAAGAGGTGACCGTGACAATCACACCAAAGACCGATCACTCTATGACCCGACACCAGAACAGAAATATATTTTTTGGACATTTTCTTTTTTATTGATTTCAGTATGTATCCAGAAGGGGGGGAAACAACTACCACAAAATCCACATCGGGAAACAAAATGACCAAGTCATACACACCATTCTCCACATGATCAAGAAACCATTCTTCCTTTTTTTTTTCTTTTTTTCTTTTTAAATCAACAGGACGTAACCGATCCTGGATTTCTTGTACACTCTCAGCCTCGTTCATGTTTATATCAAAGCGGGAAATCTGGTATCGTGATTATCAAGTCAAAAATATTAGTCTAAAAAAAACAACAACCGTACAGAAATCTTATTTAAAAAAAAAAAAAAAAAGCTTAATCTTCGGTCCAACGACTGAATCAAAAAAAAAGAAGAAAAAAAAAGGGAGACAATCGTAACAAACGATCGATATTACCACACAGCAGGCGCACGCACGCACCCTCACAAATACCTCTTCTCACACGTACTGCTACACACATAACATACGGTCTCAGACACACGCATGCCAGTATACACGTGCTTGCAGCATCCATTCAGTTGTTGAGAAAAAAAAAATAATAATAGGCACGCCATCATCATCATCATCATCATCATCATCATCATCTTACACCAAAAACAACCATATACATTTCTTCAATAGATTACAACAGAGAAAACAGTAGTAGCTTTGAGACAAATGAGGATGGGGATTAAAAAAAAAAACAGAACCAGGTTTCCAAACTCAAACCATGGCTTGTTGGGTTGTTCGTGGGTAAGCTCGATCGGACCTTCTGCACGGGACTGTAGGCAAAGAATGCTGGATTTCTGGGCATTGAGGAGGGGCACCTGGGGGGGATCGGACCTTCTGCACGGGACTGTAGGCAAAGAATGCTGGATTTCTGGGCATTGAGGAGGGGCACCTGGCGCGGCCAACTGTCCGCGGCACACTCACCACACCTTCCTATATTATACATGTTCGGAACTGGACGACGCGAGAACGCACGCGCGCGCGCGAGCACACACACATATATACACACACACACACGCATACACGCACACACACACACACACACACACACACACACACACACGCACGCATACACGCACACACACGCATACACCACACACACACACACACGCATACACGCACACACACACACACACACACACACACACACACACACACACATATACTTACACTTCACTAACATGCACGCACTGCCGCCCGCGCTTTCGTTCTTCTCGTCACCAGCACTCAGTAGTAGTGAGAGACAAACAGACATACATCTTTTTTTTTTTTTTTTTTTTTTTTTTTCATGCTGGCCGTCGCTCCACTTGACCTGTAGTGTAGAACACTGAAGAAATTACTGACGTCGACACTCATCACTAACACGACAAAATACAAAAGTCGTATCCAACCTGCCCACCCCCCCCCCCCCCCCCCACACCCCCCCCCCCCCACTACAATTTCCTCGTCCTTCTGGTATATACCAAAAAAAAAAAAAAAAAGAAAAAAAAAGAAGAAAAGTTGGTAGGTGGGCACGAAGCAAGGACAGGTAACTGGAATCTAAACTCCCAACATGCCGTGTATTAATTTATATACTTTTGTATAAAAAAACAACAAAAACAAAAACAAAAAAACAACCAAAAAACAGACCACAAACAAAAAACCCCACGGATTATGCCAAGATTCACAGAGAACGTCATCAAAATTTCATGTTCATTACCTAAACGCATTGGATCACGACATAGAATGGTTATACTGGAGGGAACGCGGCCGTTTCAAGTCAATCACTCCTTTAATTAAAAAACCAAAAAATGCACACCTACACCCTGTCTATCCCCCCCTCCCCCCCCCCCCCCCGCACCCCACCCAAAAAGAAAAAGTATGAGAGGGAGATGAAGAGTTGGGGGGGGGGGGGGGGGGGGGGGGGGGGAGAAGAAGACGCACAAAACAGCACGTGTAAAGGCAATCAACACGGTCACGCACATCAAGCATGAATCGTCTTCGTCATCATCATCGTCGTCGTCGTCGTCACCGATGACCGATTCGGAAACTTTCCACACGGCGACATGACGTGACGACGGACAGACGGCCAATCTGACCGACGGGTATCACGATGACACAGACCTCAGTTCAATCCTCAACGGCTGTGGCATCGCTTGACCTGCTCAAAACAACGGAATTTCACAGGAACTGGAGAAGGAGTTGTTTGGGGGAGGGGAGGGGGGAGGAGGGGGGGGGAGAGAAAGGGGCGATAAAATTAAAAAAAAAGAAATATTGAAAATCACTGAAGTAAAAAAAAAAAAAAAAGTTTCACATTCATCAGTCACCGTGTGCTGTACAGCCGTTCCCCTATAGCACCCCCCCCCCCCCCCCCAGCCCAAACACAGGTGGCTGTTTCCGTCGTGCGGCTTTGTGACAAAGAGAGAGAGAGAGAGAGAGAGATAGTCAGTCTTACAGTGCGGTATTTACACGTTCGGAAAACGGCGTCACGGTAGAAATAATGCTGCAATGTCAACAACATGAGGCATCGACTCCAGAACGTTTGCAATAGGAAACATTGACTTTCTGAGGTTATAACCTGATCCATTTTCATCTATTCATTTCATTTATTTCCTTATCTATTGAGAGAGAGAGCATTATACAATTGAAAACTATAAACGTGAGAGAGAGAGCATTATACAATTTAAAACAATAAACGTGAGAGAGAGAGAGAGAGAGAGAGAGTAGGAGAGAGAGAGAGAGAGAGAGAGAGAGAGAGAGAGATTCAGATTAGTTAGAAAAGAGTGTGTGAACACGTAAAGCACAATAATTATAAATAACTATAATACAATATGGATCGAAAAGCAAATCGTTTGAAAGAGAGAGAGAGAGAGAGAGAGAGAGAGAGAGAGAGAGAGAGAGAGAGAGAGAGAGAGGAGAGAAAGATCTACCGTTTAAAACCGTGACAGAGAGAGAGAGAGAGAGAGAGAAGAGAGAGCACGCACACGTTGAAATCCTAATCCTCTTCCCTCCGTTTCCAGCCACTGGCCAGACCGTTGCTTCTATCTAGCTGATCAAGTCGCGAGGATTTCACGGGAATGGTGGAGCAATCAATGACGATGAAAAAAGCACCGCGCTCTGGCACAGCTGATAACGGACAGCATTAAAAAAAAAACAACAACAACAACCAACAATCACAAAAAAGCCAGGCTTTAACCGACAGCCTCTCTCTCCCTCCCCCCCCCCCCCCCTCCCCCCACCCTGCAATCAATGACGAGGAAAATTACAGCATTCTGGCACAGCTGACACGGAAAGCATAAAAAAGAAAAGAGAAAAAAAAACCATCACAAAAAGCCAGGCTTTAACCGACACCCCCCCCCCCCCCACCCCCCCCCCCCCCCCCCGCGCGCTCCCTGTCCGGGCTCCGCCTCATTTAAAAAAAAAAAAAAAAAAACCTTTTAATGCTGTCACATGTTATTTGTGTTCAACATATAGTATGAAAAGAACGATGTCAACTGTACATCTCTTGTCAGTGAATATGATAATGGTGAGACAGTTCACGTTTTCAACACACCAATCACCACCCTACGTCTTCTGTAAGTGGTAGTCGTGCTAGTGACGCTGTGACGCTCTGTGCAAGCTCATGTTCATGTCGAACTCGTCTTGTGGTGGCCACTGAGATGGAACTGTGGGGTTTATTTAAAAAAAAAAATACAGGTAAAATAAAGAGAAACTAAAATAAACGAAAAAATAACGATGAAAAGGGGGGAAAAAAAGCACAAAACGTTAAAAATAAACACGAAAATGCATTTTTTTTTCTTAAACAGCATCCCCCCCCCCCCCCCCCCCCGCACCAACACCACCACTACTTTTTTTCTTTTAAATTAAGTGACGGCAATTTGTAAATAATTTCCCACCACCATTCCTCTCAATACCTTGCGATAATCATCAACGATAAACAACAATGTCGTATTGATTTGTGCCGATCCGTTTTTAGTTAATACAATGACGCTATGAAGAAAAGATATGTCGGTCAATTCTTACCATTTGTGTGTGTGTGTGTGTGTGTGTGTGTGTGTGCCAATAATGGCACAGCTACCAAAAATGAAATCATCCGATGATCCATTACGTGTGTGAACGTTTCAGTTTACTTTAAAACAAAACAACAACACCAACACCGTTTTGGAATTCAAAGAAAAATCTACCAATTCACTTCCTTTTTTCCTTTCCGTCGATCATAAGAAAAGTCACAAAAATTGTGTTAACCAATCAACAATAGGAAAAAAAAAAAAAAATTCGTTATAATTTGTACCACGCACCCCCGATCTAAAACCGTCGCCGAGATCTTGTCACGACAGGTACAAAAGAATAAAACGGAGGACAAAATAAGAAATATACCATATGAAGAGTGGTCTCGGAAAACAAAACAAAAAATCAGTGATCACAAACAAAAATTCAATGGAAACCAGACTGCCAGACAGCTAGTTAGTGTAGTCAATTCATGTCTCAAAGCTAGTTAGTGTAGTCAATTCATGTTTCAAAGCTAGTCAGTGTAGTCAATTCATGTTTCAAAGCTAGTCAGTGTAGTCAATTCATGTTGCAAAGCTAGTCAGTGTCGTCAATTCATGTTTCAAAGCTAGTCAGTGTAGTCAATTCATGTTTCAAAGCTAGTCAGTGTAGTCAATTCATGTTTCAAAGCTAGTCAGTGTAGTCAATTCATGTTTCAAAGCTAGTCAGTGTAGTCAATTCATGTTTCAAAGCTAGTCAGTGTAGTCAATTCATGTTTCAAAGTTGATTCCATCTTCTTTTTTTTTCCCGGTCTTTCCAACCCCTACCCCACCACCCTCCTACCCCCCCCCCCCCCCCCCGCCCCACTCTCCGTTATTTTAGTACCCCTTAAATGAATAAAAAAAAAAATCCATGACAATCATTAGCAAAGGCAGTAAATTTATTCATGAAAAAAGAAAGAAAGAGAAAAAGAAAAAAAACAAAACAAAACAAAAGAAAGAAGAAGAAGAAGAAGTGGGGATGTTTAGCGAATCCATGCCGTACGATCTGCAGACTATTAGTCTAGAGATTAATGTTTGTGAAAAACGAAGAAAACCGTAAAATAAAAAGAAGTCAATTCGAATATCATTACTGAAAATCAAAACTAGATATAAAGAAATGCACAAGGACAAAAAGAACTTTAAAAATAAACCATACAAACAAAAAAAAACTCCCGAACTTAAAAAAAAAAAAAAGGGGGTGGGGGGGGGTGTCAGTCATCATGCCACTAGCGCCACAGGAAAAACAACACAGAACCAAACAACACACACATACAAACCAAAAAAAACAAACAAAACAAACTCCGTTGATTTCATCACCCTGTAAGAAGAGCGCGCATTGGTTGGAAATGACTCAAATGTTCAGCTTAAAGAAATACTCGCACCGCTATCCCCCCCCCCCCCCCCCCCCCCCCCCCCCCCCACAATCCCCTTCTGTCCACCTAATCATGTCTTTCTTTCTCCAATCAATTATTGTTTTTTGTTGTTGTTGTTTTTTTCCAAAGCTGCGGAAAGTCTTAATCACAGTTTTTCTCTCGCTCTGTCTTCTTTTCCTGTTTTGTTCTGCAAATTGGTGGGGACGTAACGTTGTTGGCGATTCAAGCAGTTTCAATCGTTCGTCACGTCAGCGTGGGATTTACATTATTCGTGTGGTCTACAATGTCATGCATGCGCATAGTTAAAACACGGTTAAAAAAAAAAAATTAAAAGGATGGTGACAGAGCTGCATGCTTGTTTCCTAATTTCTGCACATTACGCATTGAAGATATCGTGAACGGAATAGTGACTGTAGAAAGGAAAGTGATAGAGTTGCATGCTTGTTTCCTAATTTCTGCACATTACGCATTGAAGATATCGGAACGGAATAGTGACTGTAGAAAGGAAAGTGATAGAGTTGCATGCTTGTTTCCTGATTTCTGCACATTACGCATTGAAGATATCGTGAACGGAATAGTGAGTGTAGAAAGGAAAGTGATAGAGTTGCATGCTTGTTTCCTAATTTCTGCACATTACGCATTGAAGATATCGTGAACGGAATAGTGAGTGTAGAAAGGAAAGTGATAGAGTTGCATGCTTGTTTCCTAATTTCTGCACTTTACGCATTGAAGATATCGTGAACGAATAGTGAGTGTAGAAAGGAAAGTGATAGAGTTGCATGCTTGTTTCCTGATTTCCGCACATTACGCATTGAAGATATCGTGAACGGAATAGTGAGTGTAGAAAGGAAAGTGATAGAGTTGCATGCTTGTTTCCTGATTTCCGCACATTACGCATTGAAGATATCGTGAACGGAATAGTGACTGTAGAAAGGAAAGTGATAGAGTTGCATGCTTGTTTCCTGATTTCCCGCACATTACGCATTGAAGATATGGTGAATGGAATAGTGACTGTAGAAAGGAAAGTGACAGAGTTGCATGCTTGTTTCCTGATTTTCCGCACATTACGCATTGAAGATATGGTGAACGGAATAGTGACTGTAGAAAGGAAAGTGATAGAGTTGCATGCTTGTTTCCTGATTTCCGCACATTACGCATTGAAGATATGGTGAACGGAATAGTGACTGTAGAAAGGAAAGTGATAGAGTTGCATGCTTGTTTCCTGATTTCCGCACATTACGCATTGAAGATATGGTGAACGGAATAGTGACTGTAGAAAGGAAAGTGATAGAGTTGCATGCTTGTTTCCTGATTTCTGCACGGAATAGTGACTGCTGTCGGTTGGAAGGGGGGGGGGGGGGGGGGGGGGGGGGAGTCCTTTAACGCGAATATTCAATCCACGGGTAAGTTGCTTTCTTTGTGAACAGTTCTTTCCCATCTCGGGATAACACGTCCATCGATTTTAAATGATCTCTGGATTTACTTGTTTATTTACCTTCCATACATCTGTCTTACTCTTCAAAGTATGTACCAGTAGGGAGAAGGGGGTGGGGGTGGGGGTGGGGGGCGAACTCTTGGGAAAAAAACCAAAACAAACAAAAAACAAATAAACAGCTCCGAATCATTTAACCCACTTCGTCCCAAACTACACTCTCTCCTTCTCCATAACCTACAACCACCACCCCCCCCCCAAAAAAAAAAAAAGAAAAAAAAAAAAAAAGAAAAGAAAAGAAAAAGAAAAAAGAAGGTAATGAGTGCTCTTCAACTGATATTGTGATTGAACGTTTCCACACTTCACTTCTGAGTCGATGAAATCTTCATCTTTTTAATTTACTACCTTTTCGAAAACCATACTCTGTACACACTGTCGGGGCGATTTTCTCAGGAAAAAAAAATTACCCAGCATCAAAACGGGCTAACTCTTGGGGGGGGGGGGGGGGGGTAAAAAAAAAGAAAGAAACCTACTTGAAACATATAGTAAATCTATAGTAAAACCAAAGGACAAAAATTCAAAAATTCTAAAGAGAAAAAAAAAACAACAAAAAACTGAAGAAAAAAAAGAAACTGAACTCTGACGCACATAGCGAGCTCAACCGTTGTGTGTGTGTGTGTGTGTGTGTGTGTGTGGTGTGTGTGTGTGTGTGTGTGTTGTGTGTGTGTGTATGGGGGGGATGGGGGGGGGTTGTCGCTTGTTTGTTTGTTTTTGTCCTTTCGGTATTTCACCCCGAGACACGGAGCTAAAAATTTTCTCACAGCTATAGAAATACTACACACCAGTTATGTTTGTTAGTCCCTCTGTGTGTGTGTGTGTGTGTGTGTGTGTGTGTGCGTGTGTGTGTGTGTGTGTGTGTGTGTGTGTGTGTGTGTGTGTTATGTGTGTGTGTGCGTGTGTGTGTGTGTGTGTGTGTGTGTGTGTGTGCGTGTGTGTGTGTGTGTGTGCGCGCGTGCTGAGAGAAGGCATCGGATGAAGTGCACATCTGTTGACAATGAACTGCCTGTGTATCCACGGACTGCCGGTATGTTTATGTTCGACGACTTAACCCATTCCTCACCCACCCCCCCACCCCACCCCCTCCCCATCCACACACCCCCCATCCCCCTCCCTCCCTACACATCTGCGTCCTTCTGCTGCCAACCTGTTGCCTCCACGATTTATCCAGTGTTGCCGGCGTTCGCGTTGATGTTCTCTTCATTAGCGCCAAATTGTTCTCCAATACTTTCTTTCCTACTTTATGTTGCTTTCCCTTTTAGTTCCTTTTCTTTGTTGTTGCCTTGGCCTTTGTTCCCTGTGTTGCTTACAACGCTCTTCTCTTTTTTTTTTTTTTTTTTTTTTTTTTTAATGATTGTTCTCTGACGGAATACGTAACAATGGCTTGATCAGTTTGTGGGTCTGTGGAATCAAGAATTAATTGTGTCGCTTCTTTCAGGGATACAATTTGTCAGCCCTCATTTATTGACATCCACCTAAAAAAAAACAACAACAAAAAACAACAAATCAAATAGTGGAAATAATCATGTTTGCTCACCTGGTCTCCCACCCGCAAGTTGCATTAAAAAAGAAAGAAAGAAAGAACAAACATGACATACAATTTCGAAAACCACTTTGCCTGCGTTTAACAGCGATTATATTTCGGGAGTACGACTCCCCTTCCCTCCTCCCCCCCCCCCCCCCCCCCCCCCTCCTCACCGTTACCCTGTCTTGGACCTCGAGGTGGGATGAAGGGGTGGGGGGTGGGGGCATAACTGACATGATGAATGAATGATAGTTAGCTGCCCTGGGACTCTCCCTACTACAACACTATTACTACTACAGCATTATTTTATATGTTCGGACGATGTCTCAAGACATATTATCTGGTCTACTACTGATTTCCCGTTCTTCATCCGCCACAAGAAAGAAGTTCGTCATGAGATTAAATGAAAGTTAAGAAAATACACAGTAAGAATTATAAAAAAAAAAAATAAAAAAATAGTTTCTGATTCACTTGCTGAATCGGAACGACAGAGAGTCAACTACACGCGCTGGCATTCCAGGCCAAGCCGAGTCTCGCCCATGGCTCTCCATGGAGGCAGACACCTACATCCGCCGACCTTCTCCGTCAAAAAAAAAAACGGGTGAGAAAAAAACAAAACAAAACACCACCACAACACAAAAAAAAAACGTGAGTTAAACAGACCGACGCGCGGAGACACGAGAAAGGCTGTGGCGAAACACCGCAACCATCGTCCTCCCCATCTGTCATCATCCACCACACACCACAACCCCGACCGCTACTGTTAAAAAAACTCCAGACCACACCTTCATATCATCATCATAACAATAAAAGTTATCGTCAAGTTCAACAGACACTGCCGTGACAGAAAGGGACGGAACCCCCCCCCCTCCTCCCCCTCCCCCTCCCCCCTTTCCAAACGTCACTATCTCTATAGTCGCTGTGGGAACACAGGAGACAGGGCAATCCCGGCGGCGGGGGGCGGGCGGGCGGGCGGGCGATCAGCTGACCGGAAGTTCCTCCATGATGACTGGTGACGGATCGTAGAGTACAGTACAGTACAGTACTGCACAGTACAGCACAGGTCAGGTAACAACACTTACACTCTTTGAGCCTCACAGTCATCGGTGACACTTTGAGGTCAGGGGAGGTGGGAGGGCAGGGGTGGGTGGGTGGGTGGGGGAGGGGTGGGGAGTGGGAAGGGATGGGGGTGGTTGGTGGTTGGTGGAGGAACCCTGACACTGGTTGATTGATGGATTGATTGATTGATTGACAATCGGTTGATACTATAAAATTGTCTCAGTTCATTGTGGATGCTGTAAAATTGTCTCCGTTCCTTGTGGATGCTGTAAAATTGTCTCCGTTCCTTTCCATTTGAATTCATGAAAAGGCAATAAAAAAAAAGAAGAAAAAAAAAGAAAAAGGTTTGCGAAGTCAGAAGAATGGCACCCGAATGTGGCAGAATTACAGTCCACGCTTCTTTTTCTTTCCCTCCCCCCCTAGTGCCACAGTTCCAGGCTGACCTCTTGTTCCAGAAACAGAAATGGTGACTAACAACTCAGTCTGTACATGAATTACACACTGTTATTGTCTGGCTGATGCAAGGATTACGGGGAGGGGGGGGGGGGGGGGGGAGGAGTTATGCTGCCAACACACAGCATCTGGACATCATCATCAGGATGATGATCGGACTTCATGAATTGATCAATGCTTCAGACATCGCATCCTCGTCACTGGAAGTCACACGGACGTGGTCACAGCACACGAAACAGTGTCACTTTAACTGAGGCGGATGCCTGGCCCTCCCACTTGTCAATACTACACCGTGTGATGTTCACTTTCCTTCCAGATTTTTTGCTTTTTTTTCAAAGTTCTCATCATCAAGGTTTGTTTTTGTTTTTCCTCATCGTCAAGTCTTCATTGTCGCGCGTGCCATTTCACACAGAAAAAAAAGCGAGTCTTGTTGCGGTATCGCTTTTAACAAATAATTCAACCAAACAAAAAAAAGAAAAAAAAAAGGAGTTTTCGGTTCTTTCAAGTCTTTTCCAATACTTTGACTGTTAGAAACACGTGCGCAGCTCGACTGGAAAAGTGCTGACACACTTAAACGGCGAGTTCTACTGGCAAGATCAATTGTCCATCAAAAAATCTTGGTTCTACACAACAATGTACACTTACTTGCACAGGAACGCACAGTAACACTGAATTAAAAAAAAAAAAAAAAAAAGAGGAAAATCCGTGTCTGGTGACGATAATGTTTCCCAGTAAGGACCAACATGGCTAAGGATTGACAACAGCAGCAACAACAACAACAAAAAAAAAAAAAGTTCACACCACCACAACTTTGTTCCGTCACTGTCCTTCCTGATACGTCACAGACCTCTGACGTCATTAAACTCACACACACACGCACCCCCCCCCCCCTCCCCACCCCGGGGGACGCACGTGTCCAGCACTCAAGCAGGACCTGACGAACAGTTTCTAAAAGCCCGGGAGCCCAGCATCTGGCGAAAGAGTAAGGGGGGGGGGGGGGGGGCTCTCCCAGATCCAAGGCGTCTCCGTTCCAGCTGTCCGGCCGGTCTCCCTCCGGTCGCAATGGAAATCCTGTTCCACTGGGAAGCAGCGCCATGGCTCCCCACTTGGCGGAGACAGTGACCTCACCAAGGGACCTCGCCCTCGACTTGTTGTCCAAGTTCTCGGGCGAAGCCCCCTCCTCCCGGGCAGCGACTCCACCATCTTGACACTCTCCCCCACCCCACCCCACCCCCACCCCGGCCAGCTCCAGGAATAGGGGCAGGGTGCGTTTCAGGTCGCCTGCACCAACCGTCTTTCTCCGACACTCCAGAACCACACGTCCCCCCGGGAGAAGAACGGCACAGAAAGAAAACCCTTGAGGGAGGGGTGTGTGTGTGTGTGTGTGTTGGATGGATGGATGGAAGCAACCCGCTCGCCCAGGATGACGAACGTCACCAACAGCGTGACGTCAGCCGTGGTCGTGACGTAACCAAGTCCGGCAAGACAGGGGTGGGGGAGGGGGGAGTGGGGGGAGGGGGGGGGGGAGGGAGGCCGAGCTCACAGGTCCCCGGGTCCCTCGTCCTGCCGCAGCTGGAATATCTGTGGAGTTTGTGCTGTTGTAGCTGTTGCTGCTGGTGGCGCTCCAGGGCTAACCGTCACCAGACCGACTCGCCCGCCATCTCCTGAGGGTGGGGCAGGGGGCCGGACTGGGAGAAGGGGGTGAGGCCCAGGGAGCGCGGCACGGCGAAGTGCTCGTGGGAGGCCATGGGCGGCAGGGAGGGCTCCGGGGTGGTGGAGGAGGCGGCAGGGGCATGTCGTTGGGGAGGAAGTGAGGGTCCGGCCCCAGGCCTGAAACACACACACCACACACACCACACCATCAATGAAAGGTCAGCACGAGAGCATCCACGTCATCAGTGAAATAAAAAAAAGTGAATGAAGTTGTTTCAAGAGTGACGTTATAATTGATGAAACGTCACGGGTTGGATTTCTTCCTGATTCATCGCCTTGGTGACGTAAAGAAATGACATCATGGGGGTGGGAGTATGTGTACGTGTGTGTGTGTGGTGTTGTGTGTGTGTGTTGTGTGTGTGTGTGTGTTGTGTGTGTGCGCGTGCGTGCGTGCGTGCGTGTGTGCGTGTGTGTGTGTGTGGTGTGTGTGTGTGTGTGTGTGTGTGTGTGTGTGTGGAAGGGGTGAGGGGTAGAAGGAAGGCTGTATGGGTGGGCTGGAGAGTAAGGTGTGGGGTCAATATCATGAATGGAATTGACACATACTATGAATTCAGTGGTAAACCTCACTCAGCTAGTCACGTTACAGGTAACCACAGCACCCTCAGGTACTCGTCACCAACACACTAACGGACAACTGATCACTTCAAGCAGACTTGCACACAACAAACGGAGACAGAAACAAATCTGACAGTGTAACACAAAAAGGATAGATAAAGCGTGGTGGTGGTGGTGGTGAAGACATTACAGCAAGAAAGAGTTTAAGAGAGAGAGAGAGAGGGGGGGGGGAGGGGGGTAAGACACACACACACACACACACACACACACAGAGAGAGAGAGAGAGAGGGGGGGGGGGGGGGGGGGGGGGGGGGGGGGAGAGAGAGAGACAGAAGATAAACACATGCAGACACACATACTCACAGAGCGAGAGAGAGAGAGAGAGAGAGAGAGAGAGAGGGGGGAGACAGAGAGAGACAGAGACAGAGAGACCGACAGACTGAGACAGAGAGAAACACATGCAGACACACACACACTCACAGAGAGAGAGAGAGAGAGAAAGAGAGAGAGAAGAGAGAGAAACTTTCCCCTCCCACCGCCCCCCCCCCCCCCCACCCTACCTAGACAAACAAGATCAGCCAGGACACATCGCCCACCACACCACACTGGGTTTTTTGCCCGATAAAACCTATTCCACTCGCACCCGCTGTCACTGAACCGGCGCGACAATGGTCAAGGGAAATAACCTGTACCTGAAACGTGCTCAGCGGAGACAACAATGCACGCACGCCATGTCGGCGGAAACGCGGCGTGACCGAGCCAGCGGCATTCCCCACCACCACTACCCCCCCCCCCCCCCCCCCCCCAAACTCCATTCTTCTAGAATAGCTGGGCAGACCACGAGTGTTATTAGGCCGACTACCCGCCCAACTGAGGGGGGGGGGGGGGGGGGGGGGGGGGGGCAGGTAACCCCGATAGGACGTAGGTCTGTGAGAAAAAGGCATGGTTACGAATGGTCTCCCCTTGTCGTGGGTCGGTCCAGCCAGTCGTCGGGCCGTGCAATGACTCTACAAACCCCCCCCCCCCCCCCCCCCCCCCCCCCCCCCCCCCCCGCGCCCGAAGTCCACAAAGAGCACGTAGCGCCTGCCACAGGCGCCCAGTGACCTAGAACGTACGTCACACTATAACGCCCGTCCTACGTCAGCCCGCAAGACGGAAGTGATGTCACGGCCACAACTGACGGTGACGTGTCACATGACTTTGCCGCCACTGACGCCGACTTCCGGCTCGCGCCCTCTGGCGGGTGAGGAAGAAAAAGCCAAGCTTTTTTTTTTTTTTTTTTTCCACCCCTTCCTTCCACACGGCGGCGCGGCAGCTGCTACGGGGCCAGGAGTTATGGGGGTGACACACCACACACACACACACACACACACACACACACACACAATCTACAACAAAAACCCCAAACAAAAACACGATGTAGTAAACAACAACAACAATAACAACACACACACATCTTCAGTGAAACGACAAACAAAAACACGGTGTAGTAAACGAAACACACACACACACACACACGTACACATGTACACACAGTGCACGTGCGCACCCAGTTCCAACCATGCCTAAGGCATGCTCTTCACGACAAACAACACCGATTTACAGCACCACTCGCGGGACTTGGCGACAGAGGGAAACTGCTGTCTCTCCCCCGAAAACACCGCTCCGATCCATCCACACGAGATCTGTCCACATGAGAACTATCCACATGAGAACTATCCACACGAGATCTATCCATATGAGAACTATCCACATGAGATCTATCCATATGAGAACTATCCACACTAGATCTATCCATAGAAACTATCAACATGAAATCTATCCATATGAAACTACAGGCAGGCGACACCCAAGCAGACGAAGAACAACAAACCCCAATCGGAACATTACTGTGTCCTCGAACAACTCTTTTTTTTTTTTTGTTTAATGAAAGCAGCTTTTTTTTTTTTTTTGTGCTCGGATAACGGCCGAAATTTTTTTATGAGAAAACAAACCCAAACCACCCCCCCTCCCCCCCCCCCCCCCCCCCCCCCCCCCCCCCCCCCCCCCCCCCCCCCCCCCCCCCCCCACCCCCCCCCCCCCCCCCCCCGCCCCCCCCAACCCCCCCCCCCCCCCGGGGAAAAAAACCCCCCAAAAAAATTTTTTTTTTGGGCCCCCCCCCCCCCGGGGCCCCCCCCTTTTTGGGGGGGGGGGTTTTGGGCCCCCCCCAAAACCACCCCCAAACAAACCAAACCCCCAAAAAAACCCCCAAACCCCCCCCGGGGCCCCCCCCCCCCCCCAAAAAACCCCCCCCCCCCCTTGCCCCAAAAAAAAAATTTTAAGTAAAAAACCCCCCTTAACCTTTTGGGGGGGGGGGGGGCCCCCAAACCCCCAAAAAGGTTTTCCCGGGGGGAAAACCACCCCAAAAAAACCCCCCCGGGCCCAAAGAACCCCCCCCCAAAAACCCCCCCCCCACAAAAACCCCCCCAAAAAAATCCACAAAAAAACCCCCGGGGAAAAAAAAACCCCCAAAACCCCCCCCAAAAAAAAAAAAAAACCAAAAGGCCCCCCCAAAACCCCCAAAAAACCCCCGGGACCCAAAAACCCCCCGCCGGGAAAAAAAAAAGGGGGCCCGGGTTCCCAAAATTTTTTTTTTTTAAATCCCCCCCCAAAAAAAAAAAACCCAAAAAAAAAAAAACCCCCCCCCCCCCCCCCCCCCCCCCAAAAAAATTTTTTAAATCCCCCCCCCCCCCCCCCCCTAACCCCCCCTTTTTTTGGGGGGGGGGGGGGGGGGAAACCCCTTTTTTTTTCCCCCCCAAATTTTTTTTTTCCCCCCCCTTTTTCCCCCCCCCCCAAAAAAGACCCCTTTTTCCCCCCCCCCCCCCCCCCCTTTTCCCCCCCCCCCCCCCCACCCCCTTTTAAACCCCCCCCACCTCCCCAAACCCCCCCCCCCCAAAACCCCAAAACCCCCCCCCCCCCCAAAAACCCCCCCCTTTTTAAACCCCCCCTTTTTTTCCCCCCCCCCCTTTTTTAAATTTTTGGGCCCCCAAATTTTTTCCCCCCCCCCCCCAACCCCCCCCCCCCCCCCAAAAACCCCAAACCCACCCCCCCCCCAAAAAACCCCCCCCCCCCCCAAAACCCCCCCCCTTTTTTCCCCCCCCCCCCCCCCCCCCCCCCCCCTTTCCCCCCCCTTTTGGGGGGGAAAACCCTTCCCCCCCCCAAACCCTTCCCCCCCTCCAACCAAAAAAACCCCCCCCTTTCCCCCCGGCCCCCCCCCCCCCCCCCCCCCCCCCCCCCCCCCCCCCCCCCCCCCCCTTTCCCCCCCCCTTTCCCCCCCCCCCCCCCCCCCCCCCCCCCCCCCCCCCCAAAAAAAAACCCCCCCACCCCCCCGGGGGAAACCCCCTTTTTCCCCCCCCCGCCCCCCCCCAAAAAAAACCCAAAAAAATTTTTTTTCCCCGCCCCCCCCCCCCCCCCCTTTTTCCCCCCCCCCCCCCCCCCTTTTAAAAAATTTTTTAAAAAAATTTGGTAACTTTTTTTTGGGGGGGGGGGGGGGGGGGGGGGGGGGGGGGGGGGGGGGGGGGAAAAAAAAACCCCCCCAAAAAAACCCCCCCAAAAGGGGGGAAAAAAAAAAAAACCCCCCCCCCAAAAACCCAAAAAAAAAACCCCCCCCCCCCAAAAAAAAAAAAAAGGGGGGGGGGGGGGGGAACAAAAAACAAAAAAAAAAAAACCCAAAAAAATTTTTTAACCCGGGGGGGGGGGGGGGGGGGGGGGGGTTTTTTTTTTCCCCCCCAAAACCCCAAATCCAAAAAAAACCCCCCCCCCCAAAAAACCCGGGCCCCCCGGGGGGTTTTTTTCCCCCCCCAAAAAAACCCCCCCGGGTTCCAAATTTAAAGGGGGGGGAAAACCCCCAAACCCCCCGGGGTTTTTAAAAAAGGAAAGGGGGTTTGCACCGGAAAACCCCGGGGGGGGGGGAGGGGGGGGGGGGGGGGAAAAAAAAAAAGGGGGGGGGGGGGGGAAAAAAAAAAAGGGGGGGGGGGGTTTGGCGGGAAGGAAAAAATTTTTAAACCCCGGGCCCCAAAAAAAAAAAAAACCCCGGGGGGGGCCCGGGGGGGGGAAAAAAAAAAAGGGAAAAAGGGTTTCCCCCCAACCTGGAAAACCCAAAAAAAGGGGGGAAAAAACCCCCAAAAAACCCCAAAAAAAAAAAAATTTTGGGGGGGGGGGGGGGGGGGGGGGGGGGGGGGTTTTTTAAAACTTCCCCCTTTCCCCCCAAATGGGGGGAAAAAACCCCCTTTCCCCCCCCCCCCCCAAAAAAAGGGGGAAACCCCCAAAACCCAAAAAAAAACCCCCCGCCCAAAAAAAAAACCCCCCCAAAAAATTCCTTTTACCCCACCCAAACCCAAAAACCCCCCCCCCCCGGGGGGCCCCCAAAACCCCCCCCCCCCAAAAAAAAAAAACCCCCCGGGGCCCGGGGGAAAAAATTAAAAAGGGCGGGGGGGGGGGATTTTTTGGGGGGGAAAAAAGGGGGGGGGGGGGGGGGGGCCCCCAAAGGCCAAAAAAAAATTTTTTTTTTTTCCCCCGGGGGGGCCCCTTTTTCCCCCTTGGGGGGGTTGGGGGAAACCCCCGAAGGCCCCGGGGGAGGCCCCCCGGGGGGGGGCCCGGGGGGGCCCGGGGGGTTTTTTGGGGGGGGCCCCCCTTTTTGGGGGGGGCCGGGGGGTTGGGGGGCCCCCCCCCCCCCGGGGGGGGGGGGGGGGGAAAAGGGGGGGGGGGGGGGGGGGGGTGTGGGGGGGGGGGGGGGGGGGGGAAAAAATTTTTTTTGGGGGGGGAAGAGGGGGGGGAGGGGGGGGGGAGAGAAAAAAAGGGGAGAGGAGAAAGAGAAAAAGGGGGGGGGGGGAAAAAAAAAGGGGGGGGTTAAAAAACCAAAAAACCCGGGTTTCCCAAAAAGGGGAAAAAAAAACCAAAAAAAACCCCCGGGGAAAAAAAACCGTTCCCCCACACACACACCCACACCCCCCCAAAAAAACCCCCCGCCCCCCCCCCCCCCCCCCCCCCCCTTCCCCCTTCCCCCCCCTTTCCCCCCCCCCCCCCCTTTTTCCCCCCCCCTTTTCCCCCAAAAGGAAAAAAAAAAAAAAAAAAAAAAATTTTAAGCCCCAAAAAACCCCCCCTTTTTTTCCTCCCACCCCCCCCCCCCCCCCCCCTTCCCCCCACCCTCCCCTTCTCCCCCCCCCCCCTCCTCCCCCCTCTCCCACCCGCCCTCTTCGTTTTGTCCCCCCCACAGCACTCCGCTGACGGGTCATCTACACGCAACCCTCCCCTGTTATAGCCCCCAGCAAAAAACCAAAAAAAAACAAAAAACCCCGGGCTTTTTTTTTTCCCTTTCCCTTCCCCCCCCCCCCCCCCCCCCCCCACTTTCTCTTCCCCAACCCCCCCCCCCTTTTCCCTTTCCCCCGTTTTTTCCCTCTCTTTTTTTCCGTTTTTTTAAATCGTCCCCCCCCCCCCCCCCTCCTGACGTTCCCCTCTTTCTAAATTTTTTACCCCCCCTTTAATATCCTTCTCGCCCCTCCCCCCCCACCCCCCCCTATTCCCTTTCGGCCCCTTTCCCCCCCCCCCCCCCCCCAAAAAGCGCACATCCCTTACCCCTCTTCGCCCCCCAAGTCTTTTTCCCAAAAGGAAAACCGGTTTTGGAGATTGAAAAACGGGAAAGGTTTTGTGTGTGTGTGTTGTGTTGCGTTGTTGCGTGCGTGCGTGCGTGCGTGCTGGGTGTGTGTGTGTGTGGTGTGTGTGTGGGGGTGGTGTGGAATGTGCGCGCGCCCTGCGCCCCCGCATTTTGTTTGCTTCTGGGCCGAAATTTATTTTTTTTGTTTGCTACAGGGTTTTGTGGGGGGTGGGGGTGCGAGGGGGGGGGGGGGGGGGGGGGGGGGGCCGGGGAGGGGGGGAGAGACGGGAACGGGAAAAGGGGGGAAGGGGGGGGAGTACATGGGTGTATCGCAAAAACACGTCCCCCCATCAACAAACGTGGGGAAAGCCGGGTTTTTTAACAACCCCTTCGTAAAAAAAAAAAGAAAAAAAGAAAGAAAGCTCAAAAACCACAGGACAAGGGGGAGGGGTAAAACACACACAACACACACACACACACCACACCCCCACCCACACCACACACACACACACACAGAAAGAGAAAAGAGAGAATC
>CM031619.1:41764964-41771578 GCA_018398815.1 Conus ventricosus
GCGACCTTTGACCTTTAGTTAGTGCTTCTTGCTCCTTTGTTTGTTTCTTTGTTGTTATATATGTTTGTTTGTTTTTCAGCACTCACCTGTAGCACGTTGACTGTTGTGTAATTCATTTGTCGTGTTCATATGGACCAGATGGCTCGCAAAAACTGAATAAACCGCTATTATATTATTATTATTATTATTATTATTATTATTATTATTATTATTATTATTATTATTATCATCACCATCATCATCATCATTATTATAAGTATTATTATTATCATCATTATTATCATCATTAGTATCAGTACTGCCATTGTTAGTAGTAGTAGTAATAGTAGTAGTAGTAGTAGTAGTAGTAGTAGTAGTAGTAGTAGTAGCAGCAGCAGCAGTAGTAGTAGTAGTAGTAGTTTCATCATCATCATCATCGCTATTGTTATTCTTTTACTATTACTGTTATAACTATCTTCACCAACACCACCATCATCTTCATGATCATCATTATCATTATTAGTATCATTTTACACACACACACACACACACACACACACACACACACAACGCAGAATGGACAATTAGTGTGTACTTTGAACAGCATATAATAGTCTCACCAACCCAAAGCATGATAACAATGACTCTAAACTCATTTGATTTTTGACGTCAGAGCAGCAGTCAGCAATCAACTACAAAGATTGTCGTCACCACTCTTACACGATTCAGAATGGCGGGACGGGTGGGGTCCTCCTTTCCAAATAGTCTCTTCCAGTCGAACACATCAGGTCAAAAATAATAAACAAATATAATAATGGTGAAGCAACAATATAAAGAATAAATGTGTTCTCAAAAAAATGGTTATAATCATCTCTTTGACGTGAAAATAGTGAGTATGACTGTTTTTGGTGAAGAACTTCACAGCAAATCTGAATAGTTATAATTACCTCTTTGACGTGAAAAAAAGTATTACTGTTCTGATGAAATAATTCACAGCAAAGACGTGAAAATAATTAAGCATCACCGTATTCGTGAAGAAATTCACAGCAAATTTAAATAGTTATAATTATCTCTTTGACGTGATAATAGTAAGTATGACTGTTTTCGTGAAGAAGTTCACAGCACATTTCACGTTTAAGACATCAGATACGTGGTAAAGAAAGAAAGACCAATCCAAACTTACGATTCTGGAAGTCTGCAGCGAAAACCTTTAATTATGACAGTTTCTGACTCCAGCATATATATCTTTCGCCTCTGCAGAGTGACTGAAGTGCGACAGTCCGGGTAATGATAATACCAACGATGTCAGTATGCAGACACATTCGTCTCAATAACTTGTTTCCAATTGCCATGATCATTCGTCCTCACGACTCATTGCTAAGTCACGACCGTTTGTTTCCTGAGTCATAAAGAGTCATCATTATCTAACGTCACGACTCATTGTTAAGTCACGACTGTTTGTTTCTTGAGTCATAAAGAGTCATCATTATCTAATGTCACGACTCATTGTAAGTCACGACTGTTTGTTTCCTGAGTCATAAAGAATCATAATTATATAATATCATGAGTCGTGGTTACTGTTTTCATGGTGATTACGTTTGACCAACATATCGTGTCAAAAAAAAAAAAAACAGAGGAAAAAAAAAAGAAACATAATGATTATGAAGCGACAACATAAATTATGATTTTGGTCAAGAAAATTATCACAATTACCTCTTTGACGTAAATTTAGTAAGCGTCACTGTTCTCGTGAAGAAATTTGCTTTTTTTTTTTTTCCCCAAAAGAGCATGGCTATTCTTTTGAGGCTTATACAGTCTCATAGCTGGCTGCTTCTTACTTTCAGTGCAGTTAACTGGCAGAATGGCGGGGCTACAGAAACTGTTATAAACTTGCATAGGAATAGGATCAAGAGAGGAGGAGGAGGAGGAGGAAGAGGAGGAGGAGGAGGAGGAGGAGAAGGAGGAGGGATGAACTCCAAAAAGGAAGGGGCGGGAGGGGGGTGGGTGGGCATGGGGGAAGAAGCGCGATGAATGTGACAACAGAACAAGATATTTAATGTGAATCTGGGCTGGTGCTTAAAAAGTAAAATAAGCGAAGAGCTATCAATGAGAAAATGAAATGTTGGAAAGGAATGAAAATTTCATTGGCATTTTGAATCTGACTTTATATCTGAAGAGGAAAATGCAAAAAGAAAAGAAAGAAAAAGAAACAGAGAGAGAGAGAGAGAGAGAGAGAGAGAGAGAGAGAGAGAGAGAGAGAGAGAGAGAGAGAGAATGAGATCTTGATCTAGAAGTCGCCTCGAAGGAAATAGAGGTGGCTCTTTCGCTTCGTTTTCCAATATCCTTTCTTTAATTGAATCTGCATCTCACTGTGACAAGCCGACAGGCGGCGCTTCGCCAGACAGGAAGTGCAGTTCCGCGCATGACAGCGATCCTGCCTTGTAATTGGCTGGCGCCAAGACACGTGCGCACGAAGCGAGGAGTCCTGGATGAAAAAAAAAAAGAAGAAAAAAATAAAATAAAAAAAAAGAAAGAAAGAAAAAAGGAAAAAGGAAAAGAAAGAAAAGGAAACAAAAAAAGTGGACATCGAAGGTCGCGGCAGAAGGAAAGCAATTTATTTGTCGGTGGTCATATGAGCGAATCTTGGCGGTACGGGCGGCCAGGGTGTTGGGACGAACAAAAGCGAAGTTCAAAACTTGGCGGCATAGAGTTCGCCGCTATGTTGAGCGGCTGGCGTTTGCGTAAAATGGGTGCCGAGAGCCCCGCTTGTGAAACTTTTGATGTCATTTGTGTGCTGTAAAGAAGACTCCAGCCATCGCCCGCCCTGGCACCGCGATCGGGAGGATGGAATCGCGTTTGATAATGCCAGACACCGGGCCGGTGGTTCGTGATGGAATGGGGTGTCAGTCATCCGTGGGACTTTTCTCCGAGGTTGGGAATAGGGTGTGTGTGTGTGTGTGTGTGTGTGTGTGTGTGTGTGTGTGTGTGTGTGTGTGTGTGTGTGTGTATCTGTCTGTGTCTGAATCTGTGTGCCTGTATGCATACGTGTGAGCATGTATGTATGTATGTATGTATGTATGTATGTATGTATGTATGTTGATGTATGTATGTACGAATGTCTGTATGTGATGTATGTATGTATGTATGTGTGTGTGTCTGTTTGTCTGTCTGTGCGAGTGCGCGCGTGTGTACCGAGCACGTGTTTACGCTCATGTCGCAAGCACTGCCGCTGTAAAGAAAAAAAAAACACACCAAAAAACTGAGTTCGTCATTCCCTGTAGAATCTGTTCCTTATTTCTAGACCTTAGAATGCCTGTTGGAACGCTTATTTATTTATTTATTTATTTATTTATTTATTTATTCATTTATTTGTTTATACATTCACTCAATCGTTTATTTATTTGTTTATTTATGTCGCAGTCCCGGCACCGGTAATCCACAAGATCAGTCAATGTCAAGTCGTCACGAGACAATCCACCAAAGACGTCACTGTGTTGCTGCCGAGTCACTTCGGTGGTGTTCAGTGGCGCCTGTTCTGAGCCAACAAACGCAGGACACTGCCTGCAACGCCCCACCCCCTACTGACCACAGTCATTGCTCAGCCACGGAGCCAGCGTGGGTGACCGTCTCCCTCCAGAAGGGTTCCACCGAGCCCGTCCAATAACGGTCCCCCATGAACTTGCTGATGCCGGCAACCTCGACATGAACTCACGAAGACGTGGAGATGAAGGCGAAATTGAGGTTATCATGAGAGCTGGACGCATGAAGGGCCCCAGAGTTTTGAGACTTTCATGCTGATCGAGGAGGATGAGGATGACGAAGAGATGGTGCTGTGGGGCTCTATTATTCCGGTCTGAGACTGCATGATCGAGTTGCACTCTAAGTTTACTTTCACGATATGTCCCGGCGTCGACCAGGCCCGAGAGATACAGACAGGCAGGTGCAGCGTTTCTCAGGAAATTGAGAAACATCCTCATAATGATATCCATTGAGTGGATGAAACTCGACAGTGAGATTCGAGTCCATGGTAAACTCAACTCTGGGTACGAGCCGGTCATGGGCCGAAAAATTCTACAAATATATGGCTCTGATGGGAATCGAACCCACGATCTGACAACCGGAAATATGCGACGCTAACCACATCGCCACGGTGGCCGGTTCGGATGTGCAAGTTTTTGGTCAACCTGTCAAAAGGGGTTTTTCTGTTGATTTTTATTTTTATTTTTTTGGTCCCAAGGATGATCCCTTTGTTGCTGCGGGGTCTTTTACGTGCGCTGAGCGCATACTGCATGCGCTGCTTCAGTGTATTGTCTGTCTGAAGGACTAGGATTCAGACCACCGTTAAACGTGTGGACGGAAAAGGGGGGAGACATATTAGTAATGGTAATACTATTAACAGCAACAGCAGTATTGGCAATAGTAAGAGAACTATGAGGAGCAGAAATAGTGGAAGCAGAAGCAACAACAGCAGCAGCTCTAGTAGTAGCAAGAGTAGCAATAGCAGCAGCAGTAGCAGCACAGAAGCAGCTGTAGTTGAAATACCAGTTGCAGCAGCAGCAGCAGCAGCAGCAGCAGCAGCAAAGGCAGCAGCAGCAGCAGTAGTAATAGTAGTAATAGTAGTAGCAGCAGCAGCAGCAGCTCTAACAGAGTGGTGGTAGAAACAGCAGCAACAGCGGCAGTTTTAGTGTAGTAGCAGCAGTATAGTAGCAAAAGCAGTGGTAGTAATGGGTAGTAGTGGCAGCAGAAGGAACAGCAGCAGCAGGGATAGCAGCAGCATGAGGAACAAGAGCAGCAAGAATGACAAGAGCAGCAACAGCAGCAGCAGCAGCAGCAGCAGCAGCAGCAGCAGCAGCAGCAGCACTAACACTAGTAGCAGCAGCAGCATCAATAGTTACAGCAGTAGTAGTTTTCACCTCCGCCATAGAGATTACATGTCAAACCTCGTTTACTGGTTTACTTGTTTGCCTGTCAGCAACATCATGCAAAAACCACTGGACTGTTTGAACGAAACTTGACGGAACAGACGGACTGTGATACTAGCAGGAACTCATTCAGTTTGGGTGCGGATTTGGATCAATAGATGCATCTAAAATCTGTTTAACCTTAGCGGAAGTCCGGGCTGTCTGACAGCCTCTGTTTAACTTTAGCGGAAGTCAGCGCTGTCTGGCAGCCTCTGTTTAAGTTTAGCGGGGAGGTCCGAGCTGTCTGACAGCCTCTGTTTAACCTTAACGGAAGTACGCGCTGTCTAACAGCCTCTGTTTAACCTTAACGGAAGTACGCGCTGTCTGACAGCCTCTGTTTAACTTTAGCGGAAGTCCGCGCTGTCTGACAGCCTTTGTTTAACCTTGGCGGGGAAGTCAGCGCTGTCTGACAGCCTCTGTTTAACCTTAGCGGAAGTCCGCGCTGTCTGACAGCCTCTGTTTAACCTTAGCAGAAGTCCGCGCTGTCTGACAGCCTCTGTTTAACCTTAGCGGAAGTCCGCGCTGTCTGACAGCCTCTGTTTAACCTTAGCAGAAGTCCGCGCTGTCTGACAGCCTCTGTTTAACCTTAGCGGAAGTTAGCGCTGTCTGACAGCCTCTGTTTAACCTTAGCGGAAGTTAGCGCTGTCTGACAGCCTCTGTTTAACCTTAGCGCGGAAGTCCGTGCTGTCTGACAGCCTCTGTTTAACCTTAGCAGAAGTCCACGCTGTCTGACAGCCTTTGTTTAACCGTAGCGGAAGTCCGTGCTGTCTGACAGCCTCTGTTTAACCTTAGCAGAAGTCCGTGCTGTCCAGACAGCCTCTGTTTAACCTTAGCGAAAGTCCGCGCTGTCTGACAGCCTCTGTTTAACCTTAGCGGAAGTCCGTGCTGTCCAGACAGCCTCTGTTTAACCTTAGCGGAAGTCCGTGCTGTCTGACAGCCTCTGTTTAACCTTAGCGGAAGTCCGTGCTGTCCAGACAGCCTCTGTTTAACCTTAGCGGAAGTCCGTGCTGTCCAGACAGCCTCTGTTTAACCTTAGCGCGGAAGTCCGTGCTGTCTGACAGCCTCTGTTTAACCTTAGCGCGGAAGTCCGTGCTGTCTAGACAGCCTCTGTTTAACCTTAGCGCGGAAGTCCGTGCTGTCTGACAGCCTCTGTTTAACCTTAGCGCGGAAGTCCGTGCTGTCCAGACAGCCTCTGTTTAACCTTAGCGCGGAAGTCCGTGCTGTCCAGACAGCCTCTGTTTAACCTTAGCGCGGAAGTCCGTGCTGTCCAGACAGCCTCTGTTTAACCTTAGCGCGGAAGTCCGTGCTGTCCAGACAGCCTCTGTTTAACCTTAGCGCGGAAGTCCGTGCTGTCCAGACAGCCTCTGTTTAACCTTAGCAGAAGTCCGCGCTGCCACGACAGCTCATCCACTCGTTGTTCGTGTTGTTTGTGTTCATGTTATCTCAACAAACGCTTGCTAGCCTATCACTACGGTCACGCGATAGGTAAAGGGTCATATCAAGGCTGTCACCGCGTTGAAGTCAACTCACAAGTCATTAAAACAAACCAAACCAAAACAAACTAACAAACAAAAAAGAACAACAACAACAACAACAAAAAACAAACAAACAAAAAAACTCATTCACACAACCCTTTAAAATACACCTTCCAAAAACACGCTGGCCATTTCGTTA
>CM031619.1:41771678-41798832 GCA_018398815.1 Conus ventricosus
GAACATAATTCCACCAGGTAGATACACCAGGGTTTCATGTCAGAACAGTACCATTTACAAAGTAAAGGAAATTATTTGGCACATATTTGAAAGAAAAGAATGAATATCAAAGGCACTGGTCAAGCACTAGAATATCGGCAAGGTTGAAGTCATACCTGGTTTATCAGCATTTCTGTGTAAAATGTACAGTGAAACACAAATGTGTTTCCATGTGTGTTCTGTGCAGTATAAAGTTAGTCTGTCATGAGACTAGTAGTAAGTGATCGGTTTGTTCTGTCCAGTATAAAGTTAGTCTGTCATGAGACTAGTAGTAAGTGATCGGTTTGTTTCTGTCCAGTATAGTCTGTCATGAGACTAGAAGTGATAGGTTTGTTTCTGTGCAGTATAAAGGTGGTCTGTCTTGAGACTAGTAAGTGATCAGTTTGTTCTGTCCAGTATAGTCTGTCATGAGACTAGAAGTGATAGGTTTGTTCTGTGCAGTATAAAGGTGGTCTGTCATGAGACTAGTAAGTGATCAGTTTGTTCTGTCCAGTATAGTCTGTCATGAGACTAGAAGTGATAGGTTTGTTCTGTGCAGTATAAAGGTGGTCTGTCATGAGACTAGTAAGTGATCATTTTTCTGTCCAGTATAGTCTGTCATGAGACTAGAAGTGATAGGTTTGTTCTGTGCAGTATAAAGGTGGTCTGTCATGAGACTAGAAGTAAGTGATCGGTTTGTTCTGTCCAGTATAAAGTTAGTCTGTCATGAGACTAGAAGTAAGTGATCGGTTTGTTCTGTCCAGTATAAAGTTAGTCTGTCATGAGACTAGAAGTAAGTGATCGGTTTGTTCTGTCCAGTATAAAGTTAGTCTGTCATGAGACTAGAAGTAAGTGATAGGTTTGTTTTAACGGTGCTTCCCTTTGCTCACAGCTGTGGCAAACATGAAAGTTGAATGGTTTGATTTTGCTAACAAACCAGAAGCATGCTTCCAGAGTTTGTTTTTCTGAAATTTGCTTTTATTCAATGGGGGAAAAAATGTAAAGCAGAGTAGTTCACTGCACAAATTAAAAATATATACATTGAAAAGTAATTTCTTAAAGCATACATACATAGTGAATGCATAATATATTTTCATGTACAATCTGTCGTCCTTGAAAAAGAGCATCCGCTCAAAATATTGGGATATATTTTTTACATTGCTGATTTTGCCTTTTCACTTCAATTACCTCTCTCTCTCTCTCTCTCTCTTTATATATGTGTGTGTGTATGTATATGGGAGTCGGTTATATTCACCTACATGCATTCAGTTCATGCTGTTTGTAGCCCCTATGCCCCTCAGGAAGCCATATCAAGGTTATCACATAATCAAAATTGATACAATAAGTTCGTTTAAAAAAATGACAGCAATAAACAAGGTTTTTTTGTGTGTTTTTTAAAAAACACTGTCACTTGCATATGTACATCTATTGCACCTTGCATAGACACAGATGGCTAACATTACAATATACACATCTGTATACACACATGCATGCACCAATAGAAATACAGAATACAAAACTACAGAGTTCACATGCACTGATTACCAGAGGGCAAGGCACAGAGAGGGGGGAGCTGATTGGCAAGAGAGGAAAAAGGGATAAGTGAGGATGGGGAGGAGCGTGGTGAGGGTGGAGGCTATAGTGCTAAATGGGAGGTTTAGTTTGCCTTCTTTCATTGGCTACACAATCTTGGAGAAAGTTCAGTTGTATACCTGAAAATTATGCTTTGTTTAAACAGTAATGTTTATAGCTGCAAAGTGAGACGACTGCAGGCGGAAATCTAAACAAATCTTAAATAAATGTTAGCGAACCGCCAAGAGAATCGTGTGGACAAACGAGTCACAAGACAAAATGCTTAGATTTGTTTAGTAATGTTTATAATAAGGAAGACTTCCTTTGTACTTCATCGTGGGGTTGGCTGACTTTACTGTGCATGAATGAAAATTCACAAAGAATGTGATATTAGATGAACCAGAAGCAGATTGTTGAAGAAAGGGAATGCATGCTCATCCATAAGCTTTTGCACAATGCTGCAAGGGTTCCACAAGCACTCTGCTTTTTTTTCTTTCTTTCTGCGTACGCAGGCTGATACTCCTGCGGACACTCCCTGTATAGCCAGGCAGTGGAGTTTTGTGTGTATGACCCTTTTTTATCCCGCCATTAAGGCAGCCATACTCCATCTTCAGGGAAGGTGCATGCTATGTGTCACGTGTCATCCATACCAACGGCCAAACTGGCCTTCTCTTCCGAAAGATGGTGATGGGATTTTATGTGTGTGCAAGATGTTATGCGTGCGTTCACACACGGAACCTCGGTTTATAGTCTCATTCGAAGGACTATATGGGAATGGAGTCAGAACCAATGTTAACTCCGAGGGAAAAATCCCCCAATACTGAAATTCGAACCCGCAACCCCAGGATCACGAGTCCGGCGCTCTACCAACTGAGCTATCCGGCCCCCAGCACTCTGCTAATTTCAAATAACTGTAACGACAAGTGTACATACAGATGGCGTACATGCACACTCCTACATGCACAAGGCAACAGAAGTGGGACAGGCGGGGTTTGTTGACAGTGGCGGTACTGTGTGCGGTTGGAGAACATGGGGGAGGAGACAGTGCAGCTGAGGGAGCGCCACTGGAGAATCTTCAGTCTGTCTGGCACCCTGGAGACTGTCAGGGGCAGAGGGGTTGTGGGGACAGGTGGGTGACTTCGCCTCTGTGTGTGTGTGTGAGAGAGTTGTTGTTAGTCTGTTTAACGTCTGTTCACTAAAAGTGATATTAGACGATGGGAAAGGATGGGGAGTGGAAAGAGTTGACTGCATGTAAAAGTTTGATATGGATGTACGTGTATTTGTCGGTACTTGCACACACACATATGTTTATAAATTTCTTATATTTACGTGCAAATGCATGTATTGGCTGTTGCTTTCTTAGTGTGTTATTTGTTTATTCGATGTTAAGGGATTAATGCGTTATTGTTATTTCATATTTGGTAGATTCTCATCGATTTTCATACATTCATAGCTTCGATACTCAATGTTTGATAATTATCCAACATTTTTACCCATTTTGCTAATGCAGTAATTATATTAAAACACTTGTACACACTCACGCAAGAGTGTGAGTATGTGTTTGTGTGCATGAATATGGTGTGTGTGTGTGTGTGTGTGTGCATGAGTGTTCATATAAGAATCTGTACTGACAGTGGGTGCAAGGAAGTATACATCGATGTCTGTGTATGAATATGTGTATTGAATGGTGTGTCTGTGTGTTCTGAATATGTGCGCTTGTGACCAAGTGAATGTGTGTTTCACTATTTGTGACTAAGTGCATGAGAGTGCCAGACTTGCCTAGTTCTGCGATTCTTCCATTGTTTCTACGTTTCAAGCCCTCAGACTACAATACAACGGGTAAGGGGGAAGAACCCTACAATCTTGCAGACTGCAAATTCTGCAATTGAGTTTCATGGTGTGTCGGTTCACATGCAGTGTTTTGCAACATGGTGGACTCGCAGGAATCAGTTGATACTGGTGGTGGAAGTGTATTTACGCAAGCAGAAAAGTGGTGGTGAAGAGGCAGCGCAAAATTGATTCTGAATCAGAAGTCGGTGACAGATGGGGAAAAAAAAAAAAGCCAAATTGGAAAGCTTATTGGCATTTGCGCTAAAAACAAGACAACAGAAGCATCGGCTGTTGCTTGTCGGCAAAACCTGACAGAGTGCACAGATAAACATCCTGTGCCAAAACCGAGTACAAGGGACAAGCCTTTGCCTTTTGTTAGCTCTGTTTGACAGATATTGTCAATTCATATTTCAATCTAAAAGATCTCAAAAGGTTGATGCCCTGAAGAGCTTGTACCTGCTGACAACAACCCCATCAGTTTTTGTTGGTCGGTGTTTTTAAAAAGTTTTCAAGATTTTTTTTCCCTCCTCCTACCCATCCTGATTTTCTTCTTGTAAACTAATCTTTAGCACAATGATGATGATGATATTCACAAAACATGACAGATCTCATGTGGGAAATACCAGTCAGATCACTTGTGACTTGTACACATTTTAACAGTATGTCAGTTAACCATTAAAACTGTCTTGGGTCATTCAAGGAAGAAGTGGACCTGAGAGTTTATTTGTGGAAAAAGCTGCCATGGTCATACTTCTGAAAACTACCATTATACTACAAAAAGTTGAGGTTCTACTTCTGAGGGTTATTTGGAGACGTAGGCAGGTCTGGAGTGGGAGTGGACGAGTGCAAGTGTGTATGCTCATTCTTCTATGTTTGAGATGGAGAGAGGACAGTGAAATGATGTTATTTTTGTAATCCACAAATACCATGCAAGTGAAGTACGAGTTTAGCAGGCGGTTACGTTGGGTTATGTGTAGCATGTGTGTTTCCAGGAGCCCATCCTGAATGCAGAACAGCCGCCTTCCAGTACAGCAGCCACGTGTCGCTGCAGGCCCCCAGTGGACACATGTGGTCAGTAGGCCTGGACTCTTCCAGCATGACAGGCCGACTGTTTATTGATACAGGGCTTTCCTTAATGCGCATAAATGTGTTCCTGACACTCTTAAAACTGAAGAATGCACAAAAAATATTTGGTTCAGAAGTCTGAAGAAAATAAACAGAAGAAAAAAGACGGATCAATTGTGACAATGCAGCTAAACACTTGCACTGTTACTCCAGGGTACCATTGCACAAAAATGATTCGGCAAAGGTAAAAGCAGATATTCCAGACCTTTGTTGTGATTTCACAGACTTTTTTCATATTGCTTTAACAACTTCTGTATGATATCATGTCGGACATTTTTATACAAATCTCAAAGAACTTTTTAAACGGTGTCGATCTCAGGATCGAGATTAAAAAAACAAAAAAAACTGGTTCTAGTTATGTGTTTACCAGAAGTGTTCCAAATAATGCAAACATTCGGGTTATAACCATATCATTTATCCAATCCTGTTATTGCACTCCCTCATTTATGTCCATAGGCAAGTCATTATGTCAGTATCTCTAGTTGTAATTGTTGTTGTTAAACTTTTCTTCTTGTTTTCAAGAACATTTGTCATTATGTGGGTGGCAATGGTTTTAAGTTGCTTGGTGTTTGCCTTGAAAAAGGACACTCTTTCTTTCGAGTGCATTGTTACATCTTTTTTTAGGAAGTGACATAACCTTTTAAGGAAGTGACAGGAAAGCACTGGAAATAGAGTACATTAAATGTATGCGAGGTGATTTTCCGCTCACAGTGCATAGCAAATGACCCCATAACATGCTCATGCCCCCCCCCCCCTCCCCCCGGAGGAGAAATAGAAACCCTGCCCCTGTATTATGATGTTCTTTGAAATGAATTGTGAAAGAGTTTGAAGAACTGAGTTTCAGCCTGCAGGCACACACCTCGCATTGATCCAGCTCCTCTTGTCTTAATCCTGCAGGGGCACCTACAAGATGGAGCGACGAGATGGGACGAGCTTTGACTGCAAGATCCCGCCCTTCTCCTTGGAGAGCAAGTCGGACGACAACAGCAGTCCTCATGGGTTCCTGGGCAGCTAAAGCTTTGACCAGACTGTGCTGGGACTGAGGAAGACGGAACATCAGTGACGAAGCAAAGACAACTTTGTGTAACTGCGCGAGAGTGGAGGTTGTCTGGATGTGAGTGCTTGAAACCAATTTGAGGTTTTCGTTGGTTTTCAATTGGAAATCAAGAAAAAGTTCTCTTGTATTGGAATGTGAATGTGTTTGTCTAACCTGAAGCTGACGTGTGGCTTTGTACTATTGTTTGAGACAAAGGGCAGAACGGAAGGCTATGGCAGACTGATTTGTGTACATGTGGAATGAAGGGCAAAAATGGTTGGAAATACAAAAATGGTTGGAAATATTACATCTAAATAAACACTGAGAACTCTTTCAATGATTTGTGGCATTACATTTTTCACTACCTATCTTGTACAGATTTAATTCTAAACTAGCCAGGTGTCCAACTTGTCTTGCATTTTGCTGCTGTTTCAAGCAACAATAAAAAAAAAAGTTTCCTCATTTAAACACAGATTTTGCTTCTGGTTCATGTTCTTAAGCACACTTTTATTCATTTACTCCATCATGATTTCATACTTGTTTATTTACAAAAATTTGTTAAAGTTCGGTTAACAAATATATATTTGTGACAGTTTCTTCATCCACTTTTGATTTACCTGTAGGTTTTCAAAGAAAGTGTCAGACAACATTTTCTCTCAAATTCAAAGTGACGCCTCTGCTAAGGCTGTCCTTTTACAAAACTGAAACCGACTCTCTCCATTGTGACCAGATGACTTTCAACCCGAAGTAATCTGTTATGACCAGATCTGACCGCCCACTTTTAGTGTAGGTTTACTTAGACCCCAAATCATGTTCAGTTTCCCAATGAAGCCTGCCCAGCTCAAAAGCCTGTCTCCAGGTGTGTTTGCCCAGTCCATGCTCAGACAGCATGTGCAGGAGATGGAAGTGCTCACGCATGGTAGTAACTGCATGTTCCCAGCTGTCCAACGTACAAACAAACCTGCCAACTGATTGCATCACAAATCTTACTTCACCTCAATTCAGACTGAGGGCTGGCACACCTTTTACTGTAATTTATTACCGGTAATAAAAGCCAGTGTATCCATGTTAACAGAGCTAAAGCTGTTCTCATTGTAGGATTTCAGTTTCATTGCATGCAAGCCAGTCACATCGTTGCATGGAAACTGGTCTGCGCATGTTACATCTCGTCTGCTAAGCTGTGCAGTCGCAGTGTGCAGGGGTATATACATTTCTTTTTTGGATGGGCCACACATTGGTAATAGGTACGTCATCCAAACTAGGGGTATGACACTAAGCCTGCATTGAAAGCAGCGCAGCTTTTACAGTCAGAAAGTTGGACAGCCTGAACTTGTCCCAGAGCTACAGACTTGGATTTTCATACTCTGCAAACTTCAAGTTCTCTGAAACTGGAAGTTTCACTATTTTAGATCCAATGGATCTCTTCCTGTAAAAATGAATGAGTACGCCTGGAATTTTGCAAGCCTTGGAGCCCGAAGAGAATGGAAGTTTCTTTATCATGCTCTTTCCTAGTCCCTGTGTTTAATGTAGCGATTTTTTTTTAAGGCTTTTGTTTCTCTATATGATTTTTGCTTATCTATAGGTCTACATTCTTTTTATTTGTATTCCGTAAGTTGTAGGCCAGCTTTCTTATTTCAGTGTTAACTCTTCACATCTTTAGTGTTCTGTTTTTGTTTTTCGAATTGTGCTCATGAATATTATTTGGCTTGAAACACAGAATGTGATGAAAAGAAAACCGAAGTATTTTTATAACCATGCTGTCCACCCACTCCGATTCAAGATGCTGACAGTTGAGCAAAACCTATGAGACCAGTGCACAGTGGTGCCAGGCATTAAAAACTTTTTTTCAGCAGCTGTCTGCCTTGAAGGGCCTGTTCTTGAGGTGCTAAGTTGGCGATCCGTGTGTTTCCTTTGGATGTAAGAGGGAGAAAGAAAGCGTGTGGATGTGTGTGAAAATGAAACACTGAATTGAGGGAGAAGTTGAGAGAGAAGATGGAAGTGTGGAACGTTAATTCATCAGAAATGTAACCAGCATTTAACAGACAACGTACTTCAAGATAAGGCTCTTTAACTGGTTTCCACAAGTTACATCCACCCTCCCGCCCTCCCCACCCCCCACTCACATCCATCACTCAACCCTCTTCTCTTCCCCCCTGCTCTTCGTCATTCATCCTACACCTCCCATTGCGGGTTCCATGTTGGTCCATTAGGCTCGCCGTCCTCAAAGTCGTACTGCACCACCCCAGCCAGTCGCTTGACTTCCTCTGACCGTGCCACCTGAGGGAGCTTCCCCAGCAAGGGCACTCCACTCAGAGTGTCGGACACACGCTCGTTGAAGAAGGACACGTCCTGGCTGGGCCAGTGGGTGGTCATGAGCAGTTTCCTGTAAGCCTGCTGCTTCTTGGACAGGTCTGTGGGGGAGGCCCACCTTGCCGGACCCATGCACACGAAGATCACGAATCGCCAGCGGTCAGAGTTGGGTCGTCCAAACTCTGGCCTGAAATGTATGAATGGAGGCTTAAATTGACAAAAGATGCAAATGATGATTAAATCAACAAATGTACTCGGTTTGATCATGGGGAGGAAGGTGGGGGGGGTAAATAAAGCCCCATAAATGATTAAATGGAAATGAAAGAAACTAATCTGCAAATATTTTTTTCATAAATAAATACAACCCGCTAATCTAAAAGTAAATATTGTATGAAGTCTGCTGCTGCACTCAGGGCCACCCTGAGTCAGTTCTCCGTCTTTTATCTCGCTCTCGATCGTTTCTGCACCAGGTTTCTCTTGGTCGCCCTGTCGACCGCCCCTTCCCCCCTTAGAGTGTCTGAAGTTGAGCTGTTGTGGGCAGTGAATTGGGTGGCAGGCAACAAATGCACCTCAATCCTCTCCAGGGGAGCACCTGGATTGTTTTGCACTGCACTTTTCCTTTTCCCTGTGGGAAACCCAAAAGTGGGATATTTTTTTGGGCCCCGGACCTGGTACACACGAGGGAAAAGGGGTCAAATTTCCCAAAACCTCTGTAAAAGGGGGTTGGCCCCCACAAGCAAACGAAAAAACTCGGAGGAAAAAATGAAGACCCCAAAATTTTTGGGGGACACTGAACGAAAATAAATTCCCCCAAAAAGGGATTTCAAAAGAACTGTTTGGGGAAAAAGGGAGGGGGTTTGTTATGTGAATAAAAAAGTTTCAGTGAAAGGGTTCAACAAGACTGCACTGGATTGTAAATGACCCTGGGATACACTTTCCTTTTTTAATGATGATTTGATCTGAAAGCACGGGGCACCCGCCCGGGTTATAAAAAAAATACTCTGAGAAGTGACAAACCAAAATCAGGGATTAGAGGTGCCCCTTCAGCAGGAACCCTGAAAGCCCAGGGTTTGGGGGTTTTGTTGCAACTTGGGTAAGGTGCCCTTTCCCTTCACTAAAGGGATCGAAAACACATGAATTTTCATGTGCTTCTGAGTTTTACCCCATCTGTTCAGCGATTATTCCCTAGGGGGTGATCCCTCCCCCAAAGAAGAAAAATTTGTTTCCTTTACGAGCCCTGTAAAACAAACAGTAAAAGCGACGGCAGTCCATTCAGTCCTGCGTGGCCAAAAACAGAGGGCCCAATTTCCCCCCAAAACAAAAAGGAGGGGAAGTTTTGAAGAAAAAGATAAAATTTAAATTCATATATTGCCACTGTAGAGAATTGAAAAAATGAACTTCCCCGTGGCGTAAAAGGAGCCCCTTTTTAAAGTATCTCGGGAAAACTTTTTATTTCCCTCTCCCAAAAAGGGGTACCCCCCCACCCCCACCCCCCCCCCGAGTCAAAGGGCCATGAAAACAAGTCTTAAATACCCGAATTTATGACAAGGAAAAAGAAAAAAATTGTTACATTTTTTAACATTTGGAAATTCCCCGTGATCCCCTGTTTTGGGGAACGTTTGATAAGATTTAAATTGAGGCTGAACATAAGACCTAACTGTTAAGCTAACCCAGTGATTTTTCACCAAAGGCGGGAACAATTTATGTTTTGGGGAAGGGGACGGCCCCCGCATCCCAAAACAACAGACCCCGGGAAACGGGCCTTGTTTATGTGAGACGCTCACCACCCTTTGGGATTCTTTAAGAAAAAAGGGGGGGGGGAAAGGGGGGAAGCTACAAATCTGGTTACATTGGGACAAACAGGGATGGTTTGGGGGAAACTACTGGAGGTTTTCCTCCATTACAGTGCTTCTCCCCAACACTTTGGTGAAAAAATGCATGGAAAAAAAAAAAAAAAAAAAAAAAAATTTTTATGGATGGGGGCAGCCTAAACTAAACCCTAGAATGTAATTTTTAAACCCAATTATACTTATTTCTTTTTTTTTAAATTTTTTTTTAAAGCTTTTTCAGGAGGGGAAAGGGAAGAAAAATAAAAGGAAACTGCTCAAGAAAATTTGGTGACTTTGTCCCTTGGGGAAAATGGTTTAAATTTGTCGCCCAGTCTGTTTTTTTTTTTTGGGAACACGTAAAACCCAAAGCAAAATGGGAAGAGTTTTCCCAAATTCTTGCTTGTCCCCTTTCCCCTCATTGTGAAGTGTACAAAAATTTGCTTTTGGGGCCCCGGTCGTCAATATTGAGGACGCCCACAAGAGAAAAAAAAAGGAAGAAAACAACGGGAAAAAAACCCCTTCCTACACACTGTACTTCGGCAATATCCCCGTACCATGGTACCCCAAAACCAAATCTACACATAAAATTTATCAAAAAAATCACTTAGAAAAAGTAAACATTCTAACTTTTAGCTTTTGAGGCCTTCGCAAACCTGTGTGATTAAAAGAGGTGGGGAGATCCAGTTTGGTTTTGAGACGGGATAACAGGTTTGTTTTATTTTTTTTGGGGCATTTCCAAATTTGAGTTTTTGTACGGTGTTCAAAAGATAGATGTTTTTGGGCCGAAGGGGAAACTCCCTAGTCTTCCATTTTTTAGTCATGTCGGAGGACAGAGGTTGCAACTAGGCCACTCCTTTTCACTGTTCATCTGAAAAATTTTTTAGGTCCCACCCACAGGATGTAAACCCAAAACTCTTCTTCTGGGCGCTGGGACTGTGGGGTGGGCAGGGACGGGGGGGGAGACCGCCCCCAAATCAAAGCACGCATTTGGTAAGTGGCTCGCAACAGGGTTTTAAATTTTAAATTTTATCCTGGGAAAATTAATATCCCGAGGGAACTCATTAAAGTTTTGGTTATGAAATTTTTAGGGGAACAATTCAGACACAAGCAAAATGAAACTGAACAGCCCGGTTAACACATTTTGACCGTGCAAAGGGGACTGAATCCGGGTTAATCAACACATTCAGACTTTTTTAAAGGAGACGGGAAATGCCAGGTTAATCCCCACTTTTATTTTTTTTTTTTTATGCCCCGCCCCCGGGGGAGCATAGGCCATCAAAACTTTCCAAAACCCCCCGCCCCCCACTCGTTTTGGGCCCTTTTCTGGGCATTTCCCGTCCAGTTTTGTCCCTTTTTTGTTTCAAATCCGCCCCCAGTGTTGTCTCCAAACTGTTGCGAGGCGGGCCTTTTTTCTCTTCCCCGCGGGGTTTTTGGTCGGGTTGGGGTGTGGTTGGGGGTCTTTGGGTTCCCGAGGGTGTGTCCAAACCAGCCCCCCCCTTTCCCTTTGCAGTATCTGCTTGGCCCCCTGGTTCCCGTCCCCCCGCTCCCCCAAATCTTCTTTTGGACCTTTTCCTCCATCGGGTTTTTTAGATGCCCCCTCAGACAGGTGTTGAAAATTTTTGGGAAACTTTTGGGTTTCATCGTCTTTTTGTTTTGCCACCCGGGTCGCATCCGTAGAGCCAAACTGTTTCCATTTTGGGGGTTGAAGATGGGGTTTGGGGTTTTTAGTTATTCCCCCGATTTCCCAGATTTTCTTGAGCATACGAAAGCGCTCTTGCCTTTCCGGGTTTTGGCTGTTTACGTCTCGGTCCGGCCTCCCTGTTGGGCAACCCGCTTCCCCGGTGACGAAAAAATCCAAAGGGCTTGGGTGGGGTGTTGGGGAGTGGTTTTGATTTTCATCGGGCCTCTTCTTTCCCGTTTAAACTTGGGGCCCCGCCCCCCTGAGTGGTCCCAAGTGGTTTTTTTCCTATTTTTTTTTGGGGTGTGGGTGTGTTACAGGAGCGCCAGGTCGTCACGAAGTCAAGGGCGCGAACGCGTCCAAGTGTTTCCCCTGTATCCCTTGTTTTTGCCTGTTTTAGTGGTCTTATGATCCAGTCAATGACCAGGGGGAAGGGAAAAGGGGGCCCGCAGCATCCCTGCCCCAAATCCGGCTTTACCCGAAAACCCTTTGGGCAGGTGGGCCGGGGTGGGGAACCTGGGGAGTTCATGTCCCCGGGAGGGGACCGGATGGGGGGGAGATGATCTTTGGGGGCTCCGTAAAGCCCCCAGCAGCTTCCCAGCATCTCTTGTCCACATGTTTGAAAACCTTCTATAATTATGAAATTATGTAAAGGGGGGGTTTTCCCCTCCAGCGACTGTCCCAAAGATGATGCGCAGGCTGGCGGAAAAGGTCGGGACTTTATTTTTTCTGCCCGGGAAACCGCCCGCTGGGTTTGGGGCCCTTTGGGGCGACCCGGCCCCCTTTCATTCCTTTCCCCCAAAAACCCTGTTGAAAATTTTGGCATTGACAGGGGGCATGATTCCCCCGGGAGTTGCTGCAGTCCCTTTAGGCTCCCTTTTTTCGGGCCGCTTGGGTGGGCGATTCCTTCTTTTTTCCCCTGGGGCCGGTAAACCCCCCTCCCTTTTCCCAGTCTTTCTGAAAAGGTGTATTGCATGTTAAAACTGTTTTAAAGTCTGCTTTGATGGGGCCGTGGATTCGGGCGGGGCCCCCACCCTTCCCCCTTTTCAGGTTTTATGGGGTTTTTTGATCTCTGCCTTTTTGGGGGGTTTCCCGTGAGGGGAGGGCAGTCTCTGGGAGGGGGATGTCCCCGGGTGGGCGCGGGGGGGGGCGGTTCACGCTCCCTGAAATGTTTTTTGCCCCTCGTTTCATGTTCCCGGTTTTTTGTCATGGGGTTTGTTTTTGTCCTTCACTGGGTTGGCTTTTTCTGCTAACTTACCCCTCCTTCTTGGTCCCAGGGGACAGGTCCTTCAGATTCCCCTGTCCCGGTGCGCCTTCCCGTTGGGGTGGCCCGGGCGCAAAGTAAAAACCCCCTTGTCCTTCTTGAGTCTTCCCTTTTCTTCTCCGTTTGCTGCGTGTGCTCCCCGGGCCGGGGCCCCCTGCTCTTGTTCGGTCGGGGTTTTATGTACTTTCTTTTTTCTTCCTTTTTTCCCCCTTGTTTGGAAAGGGGTTTGGGAGAGTCCATTCTTTGTTTCGGGGCCCTTTTTCTTGCCAAGGGCTCTTTACTTGTTCCCTGCCAGGTTTTGCAAATGTTCCCAAATGTTTTCTCGATTTCCGTTCACGTTTTTCTATCAGCTCTTGGGACGGCTGGAAAAAGTTGGGAAGGTCTGATTGGTGCTGCTTTGTGTGTCCCTGTTCCGAGAAACCGCATTGGACCTTGTACGTGTGTTGTTGGTGTTTTGGGGAATCTCTTGAGGCGAAAGGGCCACTGTTTGGGTTTAAAGAAGGGGGTTGGGTTTATGACAATCAGGGACCTCTCATCACTCGTACATCCCCCATGACTCCTGAATTTCGTAATGCAATGTGGCAAAGGTTCTTTCCTTACATGGTTGGGGGTTTTCCCTGTGGCCCCTTTTGGATGGCTTGTGTGGAAGTTGGGTTCCTCCTATCCCCAGGGGGTTTAGGGGGCCAGGGCCCCCCAAAACCTCACCTTTTCCCTTATTTTGTCCCCAGTCCCCTTGTCCCCATGTGTCCCCGTACCTGTTTGTTCCCCTTTGATTTGGCTTTAAAAACTCCCATCAGTAAAGGTTTTTGTCCCCTTTTCTCCTCTTTTGTCTATCACTTCGGGAGTTGGGGTAGAAAATCATCTTTCCCTTCTCTTCTTCCCCCTTTATTGGGTGGGGGCTAGCACTGGAAGGGGTTCCCGCCTGATTTTTTCATTCTTCTTCGTGGGAAAATTTGGGCCCGGAAAGAAGCGGGATTAAAGGTTCCCATCCGATGGTGCCCCTTTTGCCTCCGGTGCCACATCAGGGCCAACCCTCAGTGGGGGGGTCCATCCTTTTCCCCCTTCCCGAGTACAGCATGTTTTCCAGATGAAAGTCCAGCGGCCCCGATTGTAGGCCCCTTGTCTCCTTTATTCCCCACCCTCCCGATCTTGTAGTTTTTATCTCTCTCCAACTTGGGTGGTTTTTTCCCCCTTTTTAAACATCGTCCCGATGTTTTCCCTGGGGCTACTTTTGTTTTTGCCTGGGTTTAGAAGGGGGTCGGCCCTTTCCCAAGGGTTCCTTTTTGGCTTTCCCGCAAGCGCAAGATCTCCCGGGGTGGGGACCCCTTTATTGCCCCGGGGTGCTTTGGTTCCCCCCCCGGGGTCCCAAAGGGTTCTGTAACTGCTTTTTTTTTCAGGTAGGGTTGTTTGCCCCTCCCCAAACCCCCTTTTTCCCAGGGGGAGGTGGGGCCCGCCTTTGTCGCCTCTTAAAGAATGCATGGCGGGGGTGGGTCTATTTCTATGCCCCAAACCCCAGGGGAAAACAACACATTCAACATGTGTAAAAAAGACTGAATGGGGCAGTTTTTAATTTAACCCATTAAAAAATTTGTTTAAAAGAGACTTTAAAATTCCCGTGTTAATCAACCCCATTCAGACATGTGGGAAAAAGGAAAAGAACTGTCAGTGGGTTTAAACAACCATTCAGGGCAAATTTCAAAAGAACTGAAAAGCAGTGTTTAAAAATTGCTTTCTTTTTGAGGTCATGGGGCACAACCGCAGCGACCAGCCCAAAACGGGATGACATATTAGGCATCCGTGGGACTGGGGTTTATAGCCTGAGGGGATCACCCACAAGGTTTTTTTTGACCACTGGTTTACCCCCCACGTGGGTTTAAAATCATTTTTTTTCCCAATTTAGGAAGGGTTTTGACAATCATACAACACTACCCAGTTTTAAATGGGGTACTGCTAGTGGGAAAATTAAAAAAATAAATGTTTAATTTAAAGGAAAATACTTTGGGGGGCTGCCCAAAAAAGGAAAAAAACAAATCATAAAAACAAAATTATGCTTTTTTAACCTATTTGGGGCTTCTTTAGGTGGCAAAACCAACCCCAAAATTTTGGGTTAAACATGGCTTCTTGCCTGTTTTTTCTTTTGGGTTTTGGTTTGGGTTTAATTTTTTCCATTTTTCCCTTAATGTCTAAAAACAAACAAAACATAAAACAGACTTTTTCCCTTTTTAACCCATTTTTTTTTTTTCTTCAGGCCGGGGAAAAAAACACACAAAATCATGGGTTTTAACATGGCTTCTTGCCAAAATGTTTGTTTTCCCTTTTGGTTTTGGGGGCTCAATTATTCCATTTTTGCTTTAATTCTAAATTTACTGGGGACAAACCCCGGTTTTTCCCTCCTGAAATTTTTATTCCCAAATTTTTATTTAACTCTCATGAACCAAAAAAGAACCCCAATTTCCACATAGCTATGTCAGCCCTCATCAACCCTTTATGGAAGGGAGATGAAGAAAGTTATTTTTATCCAAGGGCAACAAAACCTGTTTTTCATATTTTAAATTTTGGGTTAAAGTTTTAAGGGGTTTTTTTTTGAGTAGGGTGGAAATTTTTTGGGGTTTATCTTGGATCTAAGTTTTTGGGCTGTCCCCCAAAAAGCATCATCCCTTTTTTTGTTTTTTTTACATAAGTAAATTTTAGACCACTTTGACTTTTTTTGTTTGTTTTACCCCAGGTAAATTAAAACCCCTTTTTTTTTGTGTTTTTTTACACAGGTAATAAGACCCCTTTGACTTTGTTTTGTTTTCCCTAGGGAAATAAAAACCACTTTTGGGCTTTTGGGTTTTTTTTACATTTGGAAACTACAGACCACTTTGAAATTTTGTTTTGTTTTACAAGGTAACCCACGACCACTTTTACTTTTGTGTTTGTTTTACCTAGTAACTACAGACCCCTTTTACTTTTTTGTTTGGGTTTTTCCCTATAACAAAAGGGCCACTTTGACTTTTTTATTTTTTTTACAAAAGGTAACTTTTGACCACTTTGAAGTTTTTGTTTAACTTTCATGGGGAACACAGGGGCCACTTTGACTGTTTTGGGTTGATTTTAAAAGATAACAAAAACCACTTTGATGTTTTTTTTTTTACTAGGTAAAATAAAGACCACTTTTTACTTTTTTGTTTGTTTTACATAGGTAATACAGACCACTTTGACTTTATTTTGATTACTTTGGGGAAAAAAAGACCCCCTTAAACCCGTGATTAAAACCCTAAAAAAAAAAATATTGGGTTTTATGTAATTTTTTATCATTTTCAGTGTTTTGGGGTTTTTTTGTTTTTTGTCATAACTACTGGGCAAAAGTACCAATTTTTAGAAAACAGGGGAAGGAAACAAACTGGTGTTTCATTGGCTTTCTAATCCCATAATACCATGCCCCCCTTTTGGAACAGGGGGGCATTTGTTAGATGGGGAGCCCTTCCCTTTTACCACTTTACTTTGACTCGTTCAGTTGCAGTAACAATCCTCCTAGATCTTTGGCATTTCGGGGTTCCTTTTGTAAAATCGTTTGTGTGCGTGGAGCCCCCAAAAACCCCGTAGACATTTTGACCATTTCATGTTTACAAATTTTAAAGCAAAAAAAAAAAAAGGGCCCCCAAACACCCCCCTTTTTTTCACGTTGGTTAGTTTTTGTCCTTTTTACGCTAAAAAAACAGACAAAAAATGGGCTGGGAGAGATAAAACCCCCCTGTTGGCTTTGTCTATTTGGGGAATTTTTATTCCCAAATAAGAAAAGATTCTCATGCATTGTTCTATTCACCTCTTTTCAGGCCCGCCAAACCCACAGTTGTTAATGAAAAATACCCTGTTGGTTTAAATAGGGTTTTTAAAAAAAAAAATTCAAAAATAAAAAAAAATTGGGTTATTCAAAAAAACACGGGCCCCACTGTTTCTCCCCCCCCCCCCCCCCCTCTTTGCCCCCCCCCCCCCCCCCCCCCCCCCCCCCCCCCCCCCCCCCCCCCCCCCCTTTGCCAACCCACTAACCTACTCGGCAGTGAGCAGCTTGACTGACCACTGAAGCATTGGCCTGAAACACAGCTTTGCCAGGGCATGTGCATGACGGGACCTCATGCTGTCAGGGGTGTTAATCACAGTCCTCTGCCGACCCTGAGCTGTGCTCCAGTCTCTTTCCCACTGTACACGGTGTTGGCAATGATAACCAGGCTGACTGTTTTTTCGCCCAGGAGGAAGTGTGTACATCATGCACTTTAGTTGGATCACTGCCTCCTAATATTTGATTGTACCGGCAGCCTGATGGTTGGAACTTTTTAAGGCTGGCACTGTTGACCATTGTTTCTATAAGCTGGTCAAGCCTCTGATGATTGTTGGGTATTTCCTGTCACCGGCAGTAATGTGACTGCAAGAGCAAATCATAAATGTTCAGCAGGGTAGAGAAGTTGCTGACACAAGCTAATCTTGATCAACATGATAAAAAATAGTAGTCACAGGCAAAATACTTTCACAAACAAAAATGAAAATGTATTTTGTTTTGGTGTTTACCAAACAGACTGCCATACAAACGCACATTAGAACTGATATCATTGGACAAAAAACAGTCAACTTTTATTAATGAACAATGTACAACTGTGTCAGCAATGATACTAATCTGACTGTTTTTTACCTGGGGAGAAATGTCTACATTATGAACATTAGTTGGATCATTGTCTCTGTGACTGCTTTGCTTGGACTTGACTTGAATTCTAAGATTTTTTGTTTTGAAAGGAGGGAAAATAGAGATTGGTCCATACCTTATAATCTTTTCAGTGGTAATTTATATTGTCTTTCTTTCCTGAAGGTAGAATGTTAAACACGTCTTGATCCACATTTCAACCAAACAGTATTTGGAAAGAGGGTGGGGTAGAGAGTTTGGGACAAAAATCACATTCACCCTACCTTTTTAAATTGGGTGACTGAAATGTGTCAAAGGGTTTGAAGAAAAAAAGAGCAGTGAAATTTTGTACACAATAAAAAAAAAACAATTTCCTCAGCAAGCTCTGCACGATGATGATGGTAAATCGTTTAAAAGACTCATCACCTGAAGCAATAGTCGGTGTCCAAGGTCTCCTCCAGGTAGACGGCCCCCTGGTAGCAGTGCAGTCCCTGTCTCTTGGTGCTTGGTCCGGGTGCAGCCAGTGCGAGCCAGTGTGGCAAAGCCTTTGTCTTCAGCTTCCGGCGGAGGGAGATGGCCACCCCATCAAAACTCGTCAGCAGTTTCTTCGTCTGCCACAAGGTCTGCGGAGAGTACACAGAATACCTCTTTGATCCTGACTGCTGTTACTACTTATCATTTTTAGAGCCACTATTGCTACTATCATTCTTAGAGCCACTATTGCTACTATCATTCTTAAGCCACTATTGCTACTATCATTCTTACAGCCACTATTGCTTCTATCATTCTTAGAGCTACTGCTGCTGCTGTCACTAGAACTCCTGTTTCTGCTTCTGCAGCCATCCTGGTGCTGCTATTGCTGTTAAAGCCATCAAAGATGATACTTGAAAGAACGGACAGGCTTCTGATTGATGTATACTCTTCTGTTCTGGTAGATGTTATCGGCAATGACAGTGATGGTGATGATGATGATGAGATCGATATCACCATCCTCATCGTCATTATGAATTTTCATAGCAGTTTGTATTGTGATGTCTGGTGATGATCGAATACAAAATTATAATTACAACAGCAAAGTATTAGTGGTAGGGATGATATAATGATTGTACTGTGATAATGACGGGGGCTTTCATGGTGGTTTTTCAGGTTGTTTGTAACTGAAGAATGACGGTTGAATGAGTAACTGATGAATAGACAGTGGATTGACTGATTGAAAGATGATGACAAAGAGTTTGAACTGTTTATTCTTTCCTGTGTAAGATAAGATAAGATAATGTTGCTTATAGCCCAGCCGACCCCCAAAGGGCCACATCAGGGCTGTCTTTCCTGTGTTTACGCAATAGTTTAAGTCCATGGGACCTCAGTCCTACAAAAACTTGAAAGACGTACAGTGTATTTACAAAGCAAATCCCTGTGGAAAAGATGTTAAAGTGCACAGATGGGTTTATCATAACCTTGAGCTCCAGAACAAAACCACCATCAGTCAATTACCTCAAACACTTTCTTTGCTGCAAGCCTGGTTTCCCACGTGGCTTCAAAGTGGCCAATCCGGTAAGACTGAATGATTGAGTGACGCTGAAATGGCCAATCTTTGTCGCCGAAGTTGCTGAGCCAATCACGGAACGAGGCGATATGTGCATCACACTCTTTTGGCGTCAAAACATTGGGAATGACGCAATATCCTTTCTCATCCAGCTCTGCAGTGATCTGTTCTCTGTATGAAAATAAAAGTAAATAAAGACTTGTGAGGGGGGGGGGGGGGGGCAGAGAAGAGGATTGCAGTGGTGATGGAGAACAGTTGTCTATGAAAAAGGTCCCCACTTGTACACACATGCACAACTTTGACGTGGATTTGTTGTCCATGAAAAAATTCACACACACACACAGTCCCCCTCTCTCTCTCTTTGGGACAAGATTCACACACAAGTGAGTGATTTCTTCCTTTCTAGCTCTTTCAGTTTTTACTCTTTTGTTCAGAAAACTATGTGACATTAGACAGACAAGAGAGAGGGGATGTCTTCATGCAGATTTCTGTACGATATTAATTTGTTTAACAAACTGACTTTGACTTGTGACCTTGAAATAAGGTTATAGTCAAAGGATCTTTTCCTTCGTTTCCTCATTAGACTTTATTCATGTGCATATAATTATCTACATCAGTTCCATAAACCGACACTTGCCTTAAACCTTTCCGTGGCTACAAATCCCTAATAGATTGGGGCAGATTTTTTTGTGTGTGTTAATTTCATTAACTAGGAAACTGTAATTATCATTGTACTGTATGCAGTGCTGTAATTAAAAGGCTTAAATCAATTATAAGAACTTTTTAGGCTATGTGGCATGCAGGTTAAATTTGACAAAATCTGTGAAACCACTGTGGAACACAAAAACACAGTGAAGGCTGTGTTACAGCCACGTTCTTGTGGCACAACTGGCTGCAGATGAAGCACAGAAAATGCCATCCTTGAAAGGAGCTAACCATCACATCTATCTTGTTCCCAGAGTAAATGAGGGCTCTATCCACTCTCGGAAAATGTGTGAATATTTTGTTAGTTGAGGCACGTGACACATTTCAGGGGCCTGCACTCAGTCATTGGTATTATAATATTCTTCTTAAATTAAATGTCTTACTCTTATCAGGTGTTATCAGGCATCCACAGATCTCAAAATTCAGTTTTTTGCTGATGTTGAAAAAAAAAAAAAAAAAAAACAGCAACTCAAAAGATTTCTCTATCTCAGTGTTGTTAACTTACATAGAGACTTTCTTCGAAAGATGTAAGCAAGTGATTACTGTAGGCCTACATGTTCGGTAGCCAGGCATGTTGCTACTGCAGCAGCCCTGATGTGGCCCTTTGCGGTCGGCTGGGCTATAAGCAACATTATCTTATCTTATGTTGCTACTGCCTTGATCCATGATCCAAATCATGTGGGAAGTAACCCGCCTGTTCAGGACTATTTGAAGCTGTGTGAACACTCAGTTGGGTTTTTTAACAAAGTTGTCGTGTGTGGTTTTGTGTGAGCAGGGGTAGGCAGGGAGGAGGGGGTGGGGTGGGGGAGCAAGACTGATGGGAGTCGAGGGACACATACAGAGAGAGAGAGACAGAGAGAGAGAGAGACACAGAGAGAGCGAGAGAGAGAGGAGGAGCACAGAGAGAGAGAGTATTTTGCGTAGACTCCTTTCCACATTCGTTAATGTGACAGTGAATGTCCACTGAACTGAACCGTACAGAAATGCAAGCAACAGAATTGACATGTTTCTCCTACCTTCATCCACCTGCCCTCTTCCACAAACGCTCCCCTCTTCCTCCTCCCAGCCTTTTCCATTCGTAAAGAAACACACACCCCTCCCAAACCCCTTTTCCTCCCCACAGAGAACCATGAATAACTATAGGTCACCGTTTCTTTCCTCCTATTACAATGTTCTTCCTATGAAAGTTCTCCCCCCTCTGTTTTTCTTTACTTTCTTCTTCCATCCCATTTTTCGCCTATGTTTATTTTTCACCTGTGTTCTACTTTCTATAACACCCACCCTTCTTTTCTTCCTTCCATCTGATTTTCCCTCCTTCCTTTTTCAGTTTTTATTAAGTTCCTCCCTGCCTTGTGTATCATAAAAAATGTGGAAGATGTGTCAGTCCACCCACCGAGAGATGGGAAACAGACAAACGATGCTGGCAACAGTTTTAAAATTTCCATCTTGGACATGTTGTCATGACACACCATTCAACTAAAACCCCCACCTGCAAGAACAGCCCATGAGTCCCACAACCTGTTGACCTATCTGCTTCCTGAATGTAAAACCAGCTACAGGAAAACTCTTTTTATACACGCCATCAGTTAGCGTAATTGTCTTCATTCTCATGTCAATAGAGCATTTCGAAACCTGCCTTTAAGACATCACCATCATCTGCCCTACACTGACTCCACCTGCCCCTCCACCCCATCCTGTCTACTGACCTCTTGTACACATCACTGATCCAGTTTTTCTCCCTTCCTCCTTCTTCTGACCCATTCTCACAGATCAAGAGTGAGAGGTAAATATTACCTCCCTTTCTCCGTGTTTGCCTTTGTCTGGGCCCTGTTTGCTCATGCAGATCATTTGTGGGCAACTGGTTATAGCAAGCTGTCAGAGCAGTGTACACTTGGCTGAGCTGTCCACTCAGGTAATCCACGTACGTCATTTTATTGAACATTATCCATTCATTGAAGTCAGGCCACTATGTGCACACAAACTTTGCCCTGCCATGCGTGAAACGAAATCTTACATGAGGAAGGGAACTGTAAACAGTAAATAACAACAAGTAGGGAAAAATCTTGCTCCCATGATGAAATAATTACACACCTGTTACTCCAAACCAAGGCTGCTTAAGACTCCAAACTGCCTAGCAGACATGCCAACATGGAGCACAGAGAACAGACAAAGAGACGTCCCTAGGGAATGTCTATAGGGTTAAGGGTGTGTAATTATTTCGTCATGGGAACAATTATTTATCCTACTTGTTCGTTATATACACCCTGTGTGTAAGAGCTTCAAAGTTGGCAGTGACACAATTAGCAGCACAGTGTGGTGAATAACCAGCACCCTGTGAATTGGAAGCTGACAGAAAGCCAATCAGATCAATGTGATGTGGTGAGTGCCATCGATATGCACAAATGGAACTTGAACTGGCAAACGGTGAAGATACATATATATATATGTCCACTCCCCTCTTGATCTATGCCATCCCCATGAAACAGGGCTGATCCACTGGTCAGCCAGTCTCCCTCATACCTAGCGCACCACTCCCCAACCCCTCAACAGTGTTAACTGTGTGTCAAAACCATCAGTGAGTAATAGGTGGCTATCACATGGAAGAAGAATTGAAGTTGCTTCTGGCTGCTGCTTACCTGTCTAGCTGGCAGTTGTTGAGATCACTGCTTATCTCAGAAGCTGTGGCCATTCTTAATTGTTGAAAGATGCGGGAACGGGCAAAATAATTCAAGTAGTCAGTATCCTTAGCGGTGACACTAAACAGAACCGAAAAATCCAAACGATGAATGATTGTCAACCAGAGTCATAGGCCTACTTGTTAGAAAAATATTAGTAAATCAGGTAAAAGATTCGTTAAATATTTACAGGAAAAATGACCTTATTTCATGAACTACCTGCTTTTAAAGTAAAAATAACCTTATCTCAGGGACGACCTGCTTTTAAAGTAATTTTAGTCAAAATTTAACAAAATGTCATTCGATCAGTATTTCAAAACGTCCTGCTGAGAAATTTTGGTGACACGCTAGTCATCATCAACAACGCTTTCAGATTCTGTGTAAGCAGTAGAAATTATGTTGTCATTATTCTCACATCTTTTTCGTTCAGTCCGTTTATTCTTACTTTCTTTTTTTAACCTCTCGCCCTAAATCTCGCCAAACTCGAAAGGAGCACACTCCATACTCTCAGTGTGATTGATAAAACAGGTGGGCTGGACAAAGTGATTCGAGGTCGACGCCACGAAATTTTAGTACGTGCACAATATCCTGTGTTGTCGCACTGACGTCTTGGCAAGGCACGGGCATATGCTGTTGTTCGTTTCGGTGAAGTATCCTTTGGGCAAACTTTCTCCGTTGTGTGTGTGTGTGTGTGTGATTTTTTTTTTTTTTTTTAATCTTAACACCGAGCTGTGGTCCGTTTTCCCCTAATCGTTCAAGATGTTGCGGGAAAATTATGTTCACGGCATACGTTCAAGGTTGCTGGGTGATCGACAGGCATTCGGACTCAATGGATTCAGATGTAATCCATTAAATTTTAATTCTCCGTATATATTGGCCCTCGACGTTGTGACATTTACAAGCGTGGCGCACACACTCGCGTACAGACACACACATACACACGCGAGCGCGCGCTCGCACGCACACACACTCATAGGCTTACACACACACACCACACCACACACACACACACACACACACACACATCAATGCACGCAAAGACACACAGACACCGTTTTCCCAGGGTGACATGACAGATACACACTGGCACGCTGACGGATTTGCGTTCACACACCCCACATACACTGAAGGACTTGCGTTCACACACACACACACCACACACACACACACACACACACACATACACACACACACACACACACACACACACACACACAACCACCACACACATACATACACGCACGCACGCACACATACACACTGACACACTGACGGGCTTGCGTTTACACACACACACACACACACACACACACACACAATGGGGCACACACTTATACTGTGACAGAGCGCGCGCGCACACCCCACACACATACACACACACGCGCGCGCGCGCGCACGCACTCGCACACGCAGTCCTTACCCTCCAAAGACCAAAAACGTCCAACAGCTTCAGGGGTACAACTCTCTACTGCGAGTGACTGAACTTTTGTCTATTTAAATGCGGAACTAGTCTATTTTTAGTAAATGACGCCAACGATATTGCACCAGTGTCGAGTCAAAGTGAAAAACCCGATACCTTTGAGGGACTTGTACGAGCGAGCAAAACTGTGTCGGGGAGGACTCTCCCTCTCTCTCTCTCTCTCTCCTCTCTCTCTCCCCCTCTCTCTCTCTCTCTCTCTCTCTCTCCCACACACAACACACACACACACACACACACACACACACACACGTCAGTCGCCCAGAGACTGAACTGACAATATATGCACATTCATGTAAACATACAAATAGCTAAACGAAAGGGCAACTGACATTATTGATTGTAGTTCCAGTGGTGCCAGTAACAGTAGTAGTAATATAGTAGAAGCAGTAGTAATCACAGCGGCAGCAGCAGTGGTAGTAGAATAGTAGTAGTAGCAGTAGCAATAGCAGCGGCAGCAGCAGTGGTAGTAGTAGTAGCAGCAGCAGCAGTAGAGCAGCAGTAAATGAAAAACACATCCAGAGACAACTATTATAGAAACGTTAGCGAACCGCAAACAAAACAAAAACGTGGACAAAAACGAATCACAAGACAAAACACGACGCGTTTCGACCTCTCAGGTCTTCTTCAAGCAGGATACAAAACAATCATACAACGAAAATGAACGATCGAGCAATCACGTACTTATCTTCAATCACTTCAGCCTGAAGAAGACTTAAGAGGTCGAAACGCGTCGTGTTTTGTCTTGTGATTAGTTTGTCCACTTTTGTTGTTGTTGTTGTTGTTTTTGTTCGCTAACCTTATTTAAGATTTGTTTAGATTTCCGCCTGCAGTCGTCTCACTTTGCAGCTAGATCTTGTTTTTGTTCCCCTAACCTTTATTTAAGATTTGTTTAGATTTCCGCCTGCAGTCGTCTCACTTTGCAGCTAATCTATTATATGAACATTAGCAGCCTATATATAAGTCTTGAACGTGAGTGGTCGAGCAAGCGAGCAAGCAAGAAAACGACAACATCAAGTTAGGAAAATGCTATGCACCTTAAAATTTAAACCCCGAACCCACGATTTACGTACGCTGTTGCTGTGTTGAGCTTTGGCGCAGTCGAGGTCACAAGCCCACAACACGAAGTGCGTGCAAATGCCAGCACACACAGATCCGCTTCAACGATACCGGATTCGTCTCTCATTCTCTCTGTATAGACGTCTCTGGGTATGCCTTAGTGCGACAATACGTCTTTTACAGCAGGCTACCGTATCTAAAGAAAAGATTTTAGACTGGAAATGAGATACTAACGGGGTTTCCAATCTCACGGTAAACAAGATCTACTTGAGAGCAACTTTTTTTTTCTTTCCTGGTTATTGACTTGGAATTACATCATTCTTAGTCCCCTCCCCCCCCCCCCCCCCCCCCCCCCCCCCGTTGGAACCGAAAACGGCAAAATCCGTGTGTGTGCGCGTGTGCGCGCTTGCTTGCTTATATGCGTGCGTGCGTGCGTGTGTGCATGTGCCGTGTGTGTGTGTGTGCGCGCGCGCGTGTGTGTGGGGTACGCGCTAATGCGTGCGTGCATGTGCTCTGTGTGTGTGTGTGGTCGCGCGCGTGCAGAAAAAAAAGGAAAGGAAAGACAGAGGATAATAGTACATGCACCCCAAAGAACAAACCAAAATATCTTGTACAGAACTAGAAACCAGCTTCATTGTTATACGCTATTATTAAAACAAAAAAAAACAAAAAACGAACTGGTTTAGCCCGGTGCATATACCCCCCCCTCCCCCCCCCCCCCCCCCCCCCCCTTCTTCCCGTCATGGCACCTACCTTTCATTTCACACTTTCGTTTTCCCCTCACCGTCAATGTCGCAATGCAGCAAACATATAAATTAGTATGCGCGCTCACGTATGCACTCTCCCTCTCTCTCTCTCTCTCTCTCTCTCACCAGGTTTAAGAGTTCCTGTCGATGCTGTCGGGATTTGCAAATTCATGAGGACTGTCGTTAAACGGCGTGGGTTTGATTTTCCTTATTCTACAGTAAGTTTTCAAAGTGAGATGACTTGCAGGCGGAAATTGAAACTTTATTTTTTTAAAGAACAGTTAATGATCCGCTAAACAACGGGGACAAACTGATAACAAGACAAAACACGACGCGTTTCGACCTTTTAGATCTTCTTCATTGCCTGAACATTCAGAACAATGAAAACGAAGAACGAGCAATCACTTTATCTTCTCATACTCGGCGCAAGCCGGGTGTTCAAAAAGCATAAAAATTCATTTAACGACAACACTGGTAATTGTGAAAAATGTGTTAATGCACCCTCAGACAAGGAAAGGTGTGCTGAATGAAAAGTGGTTTGATTCTCAATGCCAAGCAATTCAAAGGAAAGAACGGAGACTATTTCGAATTTTTCTGCAAGAGCTTTCCAGACCCAGGGTATAAGTTGTTAAATTATTGCAAGAAGGGAATACAAGAATGGAAACAGATGTGTTTTTACTCAAAGTGACATTGTTTTATCGCCTCTCTCACAGAAAAAAAAAAGGTTTTCGGAATGCAGTAACAAGAATCTCGTTCGAAAGAAACCAACCGAAGCACAAACAACGCCTCTCTCAAAACATTGATGAAAGGATTAATAAGAAAAATTGGGAAATAAAGATATACTGGAAGACGATGAGTCCCAATTACGATGAACAATGGTGGATGAGATTAGTGTTTCAATCGTTCGTTTTCCTAGTAGGAAGCGCAGAAAGTTGTGGTGTCCATTTCATGCATCTTTCTTTCAGTCTGATTCTCCTCTTGTCACTGGTACTGGCCCAGACTAGCTTAATAGTCCGACATTCTTCCTCTCTACTTCCCATGTCGTTGTCGTTCATACCAGGATCCTGCCGTATGGAATACTGCCCCCCCCCCCCCCCCCCCCCCCCCCTTACCACTAGGCATTCTCGCTTTTCGACAGTTCAAAACCCACACACTGCCCCACATCTCATCCCCTTATTCCTCTACTCTCATGCTCCCACCCCTCCGAGACGGTTATCAATACATCTGTTCTCAGTATGTTCACAGTGTGTTGCGTGTGTGTGTGTGTGTGTGTGTGTGTGTGTGTGTGTGTGGTGTAGGGGAGCAAGGAGGGGGGGGCGCGCGGGCGGGTGTGGGTGGTGTGTGTGTGTGTGAGTGTGTGTGTGTGTGTGTGTGTGTGTGTGTGTGTGTGTGTGTGAGACAGAGACAGACAGACAGATAGAGACAGATACTAACACGCAGCAGAGTCTCCTCTCTCTCTCTCCTCTCTCTTCCCCTCTCTCCTCTCTCTCTCTCCTCTCCTCCTCTCTCTCTCTCTGTCAGAGAGAGAGAAAGAGAGAGACAGACAGACAGAGAGAGAGACAGAGATACAACACGCAGCAGAGTCTCTCTCCCCCTCCCCTTCCTCTCTCTCTCTCTCTCTCTGTAACAC
>CM031619.1:41799832-41813482 GCA_018398815.1 Conus ventricosus
CCATTTTTTTTTTTAATCTCGATCCTATCGACACCGTTTAAAAAGTTCTTTGAGATTGTATAAAATGTCCGACACTGATATCATACAGAAGTTGAAAGCAATATGAAAAAAGTCTGGAAATCACAACAAAGGTCTGGAATATCTGCTTTTACCTTTGCCGAATCATTTTTGGCAAGGACCCTGGAGTAACAGTGCAAGTGTTTAGCTGCATTGTCACAATTGATCCGTCTTTTTTCTTCTGTTTATTTTCTTCAGACTTTCTGAACCAAATATTTTTTGTGCATTCTTCAGTTTTAGAGTGTCAGGAACACATTTATGCGCATTAAGGAAAGCCCTGTATCAATAAACAGTCGGCCTGTCATGCTGGAAGAGTCCAGCCTACTGACCACATGTGTCCACTGGGGGCCTGCAGCGACACGTGGCTGCTGTACTGGAAGGCCGGCTGTTCTGCATTCAGGATGGGCTCCTGGAAACACACATGCTACAACATAACCCAACGAACCGCCTGCTAAACTCGTACTTCACTTGCATGGAAATTTGTGGATTACAAAAATAACATCATTTCACTGTCCTCTCTCCATCTCAAACATAGAAGAATGAGCATACACACTTGCACTCTCCACTCCCACTCCAGACCTGCCTACTCTCCAAATAACCCTCAGAAGTAGAACCTCAACTTTTTGTAGTATAATGGTAGTTTTCAGAAGTATGACCAGGGCAGCTTTTTCCACAAATAAACTCCTCAGGTCCACTTCTTCCTTGAATGACCCAAGACAGTTTTAATGGTTAACTGACAATACTGTTTAAAATGTGTACAAGTCACAAGTGATCTGACTGGTATTTCCCACATGAGATCTGTCATGTTTTGTGAATATCATCATCATCATTGTGCTAAAGATTAGTTTACAAGAAGAAAATCAGGATGGGTAGGAGGAGGGAAAAAAAAATCTTGAAAACTTTTTAAAAAACACCGACCAACAAAAACTGATGGGGTTGTTGTCAGCAGGTACAAGCTCTTCAGGGCATCAACCTTTTGAGATCTTTTAGATTGAAATATGAATTGACAATATCTGTCAAACAGAGCTAACAAAAGGCAAAGGCTTGTCCCTTGTACTCGGTTTTGGCACAGGATGTTTATCTGTGCACTCTGTCAGGTTTTGCCGACAAGCAACAGCCGATGCTTCTGTGTCTTGTTTTTAGCGCAAATGCCAATAAGCTTTCCAATTTGGCTTTTTCTTTTTTCCCCATCTGTCACCGACTTCTGATTCAGAATCAATTTGCGCTGCCTCTTCACCACCACTTTTCTGCTTGCGTAAATACACTTCCACCACCAGTATCAACTGATTCCTGCGAGTCCACCATGTTGCAAAACACTGCATGTGAACCGACACACCATGAAACTCAATTGCAGAATTTGCAGTCTGCAAGATTGTAGGGTTCTTCCCCCTTACCCGTTGTATTGTAGTCTGAGGGCTTGAAACGTAGAAACAATGGAAGAAATCGCAGAACTAGGCAAGTCTGGCACTCTCATGCACTTAGTCACAAATAGTGAAACACACATTCACTTGGTCACAAGCGCACATATTCAGAACACACAGACACACCATTCAATACACATATTCATACACAGACATCGATGTATACTTCCTTGCACCCACTGTCAGTACAGATTCTTATATGAACACCCCATGCACACACACACACACACACACACCATATTCATGCACACAAACACATACTCACACTCTTGCGTGAGTGTGTACAAGTGTTTAAATATAATTACTGCATTAGCAAAATGGGTAAAAATGTTGGATAATTATCAAACATTGAGTATCGAAGCTATGAATGTATGAAAATCGATGAGAATCTACCAAATATGAAATAACAATAACGCATTAATCCCTTAACATCGAATAAACAAATAACACCTAAGAAAGCAACAGCCAATACATGCATTTGCACGTAAATATAAGAAATTTATAAACATATGTGTGTGTGCAAGTACCGACAAATACACGTACATCCATATCAAACTTTACATGCAGTCAACTCTTTCCCACTCCCCATCCTTTCCCATCGCTAATATCACTTTTAGTGAACAGACGTTAAACAGACTAACAACAACTCTCTCACACACACACACAGAGGCGAAGTCACCCACCTGTCCCACAACCCCTCTGCCCCTGACAGTCTCCAGGGTGCCAGACAGACTGAAGATTCTCCAGTGGCGCTCCCTCAGCTGCACTGTCTCCTCCCCCATGTTCTCCAACCGCACACAGTACCGCCACTGTCAACAAACCCCGCCTGTCCCACTTCTGTTGCCTTGTGCATGTAGGAGTGTGCATGTACGCCATCTGTATGTACACTTGTCGTTACAGTTATTTGAAATTAGCAGAGTGCTGGGGCCGGATAGCTCAGTTGGTAGAGCGCCGGACTCGTGATCCTGGGGTTGCGGGTTCGAATTTCAGTATTGGGGGATTTTTCCCTCGGAGTTAACATTGGTTCTGACTCCATTCCCATATAGTCCTTCGAATGAGACTATAAACCGAGGTTCCGTGTGTGAACGCACGCATAACATCTTGCACACACATAAAATCCCATCACCATCTTTCGGAAGAGAAGGCCAGTTTGGCCGTTGGTATGGATGACACGTGACACATAGCATGCACCTTCCCTGAAGATGGAGTATGGCTGCCTTAATGGCGGGATAAAAAAGGGTCATACACACAAAACTCCACTGCCTGGCTATACAGGGAGTGTCCGCAGGAGTATCAGCCTGCGTACGCAGAAAGAAAGAAAAAAAGCAGAGTGCTTGTGGAACCCTTGCAGCATTGTGCAAAAGCTTATGGATGAGCATGCATTCCCTTTCTTCAACATCTGCTTCTGGTTCATCTAATATCACAATCTTTGTGAATTTTCATTCATGCACAGTAAAGTCAGCCAACCCCACGATGAAGTACAAAGGAAGTCTTCCTTATTATAAACATTACTAAACAAATCTAAGCATTTTGTCTTGTGACTCGTTTGTCACGATTCTCTTGGCGGTTCGCTAACATTTATTTAAGATTTGTTTAGATTTCCGCCTGCAGTCGTCTCACTTTGCAGCTATAAACATACTGTTTAAACAAAGCAAATTTTCAGGTATACAACTGAACTTTCTTCCAAGATTGTGTAGCCAATGAAAGAAGGCAAACTAAACCTCCCATTTAGCACTATAGCCTCCACCCTCACCACAGCTCCTCCCCATCCTCACTTATCCCTTTTTCCTCTCTTGCCAATCAGCTCCCCCCTCTCTGTGCCTTGCCCTCTGGTAATCAGTGCATGTGAACTCTGTAGTTTTGTATTCTGTATTTCTATTGGTGCATGCATGTGTGTATACAGATGTGTATATTGTAATGTTAGCCATCTGTGTCTATGCAAGGTGCAATAGATGTACATATGCAAGTGACAGTGTTTTTTAAAAAAACACACAAAAAAACCTTGTTTATTGCTGTCATTTTTTTAAACGAACTTATTGTATCAATTTTGATTATGTGATAACCTTGATATGGCTTCCTGAGGGGCATAGGGCTACAAACAGCATGAACTGAATGCATGTAGGTGAATATAACCGACTCCCATATACATACACACACACATATATAAAGAGAGAGAAGAGAGAGAGAGGTAATTGAAGTGAAAAGGCAAAATCAGCAATGTAAAAAATATATCCCAATATTTTGAGCGGATGCCTTTTTCAAGGACGACAGATTGTACATGAAAATATATTATGCATTCACTATGTATGTATGCTTTAAGAAATTACTTTTCAATGTATATATTTTTAATTTGTGCAGTGAACTACTCTGCTTTACATTTTTCCCCCATTGAATAAAAGCAAATTTCAGAAAAACAAACTCTGGAAGCATGCTTCTGGTTTGTTAGCAAAATCAAACCATTCAACTTTCATGTTTGCCACAGCTGTGAGCAAAGGGAAGCACCGTAAAACAAACCTATCACTTACTTCTAGTCTCATGACAGACTAACTTTATACTGGACAGAACAAACCGATCACTTACTTCTAGTCTCATGACAGACTAACTTTATACTGGACAGAACAAACCGATCACTTACTTCTAGTCTCATGACAGACTAACTTTATACTGGACAGAACAAACCGATCACTTACTTCTAGTCTCATGACAGACCACCTTTATACTGCACAGAACAAACCTATCACTTCTAGTCTCATGACAGACTATACTGGACAGAACAAACTGATCACTTACTAGTCTCATGACAGACCACCTTTATACTGCACAGAACAAACCTATCACTTCTAGTCTCATGACAGACTATACTGGACAGAACAAACTGATCACTTACTAGTCTCATGACAGACCACCTTTATACTGCACAGAACAAACCTATCACTTCTAGTCTCATGACAGACTATACTGGACAGAACAAACTGATCACTTACTAGTCTCAAGACAGACCACCTTTATACTGCACAGAACAAACCTATCACTTCTTCTCGACAACTATACTGGACAAAAAAAACCGATCCTTATACAGTTCATGACAGACTAACTTTATACGGACAGAACAAACCGATCACTTACTACTATTCATGACAACTAACTTATACGCACAGAACAACGGGAAACACTTTTGGGTTTTTTCACTGTCTTTTTCAAAAACTATAAACCAGGTAGACTTCAACCTTCCCGTTTATTCTAGTGCTTGACCTGCCTTTGATATTCTTTTCTTTTCTTTAAAATATGTGCCAAATAATTTCCTTTATTTTGAAAACTGGTACTGTTCTGACAAATGAAAAACCTTTTTATCTACCGGGGGCCGTTTTCATTGGCGTTCGTAGCCGTCCTCTAACTATTTTCGTAACATAGTTGTAACCCAAAATCCCTACAAAAAAAGTTTCGTAATCAGTTACCCGGTTTCACGCACACCTACGAACGGTTCTTTGCACGCTGGGCCAAAAAGGCGTGATTTCCCGTTCTTTCAAAAATTACCGAACACGGGCATGGAAAGGCGGCGCGGCTGCAACAATTCCATACCCAAATATTGTTTGCATGTTTTATGAGAAAAATTTAATAATTAGTCTACATTTCTGTTCATTAAACTTGGTAAACCGCACACCTCATCTGCATTCAAGCATTTTCTTTGATTTTTTTCCCTATGCCCTTAGTGACCGTTCCCCTGAAGTAACAGCAATTTTCATGCCCGTTTCTGCTTCCTTGCTGAGGGCAGCTTATTTTTTTATCCGTTCAAAGCAGTTTTAAACAAATTTGGACCCATTCCTTCCTGAAAGGGAAGGATCATTTTTCCCACACTGGCGGGAAACACTGTGTCATTAGACTCTCACTTTCCCCTTTAGAGAGAGAAAGGTGCGTGGGGGGGGAAAGGGGGGGTAGGGGAGCTAAGGGAAAAAAGAAAAAAAAACAAAAGGGAAATAAAGGGATGGAAAAGGGGATAGTGGAAAAAGGGAAAACATGGAGGGGGGGAAGATGGCGCACCCGGCGTGCGTGTGTGCGTGCGCCGCCGCGTGTAGTTGCAGGTTTGTGTATGTAGGGGGGGAATTTTCGGGACATTCTTTTATTTTTGTCCAAATACCCCAAATTTTTACCCTCTGGGTCTTGAAAAAAATTGAAAAACCCCAGCCTCGGGTATTTCTTTTCCCCCAGAATTTTTTTATTTTCTGAAATTCGGTTGCACTTCATTTCTTTAATTTTGTCCAATAATTCCAATTCTAGAATTACAGTTCTACGACTGCAAGCAAAGGGGCGTGGATTCACACTGCAAACTTTTTTATTACACAGCACACAAAGGGAAGAAAAACTAAAATTTTGTTTTCTGGATTTCGGACACACACGTTAATTTTACAAGCATTGGAAAAAAAATAACAAAATTTTTTGCCCCGATTCTACGCAGCTTTTTTTTGGAATTGGGGTTTTAAAACCATTTTGTAATCTCATGTGCAGGCTCAAAGCCTGCAAAAAATCAATCTTCGAAAGGCAAGGTTAATTTTCGCTATCCAAATTAAAACCGGGTTATTAGTCTAACTACCCCAACCCAAACACACACACCCCCAAACCCTACCACCTCTCTAAACCCCCAAAACCCCCGCCCCTCTGCATGCTATACCTTCTTTTTCATCCCCCCCCCCCCCCCCCCCCCAAAAAAACCCCAAATCAAAAAAAATTATTTTAAATTTTAAAAAAAAAAAAAACCCAACTAAAAAACCTTAATAACCTTCCAAACACCCCCCCCCCCCCCCCCCCCCCCCACACACACACCCACACACACACAGGGTTGGGGGGGAACGTGCAAAAAAATGTTTGCCAAAAACTTTGGGAAACTCCATTTACAAAAACCAAACAAACAACATTTTGGGGTGGAAGGGATCCCTTTTAAAAAAAATCACTGTAATACAAGGGTGATTGGGGGACGGGGCTAGGTGGCACAGAGAAGAGAGAGACAGACAGCAAGAGAGAGAGAGAGAAAGAGAATTTTCCCCCAAAAACTTCTCACCCAACCGTGAGTGATCACAAAAAATTTGAGAGTTCTCAGAAAAAAAATTGTCTAATAAAATGATTCATGAATGCGGTCACCTTCTCTTCTTTTTTTGTGAAGCCGGGCTCACACACCCTTAAATTACACCCAAACCTCCACACAAAAATCTGGGGGGCTGTTTTAAAGCGAGCGGCTCTGCTGTCAGGTAGCTACGAACAAGTTAGTGTGGGGGTACACTACTAAAGTTCAAACTTTTACGAACAAAAATCTTTACATGTCAAAACGAAGTTTTCACGCTACGAATTTTTTTCGCTACGAACTAGTTCTATCTGCTACAAGCCACATGAAAAAAGCCCCTGGGCTTCACAAAAAATAACCTCACTTTCGCAGCAAAAATTTTGGGTAATGGGTCCCAACTTTCACAACTTTCTAACCCATAAATGAAAAAAACATATCAGACGCTTTGGTTTTGTTTGAATAAAAGTTAGCAGGTGTTTTAAACGAGATATGTAAGGAGGAGAGGAAGTGGGGGGGAGAAATTTTTGAAAAAGGCGTGCTGGGGAAAAGAAAAAAGGGTGAGGGGGGGGAAGGGTGGTAAAAGGGTGATGGGGGGGGGGTGGGAGGGGGGCGAGAAAGTCTGTTTTTCTGGCGTGAGCTTTATGTGGAAGGGAGGGGTTTTGGGCGTTTTTAAAGGGTTTCTTCTTCTTTTTCCCTAAAATACTGGTTAAATCAAAAAAGGGTAGGTCACAGGCGCTATTAAAAAAAAAATAAAATACAAAAACAGTGGATCTGCTGTTCCCCCGGGCAAATTTGGCAACCAAGGGGTGCACTCGTTTAAAAGCAAGGCCAAATTCAGGCCCAGGTGATAATAAAATATCTGGGGGAAAAAAAAATAGAAAACATCAATATGCAGATCTCAAAAATGTCAATCAAATTTGCCTTTAATGAGTTGCCCCTTGTGGGATCTTTAGGGCCCGGCGGGTTCCCAGCCCTAAGAACGGGGTAAAAGAATGTAAGTGGTTTCTATTTTATGGGTATGGGATAACATACCCCCCATCCTGGGGCACTTTAAAATTTAATACTGGGGGTTCCTTTGGAAATCAAAATTGCTATGCCTTTGAAAAAGGTGTTAAGTTTAAAAATTTTTTCTCTTCTAAGGGTTTCCTTCTAATTCCTCTGTTCTTCTAGAATTCCCCTTTTGGAGGGTTCCCCTTTCAAAAGGCTCCCTTTTTGAATCTTTTTGGGTTTCATGGGTTTTGATGGTTAGGTAAAGGGGGCAAACCCAATTTCAGTCTGGTCTAAACAGTGTTTTTTGAGAGTCGCTTTCTTTTGGGGGCTAAGAGTTCTGAAAGGGAAGCTAGGTTTTTTGTTTTACAACTTAAAAAAAGAAAAGTTCTTTTCCTTTTAGGAGACATCAAACACGCCTAAAAAATTTTTGGAAGGTTTTTTTAAAATAGTATTTTGGTGAATTTGTCAATTGGTGGGCTTGTTTACATAAAAACCTTGGTTTTTGGGGGGGTTTTTAAATTTTTTTGTTTTTATTTGTAAAATTTGATTTTTGTTTGATTTTAATGTTTTCTTCTTTGTTTGTTTATTATAAATGTATTCAAAAACTTATAGTTTTCGGAGAAGTTTTATTATGTAATTTATATAAATAGAAAAAAAACCCCGAAAAAGCCCGTGGTACCCTGAATGGTTACATGGGATGACGCCCTTCACAACAACTTTCTGCGTCTCCCAACGAGGAATGGTTTAGCCCATTTTAGCAAAAAACCCGTAAAATGCCAAGGTGTTCTAATTTAAGCAGCGGGCCCTATGGTCAACCTTTCAAAGGCTTTAAAAAAGTCTAATAAAATTGAATCTATTGCTGTCTGTTATTTAAACAGTTATTAAATCATGAGGTTGTTTAAGTAGTCTCACAATCCTTCGCTGTCTAAACCATGCGGGGAATTATTTAAGAAGTCATATTTTGTCAAGATGGTCCATTATGCTACTATATATTATGTTTTCAAAGTAGTTTACTGTATGGATGTAAGAGAACAGGTCTATAGTTCTCTGCTTTTGTTTTGCACCCTTTTGAATAAGGGAAAAAAGCTCGCATCTCGCCACTCATCAGGTATTACCCTGGCCCAAAGTGAAGCTTGGTAAAGTAATTGTATACCTCACTCAATTCATTGGCACTAATTTTAAGAGCTTGCCAGGAATGCCATCGGGACCAGTAGCTTTGTTTCATTGATATTGGTCAGTAACTTAAATACTCCTGCTTTGTTTACTTTGATGTTTGCATTTCAGGAGTTTATCATCATCCTTTAGCCCCTAACTTTAAATTTAAAAGGTTTGGGATTTGAGAAAACTGAACAAAACTCGCTTGTTTAGTAAGTTTGCTTTCCCTTCAGGGTCCTGTATTAGGTTATTCTGGTTGTTTCTCAGGTCTGGAACCCAATGTTGTCCTGTCTCTTACTCCTTATGTAAGACCATAATTCTTGTTTTGAGATCCCCTTTCCGAAATCTCGAATTAACATAATTGGAGTGAGCAAGTCTACATTCTCTCTGACACCGTCTCTTAATATTTTATACCTAACCAGTAATTTTTCTGAATTAGGATGTAGTTTCAATTTTTTAAAGAAACGATTTTTCCCTTTTCCAACAAACGTTTAGTTTTGTAGTAATCCATGGCTGGTGGTTCTTGCTTGAAGTTATTTTAGTAGGTATGTTGTCATCCATAATAAATTCCAATTTTAGTTTTTTATACACTTCCAAAGGTCACTGACATTATCTTTAACACTATGGGACCTCAAAAAAAGACGGCTGAAATCACGAGTACCCCTGCGCAATTTTGGTAAATCTGCTTGGTTCCAGAGTCTGATGGTACGTTTAGGGGGTTTCTTCGAAAGGGTTGAAAGTTGCTCTCTAAGAGAACTTATCATGATCACCCAGGCCTGCAATTAATTCCTGATTGCCTAAGGCGCCGGGACAATTGGTAAAAATAAATCCAGGAATGCCTTACCACGAGTTGGTGATTCAACTGACTGTACTAATCCAAGGTCTTTGGTGGCTCAAAAAAACTGAGTATTATATTTTTACTGTATTGATTACCAAGTATGGCATCTTCACTCCAATCAATATCTGGTAAGTTAAAGTCTCCCCAATCCATAATATTCCCTTCCTATTGCCAAAACAATATTAGAAATGTCTCTGCAGATAGACGAACATACATTTTCATCTGAGCCCTGGAGGTCTGTAAACGATCCACAAGACAGGTCCTTATTCTTAAAATTACCCTACAAAATAAACTTTCACTATTTTTGCCTTGATATAAAACTCACTGGGTAAGTTTTTTCCCAATGGCAATCAAGACTCCCCCACCTCTTTTCCAAGTCTGTCCTTTCTATAAATATCAAAGTCCTCCATTAGAGTTCGCTGCTGGATGTTCCAGTTTCTAGCCAAATTTTTGTTCCAATTACAACATCAATGTTTTTTTCGGTGACTAAATACTGAGTTCTTCCTTTTTCTTTATAGAGATTGAAAATTACAACTATGCATTTAAGTTTATCTTTTTCTCTTAATGATTTGGGGGTTTCCCTTGCACTTTATGATTTGGGATTTTATCAGTTTTAGAATCAGGGGGGATGCAAAATTAGGACAAAATTTTTAAGTTTTCTTTGGGGATCGGCTGGTGAGATAGGGTCAAACGGTTTTCTTCTAAGCTGCAGTCCCTTTAATAGAATCTTCAAAAAGTCTCGAGCTAAAGTTTGGGAAACCCGCAGGTAAAACAAGTCCCAAGATATCCCCTATTGCATAATGCTTCATAAACTGCTGAATTCATTAACATACATTTAGTGTATACCATGAATTTCAGACGTTTACAGGCAACTGCTTTATGTTTCCATGTGACTCTTTAAAATTTCAAACTCCGATGGATATTTTACTTTGGTGGACGGACCAGGATTGAGTTCAATGTCTCCGATAGGATAAGGCTTAAAAGCCATGATTTAACTCCTCTATGTCTAACTCTTTTAATCAAACAATTCCCTTTTCACTGTACTATTTCTGATGTTAATTTAAATCAGGGGTTCAAATCTGGGCCTAGTAATAGACGTGAGAACAGTACTCGGCACAGGTGCACACAGGAGACTAACATGGTTCAGGTTTTCACAAAGTTTTGAAACCTGCAAAAATAGAACTAAAGGCGTCTACATCTACATCTAATAAATTTTAAAAATTTAAAATGAGTGCTAGGAAAATTGTTGTTCCTGTCACATGTGGAAAGAGCAAGGAAAAATAGAAAACTTTTAACGAAGCCGAGGAACAACACGCCGGTAGCCATCTTGAAAAGCCAAATAAGAAAAACTCACCTTGAAAGGGTTTAAAACACAATTTCGTTAAAATAAAATAAAATTTAGCATTAAACCAACAGTGCTGATCATTAAAATTGACAGTTACTCGTATGAGTAAAAGATGTAAAGACGTAAAGATATAAAAATGAATTAAAAACGGGAGCTCCAAAAGCCAGGCAGCCTCCTCGCTGGACATGCGCAGTACGTGTTTATTACTTAGAATTTCCGGTTGTATGAAAATCGGATGTATAAAAGTCCGGTTGTATGAAAGTTTGGTTGTCTGGGTATCAGCATGCATTTATGTGTGTTGTTTCAGTTTCATTTCAGTTCCAGTTCCGCCAAGATAACCATACAGGGCACTTTCAATGGTGTTGTCCGAATCGCATCTAAATACCAATATGAAACAGGCATTGGGACTAACCTTACCTTCATACAATCAAAAAAAGTTCTATTTCATATATCGGGCAGATACTGTTTTGTTTATGAAATTTCCAATTAACTCACCCAAAACACATTTGTCTGCTGTGCCTCCTCAACAAGAATGATGTGCACTTTAGAATCATATTTCTGTTGTCAATAAGAATAATTCATTTTTGCATTAATTGCAATAAAAATTGTCACAAATCTTCATGAGCACACATGCACACTCACAGACACACCATAGCTCCCACTTTAAGAAATGTAAAAATCCCTGAAATTCCATCCTCATCCCTTGGGGAAAAAGAAAACCTGAAATTTCAGCTGCCTCCCCCCGCTCCCCCCCCCCCACCCACCCCACCCTCCGCCAAGTCCCTTTTGTCTCCTCCCCTTGTCTCTTTACCTAAGCATGGTTCAGTAATCCTCAAAAACCTTTATCATACCTTTAATAATCTGACTTCAACATGACAAAGCGAACAGAAATGGAGAACGTCTCCATCAGTAAATTTTCCACTCTTCAGTCCAGCCATGGGCACAACCCAGTTATTCATAAAACCTTTATCCATTTCTGTCACTTTGGCAGCTTTTTGCAAAACAAGTGCTGTATTTTTGTGGTTTTACAAATGGACAGACAAAAGGTGACAGCTGCTCTTGGGGAAAAAACATGAGATCTCTTGCCCCTCAGTGCGGAGTGCTAAAACTAAACAGACCAGACCTCTGAGAATCTGACTGTCATATCTTCTTTTTTGTCCATGATTTCTATTTTCCCTAAAGAGAGAAAACACTATTTCCCCCCTGATTTCAGTTTTTAGATTTTCCTGAAATCCACAGATTTGTGGGAAGTACAGTCCTGGGACACACACTTGTACACAAAAAATACAGACATCTTTCCCTGCAGCGACCAGCTTGTCACTTTTGTCTTTATCCCTACTACCACCAGCTAAGCCTTTACCCCCACATACACCTTCGATTTGTAGCCCAATCCGCATTTTCTCTGTGTGTGTGTTACAATTTATACCCCTGTCAAAGTTCTCTCTGGACATACAGACGGTTTGACACACATTACAAAAACAATAAGGTCTAACAATATAAAGTCTTAGGTGATTTACAATAAATTCAAAATTTGATATTTTTCCAATACCCTGCAGCCCATGTAAAAAAGGGGATCACAGGACGCGGATTTTTCTCTGTCGTTTCGCGGTGCACGTCCGAAAGCTGCAGCCAGGGGTGGTTCTTCTCCTGCCAAGGCCCGCAGTGTCTCTCTCGCCCATAAAAGGGGGGACCTGAGGGGCGAGTCCAAAAACATCATTACTTCACCTTGGTGAAGCCTACATCATGTCATAACTCCACATTAACAAACCCGATCATATACGTCACACATCCACACAGCAACATGAGGTTCTCTTTCGATGACATGTTATATGTCATTCAAAGTTGCCTAATGAAGTCTGTGGTAGCAGTCTTACCAGCCTCATTCACAGGAATGTTTGTTATTTAATTTTGAAATGGTGAGGGGGGGGGGGGGGGGGGGGGGGGGCTTTGGTGACCAGTGGGCGGTGTCGGATTTGTTCCATGGCTGGGATTTGTTCCTACCTTGACAGCAGGGTTAAAAGAGATTTCCCAAGGAGTTCATGTGATGCAGACTCCATTCTTCCTAGTCTTTCATCTACCTCATTCCTCCACCGCCACCTCAAATGGTCTTCCTGGAAAGTGTCACCCTATGAAACACTCATCGTCCCTAAAATGCACTTGGCAGTTGAACCTCAGCCGTAGGGAGATGTGAGACTTGTCACTGTTAGACGTAACAGGGATAATTATTTTATATTCCCGGTATAAAACCCCCTTTCCCTTTATTAGTATGAAAGCCACCACACACACCCACAAAGAAAATACAGGCACAAACGAAGGCTTTTTTTGCATTTACCACACGCACTCTACCCACAGAATGGCCGATGAAACCAAATACCTTTATATATCCGCACATAGGCAGTTTCCCACACAATCACAAAAAAACAACAACCCCAAGAAACAACATACTATCATACTCGACCATCAACCTGCCCCTTATGCATACCCGGCACGCATGTGCTGCACGTTTACATTAAACAACCTTCCTCTGAGGCACAAATCACAACCCCGCCCACCTGCTAACCCGAAGGAACAGGGTGACTCATCACATCCCCCGGTAACCCAGCTGAATACAACATTAACCATAAATAAAAACCCAGTCCTCTTTTTAAAACTTTTCCCCAATTTTTTTATGGGGGAAAAAAACCGCACAAAAATTAACCCCTTTTTCCCCCAAAGGCAATAACCCCCCCCGGTTTTTTCCAAAAAGGTCCCCCCGGGGGGGGCCCCGGCAAAAAAAAAATTTTTAAAAAAA
>CM031619.1:41814482-41846982 GCA_018398815.1 Conus ventricosus
CTTAGGAGAAACCACCCGGGCTGCAGCTTTCGGACGTGCACCGCGAAACGACAGAGAACATCCGCGTCACTGTGATCCCTTTCTACATGGGCTGCAGGGTATGTGGAAAAAATATCAAATTTTGAATTTATTGTAAAATCACTCTAAGACTTTATTGTTAGACCATTATTGTTGTTGTTAATGTGTGTCATCTGTCTGTATGTCCAGAGAGAACTTTGACAGGGCTATAAATGTAACTAACACACACAGAGAAAATGCGGATTGGTCTACACTCGAAGGTGTATGTGGAGGGGTGAAGGGCTTAGCTGGTGGTAGTAGGGATAAAGACAAAAGTGACAAGCTGGTCGCTGCAGGGAAAGATGTCTGTATTTGTGTGTACAAGTGTGTGTCCAGGACTCGTACTTCTCCACAAATCTGTGGATTTCAGGAAAATCTAAAACTGGAAATCAGGGGGGAAATAGTGTTTTCTCTCTTTAGGGAAAATAGAAATCATGGACAAAAAAGAAGATATGACAGTCAGATTCTCAGAGGTCTGGTCTGTTTAGTATGTTAGCACTCCGCACTGAGGGGCAAGAGATCTCATGTTTTTTCCCCAAGAGCAGCTGTCACCTTTTGTTGTCCATTGTAGACCACAAAAATACAGCACTTGTTTTGCAAAAAGCTGCCAAAGTGACAGAAATGGATAAAGGTTTTATGAATAACTGGTTGTGCCCATGGCTGGACTGAAGAGTGGAAAATTTACTGATGGAGACGTTCTCCATTTCTGTTCGCTTTGTCATGTTGAAGTCAGATTATTAAAGGTATGATAAAGGTTTTTGAGGATTACTGAACCATGCTTAGGTAAAGAGACAAGGGGAGGAGACAAAAGGGACTTGGCGGAGGGGTGGGGTGGGGGGGGGGGGAGCGGGGGAGGCAGCTGAAATTTCAGGTTTTCTTTTTTCCCCAAGGGATGAGGATGGAATTTCAGGATTTTTACATTTCTTAAAGTGGGAGCTATGGTGTGTCTGTGAGTGTGCATGTGTGCTCATGAAGATTTGTGACAATTTTTATTGCAATTAATGCAAAATGAATTATTCTTATTGACAACAGAAATATGATTCTAAAGTGCACATCATTCTTGTTGCAGGAGGCACAGCAGACAAATGTGTTTTGGGTGAGTTAATGGAAATTTCATAAACAAAACAGTATCTGCCCGATATTGAAATAGAACTTTTTTTGATTGTATGAAGTAAGGTTAGTCCCAATGCCTGTTTCATATTGGTATTTAGATGCGATTCGGACAACACCATTGAAAGTGCCCTGTATGGTTATCTTGGCGGAACTGGAACTGAAATTGAAACTGAAACAACACACATAAATGCATGCTGATACCCAGACAACCAAACTTTCATACAACCGGACTTTTATACATCCGATTTTCATACAACCGGAAAATTCTAAGTAATAACACGTACTGCGCATGTCCAGCGAGGAGGCTGCCTGGCTTTTGGAGCTCCCGTTTTTTAATTCATTTTTATATCTTTTACGTCTTTACATCTTTTACTCATACGAGTAACTGTCAATTTTAATGATCAGCACTGTTGGTTTAATGCTAAATTTTATTTTATTTTAACGAAATTGTGTTTTAAACCCTTTCAAGGTGAGTTTTTCTTATTTGGCTTTTCAAGATGGCTACCGGCGTGTTGTTCCTCGGCTTCGTTAAAAGTTTTCTATTTTTCCTTGCTCTTTCCACATGTGACAGGAACAACAATATTCTAGCACTCAGTTTAATTTTGAAATTTTAGATGTAGATGTAGACGCCTTTAGTTCTATTTTTTGCAGGTTTCAAAACTTTGTGCAACCTGAACCATGTTAGTCTCCTGTGTGCACCTGTGCCGAGTACTGTTCTCACGTCTATTACTAGGCCCAGATTTGAACCCCTGATTTCAATTAACATCAGAAATAGTACAGTGAAAAGGGAATTGTTTGATTAAAAGAGTTAGACATAGAGGAGTTAAATCATGGCTTTTAAGCCTTATCCTATCGGGAGACATTGAACTCAATCTGGTCCGTCCACCAAAGTAAAATATCCATGCGGAGTTTGCATTTAAGAGTCACATGGAAACATAAAGCAGTTGCCTGTGACGTCTGCAATTCATGGTATCACACTAAATGTATGTTAATGAATTCAGCAGTTTATGAAGCATTATGCAATAGTGATATATCTTGGACTTGTTTTACTGCGGGCTTCCAAACTTTAGCTCGAGACTTTTTGAAGATTCTATTGAAGACTGCAGCTTAGAAAGCAACCGTTTTGACCCTATCTCACCAGACCGATCCCCAAAAGAAAACTTGAAATTTTGTCCTAAGTTTGCATCCACCCCTGATTCTAAAACTGATAAAATCCCAAATCATAAAGTGCAACGGAACCCCAAATCATTAAGAGAAAAAGATAAAACTTAAATGCATAGTTGTAAATTTTCAATCTCTTATAAAGAAAAAGGAAGAACTCAGTAATTTAGTCACCGAAAAAAACATTGATGTTGTAATTGGAACAGAAACTTGGCTAGAAACTGGAACATCCAGCAGCGAACTTCTAATGGAGGACTTTGATATTTATAGAAAGGACAGACTTGGAAAAAGAGGTGGGGGAGTCTTGATTGCCATTAGGAAGAACTTAGCCAGTGAGTTTTTATATCAAGGCAAAAATAGTGAAAGTTTATTTTGTAGGATTAATTTTAAGAATAAGAGACCTGTCATTGTTGGATCAGTTTACAGACCTCCAGACTCAGATGAAAATGTATGTTCGTCTATCTGCAGAGACATTTCTAATATTGTTTTGGCCAATAGGAAGGCAATATTATGGATTGGTGGAGACTTTAACTTACCAGATATTGATTGGAGTGAAGATGCCATACTTGGTAATCAATACAGTAAAAATATTAATACTCAGTTTTTTGATGCCACCAAAGACCTTGGATTAGTACAGTCAGTTGAATCACCAACTCGTGGTAAGGCATTCCTGGATTTATTTTTTACCAATTGTCCAGGCGCCTTAGGCAATCAGGAATTAATTGCAGGCCTGGGTGATCATGATATAGTTCTCTTAGAGAGCAACTTTCAACCCTTTCGAAGAAAACCCCCTAAACGTACCATCAGACTCTGGAACCAAGCAGATTTACCAAAATTGCGCAGGGATACTCGTGATTTCAGCCGTCTTTTTTTGAGGTCCCATAGTGTTAAAGATAATGTCAGTGACCTTTGGAAGTGTATAAAATCTAACTTGGAATTTATTATGGATGACAACATACTACTAAAATAACTTCAAGCAAGAACCACCAGCCATGGATTACTACAAAAACTAAACGTTTGTTGAGAAGGAAACATCGTTTCTTTAAGAAATTGAAACTACATCCTAATTCAGAAAAATTACTGGTTAGGTATAAACATATTAAGAGACGGTGTCAGAGAGAATGTAGACTTGCTCACTCCAATTATGTTAATTCGATGATTTCGGAAGGTGATCATCAAAACAAGAAATTATGGTCTTACATAAGGAGTAAGAGACAGGACAACATTGGGATTCCAGACCTGAGAAACAACCAGAATAACTAATACAGGACCCTGAAGGGAAAGCAAACTTACTAAACAGCAGTTTTGTTCAGTTTTCTCAAATCCCAAACCTTTAATTAACGTTAGACTAAAGGATGATGATAAACTCCCTGAAATGCAAAACATCAAAGTAAACAAAGCAGGAGTATTTAAGTTACTGACCAATATCAATGAAAACAAAGCTACTGGTCCCGATGGCATTCCTGGCAAGCTCTTAAAATTATGTGCCAATGAATTGAGTGAGGTATACCAATTACTTTACCAAGCTTCACTGGACCAGGGAGTAATACCTGATGAGTGGCGAGATGCGAGCATTGTTCCCTTATTCAAAAAGGGTGACAAAACAAAAGCAGAGAACTATAGACTGTATCTCTTACATCCATATCAGCTAAACTACTTGAACACATAATATATAGTAGCATAATGGACCATCTTGACAAATATGACTTCTTAAATAATTCCCAGCATGGTTTTAGACAGCGAAGGAGTTGTGAGACTCAACTTATAACAACTCTCAATGATTTTAGTAACTGTTTAAATAACAGACAGCAAATAGATGCAATTTTATTAGACTTTTCTAAAGCCTTTGATAAGGTTGACCATGAGGGCCTGCTGCTTAAATTAGAACACATTGGCATTGACGGTTCTTTGCTAAAATGGGCTAGATCATTCCTCGTTGGGAGAACGCAGAAAGTTGTTGTGGAAGGGTCGTCATCCCATTGTAAAACCAGTCTTGTCAGGTGTACCACAGGGAACTGTTCTGGGGCCCTTGTTTTTCTTAATTTATATAAATGACATAAGTAGAAATCTCTCTCCTGGAACTACTATAAGGCTTTTTGCAGATGACAGTTTAGTATATAGAACAATCAGAAGCAAGAATGATACTCGCATTCTACAAGAAGATCTAAACGCTTTACAGAGTGGGAAAGAACTTGGAAAATGGAATTTCATCCCCAAAAGTGCCAAGTGTTGCGTATATGTAACAAGCGCTCACCAATTAGATCAGATTATTCTATCCATAATACTATTCTTAAAGAAACTAATGCTGCAAAATATTTAGGCGTGATTATAGATAGTCGTCTCAAATGGAAAGAACATTACAATTTAGTATGTAAGAAAGCAAATAACATCTTAGCTTTCTTATACAGGAACATCAATGACTGCCCCAAAAGGTTAAAGACGACTGCTACAAAACACTGGTTAGACCAGTACTGGAATATGGTTGCTCAGTTTGGGATCCTTACATCTAAAGGACATTGATAACCTCGAAAAGATTCAGAAGAGAGCAGCACGGTTCGTAACAGGGAACCACATCAGAGAAAAGGGAGAATACTAGAAGAACATGAGGAAATTAGAATGGAAACCCTTAGAAGAGAGAAGAGCTTTTATTAAACTTAACACCTTTTCAAAGGCAGAGCTAAAGTAATTGATATTCCAATGGAACAACTAGTATTGAATAAAAGTAGCACCAGGAGTGGCGGTCAATGTTATACCATACCTGCATCAAATATTGACAACCACTTACATTCTTTTTATCCCAGTTCTGTACGGCTGTGGAACTCACTGCCGGGTGCCATCAAGATCGCCACAAGTGCAATCTCATTCAAGGGACAAATTGATTCGACAGTTTTGAGATCTGCATATTGATGATTTTCTATTTTTATTTCCCCAGATATTTTATTATCACCTGGGCCTGAATTTGGCCATTGCTTTTAAATCGAGTGCGACCCCTTGTTGCCAAATTTGCTCCAGGGGCCAACAGTCAGAGTCGCACTGTTTTATGTTATTTTATTTTATTTTTTAATATGCGCGCTGGTGACCTACCCGTTTTTGAGTGAACCAGTATTTTAGGAAGAAGAAGAAGAAACCTTCAAAAACATGCACAGAACCTCTCCCTTACGCACATAAATGCTCACGCCAGTAATCAGACTTACTCGCCCCCTCCTACCCTCCCCCATCATCTCTTCACCACCCTTCCCCACCCTCACTCCATTTTTTCTTTTCCCAGCACTGCCTTTCTCAAATTGCTCCCCCACTCCTCTCCTCTTACTATATCTCAGTTTACAACACCATGCTAACTTTTATTCAAACAAAACCAAAGCGTCTGATATGTTCTTTTCAGTTATGGTTAGCAAGATTGTGCAGTTGGGATCCATTATCCCATATTTGACTAAAGACGCAAGTGAGGTTATGTTTGTGAAGCCCAGGGGCCGGTTTCATGTGGCATTCGTAGCAGATATGAACTAGTTCGTAGCGAAAAAAAAGTTCGTAGCAGTGAAAACTTCGTTTCATGACGACTACGTAGAGAGATTTTGTTCGTAAATAAGTTTGTAACTTTAGTAGTGCTACCCCCCACCACTAACTCTGTTCGTAGCTACGCTGACAGCAGAGCCGCTCAGCTTTATCAGCACCCAGACTGTTTGTGTGGAGGATGTGTGTATATTTAAGGTGTGTGTGAGCCACGAGCTTCACAGAAAAGAAGAGAAGGCTGACCGCATTCCATGAACTCATTTTATTAGACAATTTTTTTTCTGAGAACATCTCAAATGTTTTTGTGATCACATCACGCGTATGCGTGTGAGAAGTTTGTGACGGTAAAATTCCTACATTTCTCTCTCTCTCTCTCTGTCTGTCTGTCTCTCTCTCTCTCTGTGCCACCTAGCCCCGTCCCAATCACCCTTGTACTGTCATCAGTGATTTTTATTCTACAGACGAGACTGCCTTCCACCCACAATACAGATACTGTTTGCCTTGCGATTTTATGTAAATGGCAGATTTCAAGAAGTTATTGGCGAACATTTTAGTGTGCACGCTGCACGCACACCCATGTGTGTGTGTGTGTGTGTGTGTGAGTGTGTGTGTGTGTGTGTGTGTAAGTTTGTGAAGGTATACTCCTACATGGCTCTTTCTGTCAGTCTGTGGCCTAACCCCTTTCCAATCTCTGTTTTCGTGTCACAAATGTTATCAATTCTCTGTGTTTGCATGTGTGTGTGTGTGTGTGGGGGGGGGGGGGGGGGGGGGGGGGGGGATAGCAAAAGAAGGTATAGCAGTGCATGCAGGGGCGTGGGGTGTTGGGTAGATGAGGTGGTAGCAGTGTGTGTGTGTGTGTGTGTGTGTGTGCGTTGTGAGTAGTTAGACTAATAATCGGTGTTTAACTTGTGAATAGCTGTAAATTGAACCTTGCACTTTCGAAAGATTGATTATTTTTGCAGGCGTGTATTGACGCTGCACATGAGATTACAAAATGGTCTTAACAGCCAATGTCCAAAACAAGCTGCAGTAGAATCGTGGCAAAATATTTTGTTACTCTTTTTCCAATGCTTGTAAAATTAACGTGTGCTGTCCCGAATATCCAGAACACAAAATTTTAGTTTATCTTCCATTTGTGATGCTGTGTAATAAGAAAGCTGTTGACAGCTGTGAACTCCACGCTCAGTTTGCTTGCAGCTCGTACTGAACTACGTAATTCTAGAATTTGGAATTATTGTGACAAAAATCATAATAGAAACTGAAGTGCAACCGAATCTTCAGGAAAATAAAATAAATTCTGGGAAGAGAAATACCAGAGCTGGGTTTTCTCAATTTTTTTCAAAGACCGAGATGTGTAAAAATTTGGAGTATTTGGACAAAAATAAGAGAATGTCCCAGAAACATTCCCCACCTCACATACACAAACCTGCACACTCCACCGCGCGCGCGCGCACGCACACACGCACGCACGCGTGCGCCAGTCTCTCCCTTCCTCACCATGTTTGCCTTTTTCTCAGCTATCCCTTCTCCATCCCTTTATTCCTTCTTGTTTTTCTATTTCTTTTTCTCCCTTAGCTCCCCTACCCTCCCTTTCCCCTCCACTGCACCTTTCTCTCTCTAAAGGAATGTGAGAGTCTACTGACACAGCTGTTTCCCTGACCAGTGATGAAAACTGATCCTTCCTTGCAGGAAGGAATGGCTCCAACTTTGTTTATAACATGCTTTGAGACAGGATAAACATAAGCTGCCCTCAGCAAGGAAGTCAGAAACGTGGGCATGAAGATTGCTGTTACGTGATCATGGGAACGGTCACTAAGACGGCATAGGAAAGAAATCAAATGAAAATGCTTGAATGCAGATGAGTGTGTGCGTGTTTACACAAGTTAACTGAACAGAAAATGTAGACTAATTATTAAGTTTTACTCATAAATACATGCAATCAATATTTGTGGTATGGAATTCGTTGCAGCCAGTCGCCGCCATTTCCATCGCACGTGTTCGGTAATTTCCGAAAGAAGCGGGAAATCACGCGCTTGTGCCCAGCGTAGCAAAGAACACGTTCGTAGGTGTGTCGTGAAACCGGCGTAACTGATTTACGAAACAGTTCTTTGCTACGTGGATTTTGGGCTTACGAACTATGTTACGAAAATAGTTAAGAGGAGCGGCTACGAACGCCACATGAAATCGGCCCCAGGTAGATAACACAGGTTTTCATTGTCAGAACAGTACCAGTTTACAAAGTAAAGGAAATTATTTGGCACATATTTGAAAGAAAAGAAATGAATATCAAAGGCACTGGTCAAGCACTAGAATATCGGCAAGGTTGAAGTCATACCTGGTTTATCAGCATTTCTGTGTAAAATGTACAGTGAAACACAAATGTGTTTCCATGTGTGTTCTGTGCAGTATAAAGTTAGTCTGTCATGAGACTAGTAGTAAGTGATCGGTTTGTTCTGTCCAGTATAAAGTTAGTCTGTCATGAGACTAGTAGTAAGTGATCGGTTTGTTCTGTCCAGTATAGTCTGTCATGAGACTAGAAGTGATAGGTTTGTTCTGTGCAGTATAAAGGTGGTCTGTCTTGAGACTAGTAAGTGATCAGTTTGTTCTGTCCAGTATAGTCTGTCATGAGACTAGAAGTGATAGGTTTGTTCTGTGCAGTATAAAGGTGGTCTGTCATGAGACTAGTAAGTGATCAGTTTGTTCTGTCCAGTATAGTCTGTCATGAGACTAGAAGTGATAGGTTTGTTCTGTGCAGTATAAAGGTGGTCTGTCATGAGACTAGTAAGTGATCAGTTTGTTCTGTCCAGTATAGTCTGTCATGAGACTAGAAGTGATAGGTTTGTTCTGTGCAGTATAAAGGTGGTCTGTCATGAGACTAGAAGTAAGTGATCGGTTTGTTCTGTCCAGTATAAAGTTAGTCTGTCATGAGACTAGAAGTAAGTGATCGGTTTGTTCTGTCCAGTATAAAGTTAGTCTGTCATGAGACTAGAAGTAAGTGATCGGTTTGTTCTGTCCAGTATAAAGTTAGTCTGTCATGAGACTAGAAGTAAGTGATAGGTTTGTTTTACGGTGCTTCCCTTTGCTCACAGCTGTGGCAAACATGAAAGTTGAATGGTTTGATTTTGCTAACAAACCAGAAGCATGCTTCCAGAGTTTGTTTTTCTGAAATTTGCTTTTATTCAATGGGGGAAAAAAATGTAAAGCAGAGTAGTTCACTGCACAAATTAAAAATATATACATTGAAAAGTAATTTCTTAAAGCATACATACATAGTGAATGCATAATATATTTTCATGTACAATCTGTCGTCCTTGAAAAAGAGCATCCGCTCAAAATATTGGGATATATTTTTTACATTGCTGATTTTGCCTTTTCACTTCAATTACCTCTCTCTCTCTCTCTCTCTCTTTATATATGTGTGTGTGTATGTATATGGGAGTCGGTTATATTCACCTACATGCATTCAGTTCATGCTGTTTGTAGCCCCTATGCCCCTCAGGAAGCCATATCAAGGTTATCACATAATCAAAATTGATACATAAGTTCGTTTAAAAAAATGACAGCAATAAACAAGGTTTTTTTGTGTTTTTTAAAAAACACTGTCACTTGCATATGTACATCTATTGCACCTTGCATAGACACAGATGGCTAACATTACAATATAACATCTGTATACACACATGCATGCACCAATAGAAATACAGAATACAAAACTACAGAGTTCACATGCACTGATTACCAGAGGGCAAGGCACAGAGAGGGGGGAGCTGATTGGCAAGAGAGGAAAAAGGGATAAGTGAGGATGGGGAGGAGCGTGGTGAGGGTGGAGGCTATAGTGCTAAATGGGAGGTTTAGTTTGCCTTCTTTCATTGGCTACACAATCTTGGAGAAAGTTCAGTTGTATACCTGAAAATTATGCTTTGTTTAAACAGTAATGTTTATAGCTGCAAAGTGAGACGACTGCAGGCGGAAATCTAAACAAATCTTAAATAAATGTTAGCGAACCGCCAAGAGAATCGTGGACAAACGAGTCACAAGACAAAATGCTTAGATTTGTTTAGTAATGTTTATAATAAGGAAGACTTCCTTTGTACTTCATCGTGGGTTGGCTGACTTTACTGTGCATGAATGAAAATTCACAAAGAATGTGAATTAGATGAACAGAAGCAGATTGTTGAAGAAAGGGAATGCATGCTCATCCATAAGCTTTTGCACAATGCTGCAAGGGTTCCACAAGCACTCTGCTTTTTTTCTTTCTTTCTGCGTACGCAGGCTGATACTCCTGCGGACACTCCCTGTATAGCCAGGCAGTGGAGTTTTGTGTGTATGACCCTTTTTTATCCCGCCATTAAGGCAGCCATACTCCATCTTCAGGAAGGTGCATGCTATGTGTCACGTGTCATCCATACCAACGGCCAAACTGGCCTTCTCTTCCGAAAAGATGGTGATGGGATTTTATGTGTGTGCAAGATGTTATGCGTGCGTTCACACACGGAACCTCGGTTTATAGTCTCATTCGAAGGACTATATGGGGAATGGAGTCAGAACCAATGTTAACTCCGAGGGAAAAATCCCCCAATACTGAAATTCGAACCCGCAACCCCAGGATCACGAGTCCGGCGCTCTACCAACTGAGCTATCCGGCCCCCAGCACTCTGCTAATTTCAAATAACTGTAACGACAAGTGTACATACAGATGGCGTACATGCACACTCCTACATGCACAAGGCAACAGAAGTGGGACAGGCGGGGGTTTGTTGACAGTGGCGGTACTGTGTGCGGTTGGAGAACATGGGGGAGGAGACAGTGCAGCTGAGGGAGCGCCACTGGAGAATCTTCAGTCTGTCTGGCACCCTGGAGACTGTCAGGGGCAGAGGGGTTGTGGGACAGGTGGGTGACTTCGCCTCTGTGTGTGTGTGTGAGAGAGTTGTTGTTAGTCTGTTTAACGTCTGTTCACTAAAAGTGATATTAGACGATGGGAAAGGATGGGGAGTGGGAAAGAGTTTGACTGCATGTAAAAGTTTGATATGGATGTACGTGTATTTGTCGGTACTTGCACACACACATATGTTTATAAATTTCTTATATTTACGTGCAAATGCATGTATTGGCTGTTGCTTTCTTAGTGTGTTATTTGTTTATTCGATGTTAAGGGATTAATGCGTTATTGTTATTTCATATTTGGTAGATTCTCATCGATTTTCATACATTCATAGCTTCGATACTCAATGTTTGATAATTATCCAACATTTTTACCCATTTTGCTAATGCAGTAATTATATTTAAACACTTGTACACACTCACGCAAGAGTGTGAGTATGTGTTTGTGTGCATGAATATGGTGTGTGTGTGTGTGTGTGTGTGTGCATGAGTGTTCATATAAGAATCTGTACTGACAGTGGGTGCAAGGAAGTATACATCGATGTCTGTGTATGAATATGTGTATTGAATGGTGTGTTCTGTGTGTTCTGAATATGTGCGCTTGTGACCAAGTGAATGTGTGTTTCACTATTTGTGACTAAGTGCATGAGAGTGCCAGACTTGCCTAGTTCTGCGATTCTTCCATTGTTTCTACGTTTCAAGCCCTCAGACTACAATACAAGGGTAAGGGGGAAGAACCTACAATCTTGCAGACTGCAAATTCTGCAATTGAGTTTCATGGTGTGTCGGTTCACATGCAGTGTTTTGCAACATGGTGGACTCGCAGGAATCAGTTGATACTGGTGGTGGAAGTGTATTTACGCAAGCAGAAAAGTGGTGGTGAAGAGGCAGCGCAAAATTGATTCTGAATCAGAAGTCGGTGACAGATGGGGAAAAAAGAAAAAGCCAAATTGGAAAGCTTATTGGCATTTGCGCTAAAAACAAGACAACAGAAGCATCGGCTGTTGCTTGTCGGCAAAACCTGACAGAGTGCACAGATAAACATCCTGTGCCAAAACCGAGTACAAGGGACAAGCCTTTGCCTTTTGTTAGCTCTGTTTGACAGATATTGTCAATTCATATTTCAATCTAAAAGATCTCAAAAGGTTGATGCCCTGAAGAGCTTGTACCTGCTGACAACAACCCCATCAGTTTTTGTTGGTCGGTGTTTTAAAAAGTTTTCAAGATTTTTTTTTCCCTCCTCCTACCCATCCTGATTTTCTTCTTGTAAACTAATCTTTAGCACAATGATGATGATGATATTCACAAAACATGACAGATCTCATGTGGGAAATACCAGTCAGATCACTTGTGACTTGTACACATTTTAACAGTATGTCAGTTAACCATTAAAACTGTCTTGGGTCATTCAAGGAAGAAGTGGACCTGAGGAGTTTATTTGTGGAAAAAGCTGCCATGGTCATACTTCTGAAAACTACCATTATACTACAAAAAGTTGAGGTTCTACTTCTGAGGGTTATTTGGAGACGTAGGCAGGTCTGGAGTGGGAGTGGACGAGTGCAAGTGTGTATGCTCATTCTTCTATGTTTGAGATGGAGAGAGGACAGTGAAATGATGTTATTTTTGTAATCCACAAATACCATGCAAGTGAAGTACGAGTTTAGCAGGCGGTTACGTTGGGTTATGTTGTAGCATGTGTGTTTCCAGGAGCCCATCCTGAATGCAGAACAGCCGGCCTTCCAGTACAGCAGCCACGTGTCGCTGCAGGCCCCAGTGGACACATGTGGTCAGTAGGCTGGACTCTTCCAGCATGACAGGCCGACTGTTTATTGATACAGGGCTTTCCTTAATGCGCATAAATGTGTTCCTGACACTCTTAAAACTGAAGAATGCACAAAAAATATTGGTTCAGAAGTCTGAAGAAAATAAACAGAAGAAAAAAGACGGATCAATTGTGACAATGCAGCTAAACACTTGCACTGTTACTCCAGGGTACCATTGCACAAAAATGATTCGGCAAAGGTAAAAGCAGATATTCCAGACCTTTGTTGTGATTTCACAGACTTTTTTCATATTGCTTTAACAACTTCTGTATGATATCAGTGTCGGACATTTTATACAAATCTCAAAGAACTTTTTTAAACGGTGTCGATCTCAGGATCGAGATTAAAAAAACAAAAAAAACTGGTTCTAGTTATGTGTTTACCAGAAGTGTTCCAAATAATGCAAACATTCGGGTTATAACCATATCATTTATCCAATCCTGTTATTGCACTCCCTCATTTATGTCCATAGGCAAGTCATTATGTCAGTATCTCTAGTTGTAATTGTTGTTGTTAAACTTTTCTTCTTGTTTTCAAGAACATTTGTCATTATGTGGGTGGCAATGGTTTTAAGTTGCTTGGTGTTTGCCTTGAGAAAAGGACACTCTTTCTTTCGAGTGCATTGTTACATCTTTTTTTAGGAAGTGACATAACCTTTTAAGGAAGTGACAGGAAAGCACTGGAAATAGAGTACATTAAATGTATGCGAGGGTGATTTTCCGCTCACAGTGCATAGCAAATGACCCCATAACATGCTCATGCCCCCCCCCCCCTCCCCCCGGAGGAGAAATAGAAACCCTGCCCCTGTATTATGATGTTCTTTGAAATGAATTGTGAAAGAGTTTGAAGAACTGAGTTTCAGCCTGCAGGCACACACCTCGCATTGATCCAGCTCCTCTTGTCTTAATCCTGCAGGGGCACCTACAAGATGGAGCGACGAGATGGGACGAGCTTTGACTGCAAGATCCCGCCCTTCTCCTTGGAGAGCAAGTCGGACGACAACAGCAGTCCTCATGGGTTCCTGGGCAGCTAAAGCTTTGACCAGACTGTGCTGGGACTGAGGAAGACGGAACATCAGTGACGAAGCAAAGACAACTTTGTGTAACTGCGCGAGAGTGGAGGTTGTCTGGATGTGAGTGCTTGAAACCAATTTGAGGTTTTCGTTGGTTTTCAATTGGAAATCAAGAAAAAGTTCTCTTGTATTGGAATGTGAATGTGTTTGTCTAACCTGAAGCTGACGTGTGGCTTTGTACTATTGTTTGAGACAAAGGGCAGAACGGAAGGCTATGGCAGACTGATTTGTGTACATGTGGAATGAAGGGCAAAAATGGTTGGAAATACAAAAATGGTTGGAAATATTACATCTAAATAAACACTGAGAACTCTTTCAATGATTTGTGGCATTACATTTTTTCACTACCTATCTTGTACAGATTTAATTCTAAACTAGCCAGGTGTCCAACTTGTCTTGCATTTTGCTGCTGTTTCAAGCAACAATAAAAAAAAAAGTTTCCTCATTTAAACACAGATTTTGCTTCTGGTTTCATGTTCTTAAGCACACTTTTATTCATTTACTCCATCATGATTTCATACTTGTTTATTTACAAAAATTTGTTAAAGTTCGGTTAACAAATATATATTTGTGACAGTTTCTTCATCCACTTTTGATTTACCTGTAGGTTTTCAAAGAAAGTGTCAGACAACATTTTCTCTCAAATTCAAAGTGACGCCTCTGCTAAGGCTGTCCTTTTACAAAACTGAAACCGACTCTCTCCATTGTGACCAGATGACTTTCAACCCGAAGTAATCTGTTATGACCAGATCTGACCGCCCACTTTTAGTGTAGGTTTACTTAGACCCCAAATCATGTTCAGTTTCCCAATGAAGCCTGCCCAGCTCAAAAGCCTGTCTCCAGGTGTGTTTGCCCAGTCCATGCTCAGACAGCATGTGCAGGAGATGGAAGTGCTCACGCATGGTAGTAACTGCATGTTCCCAGCTGTCCAACGTACAAACAAACCTGCCAACTGATTGCATCACAAATCTTACTTCACCTCAATTCAGACTGAGGGCTGGCACACCTTTTACTGTAATTTATTACCGGTAATAAAAGCCAGTGTATCCATGTTAACAGAGCTAAAGCTGTTCTCATTGTAGGATTTCAGTTTCATTGCATGCAAGCCAGTCACATCGTTGCATGGAAACTGGTCTGCGCATGTTACATCTCGTCTGCTAAGCTGTGCAGTCGCAGTGTGCAGGGTATATTACATTTCTTTTTTTGGATGGGCACACATTGGTAATAGGTACGTCATCCAAACTAGGGGTATGACACTAAGCCTGCATTGAAAGCAGCGCAGCTTTTACAGTCAGAAAGTTGGACAGCCTGAACTTGTCCCAGAGCTACAGACTTGGATTTTCATACTCTGCAAACTTCAAGTTCTCTGAAACTGGAAGTTTCACTATTTTAGATCCAATGGATCTCTTCCTGTAAAAATGAATGAGTACGCCTGGAATTTGCAAGCCTTGGAGCCCGAAGAGAATGGAAGTTTTCTTTATCATGCTCTTTCCTAGTCCCTGTGTTTAATGTAGCGATTTTTTTTAAGGCTTTTGTTTCTCTATATGATTTTTGCTTATCTATAGGTCTACATCTTTTTTATTTGTATTCCGTAAGTTGTAGGCCAGCTTTCTTATTTCAGTGTTAACTCTTCACATCTTTAGTGTTCTGTTTTTTGTTTTCGAATTGTGCTCATGAATATTATTTGGCTTGAAACACAGAATGTGATGAAAAGAAAACCGAAGTATTTTTATAACCATGCTGTCCACCCACTCCGATTCAAGATGCTGACAGTTGAGCAAAACCTATGAGACCAGTGCACAGTGGTGCCAGGCATTAAAAACTTTTTTTCAGCAGCTGTCTGCCTTGAAGGGCCTGTTCTTGAGGTGCTAAGTTGGCGATCCGTGTGTTTCCTTTGGATGTAAGAGGGAGAAAGAAAGCGTGTGGATGTGTGTGAAAATGAAACACTGAATTGAGGGAGAAGTTGAAGAGAAGATGGAAGTGTGGAACGTTAATTCATCAGAAATGTAACCAGCATTTAACAGACAACGTACTTCAAGATAAGGCTCTTTAACTGGTTTCCACAAGTTACATCCACCCTCCCGCCCTCCCCACCCCCCACTCACATCCATCACTCAACCCTCTTCTCTTCCCCCCTGCTCTTCGTCATTCTCCTACACCTCCCATTGCGGGTTCCATGTTGGTCCATTAGGCTCGCCGTCCTCAAAGTCGTACTGCACCACCCCAGCCAGTCGCTTGACTTCCTCTGACCGTGCCACCTGAGGGAGCTTCCCCAGCAAGGGCACTCCACTCAGAGTGTCGGACACACGCTCGTTGAAGAAGGACACGTCCTGGCTGGGCCAGTGGGTGGTCATGAGCAGTTTCCTGTAAGCCTGCTGCTTCTTGGACAGGTCTGTGGGGGAGGCCCACCTTGCCGGACCCATGCACACGAAGATCACGAATCGCCAGCGGTCAGAGTTGGGTCGTCCAAACTCTGGCCTGAAATGTATGAATGGAGGCTTAAATTGACAAAAGATGCAAATGATGATTAAATCAACAAATGTACTCGGTTTGATCATGGGGAGGAAGGGGGGGTGGGGGTAAATAAAGCCCCATAAATGATTAAATGGAAATGAAAGAAACTAATCTGCAAATATTTTTTTCATAAATAAATACAACCCGCTAATCTAAAAGTAAATATTGTATGAAGTCTGCTGCTGCACTCAGGGCCACCCCGAGTCAGTTCTCCGTCTTTTATCTCGCTCTCGATCGTTCTGCACCAGGTTTCTCTTGGTCGCCCTGTCGACCGCCCCTTCCCCCCTTAGAGTGTCTGAAGTTGAGCTGTTGTGGGCAGTGAATTGGGTGGCAGGCAACAAATGCACCTCAATCCTCTCCAGGGGAGCACCTGGATTGTTTTGCACTGTCACCATTCCTGTCCTGCTAGGGAGATCCATTGTGGCGATATTGTTTGGCCAGACCTGAGTACACACTGATGGAACTGGGTCGAGAATACCTAGAACCTCTGTGAAACGGTGACAGCGGCCTACAAGCAAAACAGAGAACTCTGAGGATAACTGAAGATCCCAATCTTTGTGTGGACACTGAACGTACATAAATTCTCCAAATGGATTTCAAAAGAACTGCTGTGAAAAGGAGGTGGTTGTTATGTGAATAGAAAGCTCAGGTGAAAATGGTGTCAAGCAAGACTGCACTGGATTGTAAATGATCATCGGATACACATCCTGTTCTTAGATGATGATTTGATCTGAAGAGCACTGGCAGACCGACGGTTATCAAAAATACTCTGAGAAGTGACGACCTGAATGCATGGATGTAGAGTGTGACCCATCAGCATGAAGTCTGAAAGTCATGGTGTGGGTGTTTGTTGCATACTTCGTGAAGGTGACCTTGCCTTCACTGAAGGATCGATGAACACATGAATGTTCATGTGCTTCTTGAGTGTTTACACCCATCTGTTCAGCGATTATTTCCTATGGGGTGATACCTCCTCCAAGAAGACAATGCTTCCTTACGTAGCCCTGTGAAACAGAACAGTGAAAGCGACGGCAGTCCATTCAGATCCTGCGTGGCCAGAACAGATGCCCAATCTTGGCCCAAACAAAAAGGTATGGAAGTTTTGAAGAACAAGATAAGAAGTTGCATTCATCATATTGCCACTGTAGAGAACTTGAAGAATGAACTTGCAGTGGCGTGGAATGGCATGTCCTTATTAAGTATCATCAGAAACTTTTATTTCCCTCTGCCATAACGATGGTACCCCCCCACCCCCACCCCCACCCCCGAGTCAGAAGGGCCATGAAAACAAGTCTTAAAGTATCAGAACTTATGACAAGGTAAGAGTAAAAATGTTACATCTTACAGTTGGCAAGTCTCAGTGATGCCCTGATTTGGAACGTTTGATAATGATTTGACATGAGGCTGTACATAATGACCTAACTGTTGAGCTGCACCCAGTGATTATCACCTAGGGCAGGAACAATTTATGAGTGTTGGGAAGGGGACGGCCACCGCATCCCTAACAACAGACTCCAGGAACTGGCTGATTATGATGCAGACGCTCACCAGCCTTTGATTCTTTAAGAGAAACGGGGGAAGGAGTGGATAGCTACAAATCTGGTTATCATTAGACAGAACATGGATGGCTGCAGAACTACTGGAGGCTTCCTACCATTACAGTGCTGTGCTGCAACACTTGGTGACAAAATGCTATGGAAAAAAAAAAAAAAAAAAAAAAAACTTTTATGGATGTGGCAGCCTAAACTGAACCTAGATAATGTAATGTTTAGACTATATACTTATTTCGTTTTTTTTAATTTTTTTTAAAGCTATGTTCAGGAGGGCAAGGAAGAAAAAATAGAAGGAAACTTGCTCAAGACAATTGTGACTTTGTGCCTTGGAAAATGGTTTCATTGTCAGTCAGTCTGATTTTTTTTTTGGAGATCAAGTCAAAACCAAGCAGAAACTAGAGAGATTTCCATCTTGCTTGTCTGCCATCACATCATGTGTGAAGTGTGACTAAAAGGGGCTATTGGCCCAGGTCGTCAATTTTTGAGGACAAACCCCAAGAGACAGAAAAAAAGAAGAAAAAACAACGGGAAAAAATGCCCCTACGCACTGTAGCTTCGGAAATACGCGTACCATGTACTCTAAACATTGGAATGCTACCATAAAATATCATCAAAATAATGCACTTAAAAATGAAAACATTCTACACTTTCAGCTTTTGAGGCCTTCGCAAACCGGTGTATGATGATGCTGGAGAGATCCAGTTTGGTCTGAGACTGCATAACAGAGTTGTGTTTTATTTTTTGGGTCTTTTCCATTAGAGTTATGGACAGGTGTTCAATGATAGATGTTTGGCCAGATGGGAATCTCCATAGTCTTCTCATTTTCAGTCTGTGCACAGGACCGAGGCGTTTGCAGCTAGGGCCCCTCCTTTACATGTTCATCTGAAAAGTTCTTAGGTCTACCGACAGGATGTAACCTACACTCTTCTTCTGGTCGTGCACTGTGGGATGGTCAGGACGGGGAGAGAGACACGCCCATATCATGCACGCTTTGGTAAGTGGCTCGCAAAGGGTTAATTTGAATTGTACTCCCGAATATTAATATCCTGAGGCAACTCATGAAAGTTTGGTTAGAAATTTGAGGCAACACATTCAGACACAAGCAAGTGAAACTGAACTGCCAGTGTTAACACATTCAGACACCCTGCAAAATGAGACTGAACTGCCCGTGTTAATCAAAAACATTCAGACATGTGTAAATGAGATGAACTGCCAGTGTTAATCAAACATTCATTTTTTTCATTTGATGCCCTCGCTCCCGGTGGAGCATAGGCCATCAACACTCTTCGCCATCGCACTCTGTTCTGGGCTGTTTTGGTCATTCCAGTCCAGTTTGTCCCTTGTTGTTTCAACCCCCGCCCCAGTGTCTCGTCTCCAGCTGTTGCGAGGCCGGCCCCTCTTTCTCTTTTCCCCGCGGGTTCCAGGTCAGGGGTTGGGTGTGGTGCTGGATGCTGGCTTCCTGAGGGTTTTGTCCGATCCAGCCCACTTCCTTTGCAGTATCTGCTTGGCCAACTGGTTCTGTCCCGCACGCTCCCACAGATCTTCGTTTCGGACCTTGTCCTGCCATCGGATTTTGTAGATGCGCCTCGACAGGTGTTGAAGAAAGTCTGAATCTTTTGTTGCATCGTCTGTGTTGTTCGCCACGTCTCGCATCCGTAGAGCGAACTGATTTCACATTGGAGTTGAAGATGCGGAGTTTGGTTCTTATGCTGATTCCTCCAGATGCCCAGATGTTCTTGACATGACGAAAGCTGCTCTTGCCTTGCCGATTCTGGCGTGTGACGTCTCGGTCCGTGCCTCCCCGTTTGGGCAACCACGTTCCCAGGTAGACGAAAGACTCCATCGCTGTGACTGGTGTGTTGGCAGTGGTGTTGATTTTCATCAGCTCGGGCTTCTTCCTGTTAATCTTGAGCCTGTCCCGGCTGATGTGGCTCCAAGCGAGGGTCTTGTCCTGCATCTGGCTGTGGCTGTGGGGCGGGAGCGCCAGGTCGTCAGCGAAGTCAAGGTCGTCGAGCTGCGTCCAGAGTGTCCACTTGTATACCGTTGTTTTCCCTGTTGTAGGGGGCTTCATGATCCATCAATGACCAGGAGGAAGAGGAAGGGCGACAGCAGAAATCCCTGCCGAACTCCGGTCTTCACCTCGAAATTTTCGGACAGGTGGCCGGCGTGGGCAATCCTGCGTTCATGCCTGGTAGGTGCACCGGATGAGGGAGATGATCTTCTCGGGGACTCCGTAATGCCTCAGCAGCTTCCACAGCATCTCTCTGTCCACACTGTCGAACCCTTCTCATAATCTATGAAGTTGATGTAAGGGGGATTTCCACTCCAGCGACTGCTCCACGATGATGGCAGGTGGCGATCTGGTCGGCCCCATGATTTTGTTCTGCCGGAAGCTGCCTGTGGTCCGGAGCTTGGGGTCGACGGCCCTTTTTCATTCTCTCCAGTAGAACCCTGTTGAAACCTTTGCCTGGCTTGACAGGAGCATGATCCCTCGGTAGTTTGCTGCAGTCCCTGAGTCCTTTCTTCGGCAGCTTGATGACGATTCCTTCTTTCCACTGACCGGTACCTCTCCTTCCCCCCAGATCTTGCTGAAGAGGCTGTATAGCATGTTGACAGCGTCTCTATGTCTGCTTTGATGGCTTCTGCTGGTATCTCGTCGGGCCCTGCAGCCTTCCATTTTTCAGAGTCATGATGCCTTTCTTTGATCTCTGCCTTTGAGGGTTTTGGGTCACAGCTGAGGGGAGGTCAGTCTCTGCAGGTGGGATGTCTGGTGGTGCGTCAGGGGCGGGGGCGGTTCAGCAGCTCCCTGAAGTGTTCTGCCCATCGTTTCAGCTGTTCCTCGGTTGTTTTTTCAGTGGGTTTCCGTTCTTGTCCTTCACTGGCTTGTCTGTCTGCTGGAACTTACCCCTCAGCTTTTTGGTCACCAGGTACAGGTCCTTCAGATTCCCTGTCCGGCTGCTGCCTCTGTTGGTGGCCAGGTCGTCAAAGTAGTCCCTCTTGTCCTTCTTGATGCTCTTCTTTACTTCTCCGTTCGCTGCTGTGTCTCTTCCGGTTCCTTTGCCCTAGCTGCTCTTGTTCGGCTCGTGTTCAGTGTAGCTTTCTTCTCTCTCCTTGTTTTCCCAAATTGTGGATGGTGTCGGCAGAGATCCATTCTTTGTGCGGGGGCCTTCTTCTTGCCAAGGATCTCTTCACAGTGTCATGCCAGAGCTCTGGGAGTGTTTTCCCCCTGTGTCTCGATGTCCGTCTCACTGTCTTCTATCAGCTCTTGTAGCGGTGGAACCTGTTGGAAAGGCTGATCTGGAATGCTGCTTGTGTGTCCTGTTCCGAGCAGTCCGACATTGTACCTTGTACGTGTGTTTTTGGTGTTGGTGAATCTCTTGAGGCGAAGTCTCACTGTTGTTAAAAGAAGGTGGTGGTCTGATGACACATCAGCACCTCTCATCACTCGTACATCCCGCCATGATCTCCTGAATTTGCGGCTAATGCAGATGTGGTCATCTGGTTCTCCGTGACATGGTTCGGGGATCTCCATGTGGCCCTTGTTTGGGTTTCGCTTTGTGTGGGAAGATGCTTCCTCCTATCACCAGCTGGTTCAGGGCGCACAGGTCTGCAAAACGCTCACCATCTCGTTCATCTGTCCCAGTCCATGTGTCCCCATGATGTCCTCGTAGCCTGTGTTGCCCTTCTGATCTTGGCGTTAAAAATCCCATCAGTATGGGTATGTCCCTTTTCTCTCTTTTGTCTATCCTGTCTGTAGTTGCTGGTAGAAGTCATCTTTCTTCTCTTCTCCGCCCTCATTGGTGGGAGCATAGCACTGGATGATGTTCAGCTGATGTCATTCTTCTTCGTGTAAACTGGCCGTGATGATGGGAGTTGACAGGTTCCCATCCGATGAGTGCCCCTTGTGCCTCCGGTGCCAGCATCAGGGCCCCCACCTCAGTGTGGGGGCTCCATCCTCTGTGTGTCCTGAGTACAGCAGCTGTTCTCCAGATGAAAGTCTCAGCTGTCCTGATTGTAGCCACCTTGTCTCACTCAGTCCTAGCACTCCGATCTTGTAGTTTTTCATCTCTCTCGCAACTTGGATGGTTTTTCCTGTTTCAAACATCGTCCTGATGTTCCATGTGGCTACTTTCGTTGTTGTCCTGGGTGTTAGAAGGGGAGTCGGCCTTGCAGCTTCCTTTCGGCTTTCACTGCACTGCGTCATAAGTCTCCGGATGGAGACCTCCTTCATTGCCCAGTGAATGCTTTGGTTCACTGTCGTCAATGCTTCTGTAACTCGTCTTTTTTACAGGTAGGGTTGTTAGCCCTACGCAAACCCCTTTATCCTCAGGGCGAGGTGGTCCTGCCTTAGTCGCCTCTTACGACATGCATGGCAGGGCAGTGGGTCTATTCTATGCCCAACCCACAGGCAAATCAACACATTCAGACATGTGTAAATGAGACTGAACTGTCAGTGTTAATCAACACATTCAGACATGTGTAAATGAGACTGAACTGCCAGTGTTAATCAACACATTCAGACATGTGTAAATGAGACTGAACTGTCAGTGTTAATCAACACATTCAGACATGTGCAAATGAGACTGAACTGTCAGTGTTAACCTTGCTTTCTTCATTGAGGTCATGGGACACAACTGCAGCTGACCATGCCGAACACGGGATGACATATTGAGGCATCTGTGGAGACTGGGTTTCATAGCCTGAGGGTCATCACTCCACACAGGATTCTGTGACCACTGTGTCACAGCCACTGTAGCTTTAACATCATTTGTTCCAATCAGGAAGGTTATGACAATCATACATCACTATCCGAGTTCAAAGTGGGGTGACTGCTAGTGGAAATTAAAACATAAATGTATAATGGAATTACTGAGCTGCCTAACGAAGGAACAAACAAATCATAAAACAAGACATTATGCGTTTCAACCTATTGGGTCTTCTTCAGGCTGGGCAAAACACACACAAAATCATGGTTGAAACATGGCTGTCTTGCAACTTGTTTGTTCCTTTGGTTTGGTGGCTCAATTATTCCATTTTGCCTTAATGTCTAAGAACAAACAAATCATAAAACAGACATTATGCGTTTCAACCTATTGGGTCTTCTTCAGGCCGGGCAAAACACACACAAAATCATGGTTGAAACATGGCTGTCTTGCAACTTGTTTGTTCCTTTGGTTTGGTGGCTCAATTATTCCATTTTTGCTTAATGTCTAAATTTACTGGCTACACCTGCTGGCTTTTCATCCTGAATTATTATTCCAAATTTCATTTAATCTCATCAGGTGAGCCAAAGAAAGAACCACCAATTTCCACATAGCTATGTCAGCATCATCACCTTTCCATGGAAGGCAGACTGAAGAAAGTTATTTCATCCAAGACAACAGAAGACCTGTTTACATCATTCTAAGATTTTGATTTATGTTCAAGGCTTTTTTTGTGAGTAGGATGGTAATTTTGAGAGTTTATCTTGGATCTAAGTTTTGACTGTCCTCAAAATGCATCATCCTTTTATTTTGTTTTACATAAGTAACTTCAGACCACTTTGACTTTTGTGTTTTTTTTTACACAGGTAACTTAAGACCACTTTGACTTTTGTGTTTGTTTTACACAGGTAACTACAGACCACTTTGACTTTTGTGTTTGTTTTACATAGGTAACTACAGACCACTTGACTTTTGTGTTTGTTTACATAGGTAACTACAGACCACTTTGACTTTTGTGTTTGTTTTACATAGGTAACTACAGACCACTTTGACTTTTGTGTTTGTTTTACATAGTAACTACAGACCACTTTGACTTTTGTGTTTGTTTTACATAGGTAACTACAGACCACTTTGACTTTTATATTTGTTTTACACAGGTAACTATAGACCACTTTGACTGTTATGTTTAACTTACATGGGTAACTACAGACCACTTTGACTGTTATGCTTGATTTACATAGATAACTAAAGACCACTTTGACTGTTATGTTTGTTTTACATAGGTAACTAAAGACCACTTTGACTTTTATGTTTGTTTTACATAGGGAACTACAGACCACTTTGACTTTTATGTTTGACTTACATGGGTAACTATAGACCACTCTGACTCTGTGACCTTAAAACAGCTAAAAGAAAAAGTATTGCTTTCATTGTATTTGTTATCACTGTTCAGTGTTGTGAAGTTTTGTGTTTATGTCATAACTACTGGTACAAAAGTACCAATATTAGAAAACAGGTGAAGGAAACAAACCTGGTGTTGTCATGGACTGTTCTGGAATCCCATAATACCATGCCACCTTTTGGAACAGGGACATTTGTTAGATGGCAGCCACGTTCCTTGTACCACTTGACGTTCGACTCGTTCAGCTTGCAGTAATCAATCCTCCTAGATCTTTGAGCATCTTCGGGATTCTCTCTGTAGAAATCGTCTGTGTGTGCGTGTGAGCCAGCCAAAACCCTGTAGACATTCGACCATTTCACTGTATACAACTTTTAACGCAAAAAAAAAAAAGGACCACCAGCATCCACCTGTCTATGCACGTTGATTAGTTTCTGTCCTCTACTGCTAAAAAAACAGACAAAACTGGGGGCTGGCAGAGATAGCACCCTGTTTGGCTTTGTCTATTGGCAAGTTTATATCAAATACAGAAAAGATTCTCATGCATTGTTCTATTCAGCCTCTTATCAGCTGCTGCCAACTACAGTTGTTAATGAAACATAGCCATGTTGTTCAAGTAGGGTTATTAAAAAAAAAAATTCAAAATAAAAAAAACTTGGGTTATTCAAACAAACACTGCCTCACTGTTTCTCCCCCCTCCCCCCTCTTGCCCCCCCCCCCCCCCCCCCCTCTCCCCCCCCTCCCTCCCCCTCCCCCCCCCCTTTGCCAACCCACTAACCTACTCGGCAGTGAGCAGCTTGACTGACCACTGAAGCATTGGCCTGAAACACAGCTTTGCCAGGCATGTGCATGACAGGACCTCATGCTGTCAGTGGTGTTTAAGTCACAGTCCTCTGCCGACCCTGAGCTGTGCTCCAGTCTCATTCACTGTACACGTGTTGGCAATGATAACCAGCTGACTGTTTTTTCGCCCAGGGAGGAAGTGTGTACATCATGCACTTTAGTTGGATCACTGCCTCCTAATATTTGATTGTACCGGCAGCCTGATGGTTGGAACTTTTAAGGCTGGCACTGTTGACCAGTTGTTTCTATAAGCTGGTCAAGCCTCTGATGATTGTTGGGGTATTTCCTGTCACCGGCATGTAATGTGACTGCAAGAGCAAATCATAATGTTCAGCAGGGTAGAGAAAGTTGCTGACACAAGCTAATCTTGATCAACATGATAAAAAATAGTAGTCACAGGCAAAATACTTTCACAAACAAAAATGAAAATGTATTTTGTTTTGGTGTTTACCAAACAGACTGCCATACAAACGCACATTAGAACTGATATCATTGGACAATAACAGTCAACTTTATTAATGAACAATGTACACTGTGTCAGCAATGATACTAATCTGACTGTTTTTTACCTGGGGAGGAAATGTCTACATTATGAACATTAGTTGGATCATTGTCTCTGTGACTGCTTTGCTTGGACTTGACTTGAATTCTAAAGATTTTTGTTTTTGAAAGGAGGGAAAATAGAGATTGGTCCATACCTTATAATCTTTTCAGTGGTAATTTATATTGTCTTTCTTTCCTGAAGGTAGAATGTTAAACACGTCTTGATCCACATTTCAACCAAACAGTATTTGGAAAGAGGGTGGGGTAGAGAGTTTGGGGACAAAAATCACATTCACCCTACCTTTTTAAATTGGGTGACTGAAATGTGTCAAAGGGTTTTGAAGAAAAAAAGAGCAGTGAAATTTTGTACACAATAAAAACAAAACAATTTCCTCAGCAAGCTCTGCACGATGATGATGGTAAATCGTTTAAAAGACTCATCACCTGAAGCAATAGTCGGTGTCCAAGGTCTCCTCCAGGTAGACGGCCCCCTGGTAGCAGTGCAGTCCCTGTCTCTTGGTGCTCTGGTCCAGGTGCAGCCAGTGCGAGCCAGGTGGGGCAAAGCCTTTGTCTTCAGCTTCCGGCGGAGGGGAGATGGCCACCCCATCAAAACTCGTCAGCAGTTTCTTCGTCTGCCACAAGGTCTGCGGAGAGTACACAGAATACCTCTTTGATCCTGACTGCTGTTACTACATTATCATTCTTAAGCCACTATTGCTACTATCATTCTTAGAGCCACTATTGCTACTATCATTCTTAGAGCCACTATTGCTACTATCATTCTTACAGCCACTATTGCTTCTATCATTCTTAGAGCTACTGCTGCTGCTGTCACTAGAACTCCTGTTTCTGCTTCTGCAGCCATCCTGGTGCTGCTATTGCTGTTAAAGCCATCAAAGATGATACTTGAAAGAACGGACAGGCTTCTGATTGATGTATACTCTTCTGTTCTGGTAGATGTTATCGGCAATGACAGTGATGGTGATGATGATGATGATGATCGATATCACCATCCTCATCGTCATTATGAATTTTCATAGCAGTTTGTATTGTGATGTCTGGTGATGATCGAATACAAAATTATAATTACAACAGGCAAAGTATTAGTGGTAGGGATGATAATAATGATTGTACTGTGATAATGACGGTGGCTTTCATGGTGGTTTTCAGGGTTGTTTGTAACTGAAGAATGACGGTTGAATGAGTAACTGATGAATAGACAGTGGATTGACTGATTGAAAGATGATGACAAAGAGTTTGAACTGTTTATTCTTTCCTGTGTAAGATAAGATAAGATAATGTTGCTTATAGCCCAGCCGACCGCAAAGGGCCACATCAGGGCTGTCTTTCCTGTGTTTACGCAATAGTTTAAGTCCATGGGACCTCAGTCCTACAAAAACTTGAAAGACGTACAGTGTATTTACAAAGCAAATCCCTGTGGAAAAGATGTTAAAGTGCACAGATGTTGATCATAACCTTGAGCTCCAGAACAAAACCACCATCAGTCAATTACCTCAAACACTTTCTTTGCTGCAAGCCTGGTTTCCCCACGTGGCTTCAAAGTGGCCAATCCGGTAAGACTGAATGATTGAGTGACGCTGAAATGGCCAATCTTTGTCGCCGAAGTTGCTGAGCCAATCACGGAACGAGGCGATATGTGCATCACACTCTTCGGGCGTCAAAACATTGGGAATGACGCAATATCCTTTCTCATCCAGCTCTGCAGTGATCTGTTCTCTGTATGAAAATAAAAGTAAATAAAGACTTGTGAGGGGGGGGGGGGGGGGGGGGCAGAGAAGAGGATTGCAGTGGTGATGGAGAACAGTTGTCTATGAAAAAGTCACACTTGTACACACATGCACAACTTTGACGGGATAGTTGTCCATGAAAAAATTCACACACACACACAGTCCTCTCTCTCTCTCTCTCTTTGGGACAAGATTCACACACAAGTGAGTGATTTCTTCCTTTCTAGCTCTTTCAGTTTTTACTCTTTTGTTCAGAAAACTATGTGACATTAGACAGAGCAAGAGAGAGGGGGATGTCTTCATGCAGATTTCTGTACGATATTAATTTGTTTAACAAACTGACTTTTGACTTGTTACCTTGAAATAAGGTTATAGTCAAAGGATCTTTTCCTTCGTTTCCTTCATTAGACTTTATTCATGTGCATATAATTAATCTACATCAGTTCCATAAACCGACACTTGCCTTAAACCTTTCCGTGGCTACAAATCCCTAATAGATTGGGGCAGATTTTTTTTGTGTGTGTTAATTTCATTAACTAGGAAACTGTAATTATCATTGTACTGTATGCAGTGCTGTAATTATAGGCTTAAATCAATTATAAGAACTTTTTAGGCTATGTGGCATGCAGGTTAAATTTGACAAAATCTGTGAAACCACTGTGGACACAAAAACACAGTGAAGGCTGTGTTACAGCCACGTTCTTGTGGCACAACTGGCTGCAGATGAAGCACAGAAAATGCCATCCTTGAAAGGGAGCTAACCATGCACATCTATCTTGTTCCCAGAGTAAATGAGGACTCTATCCACTCTCGGAAAATGTGTGAATATTTTGTTAGTTGAGGCACGTGACACATTTCAGGTGCCTGCACTCAGTCATTGGTATTATAATATTCTTCTTAAATTAAATGTCTTACTCTTATCAGGGTGTTATCAGGCATCCACAGATCTCAAAATTCAGTTGTTTGCTGATGTTGAAAAAAAAAAAAAAAAAAAAACAGCAACTCAAAAGATTTCTCTATCTGCAGTGTTGTTAAACTTACATAGAGACTTTCTTCGAAAGATGTAAGCAAGTGATTACTGTAGGCCTACATGTTCGGTAGCCAGGCATGTTGCTACTGCAGCAGCCCTGATGTGGCCCTTTGCGGTCGGCTGGGCTATAAGCAACATTATCTTATCTTATGTTGCTACTGCCTTGATCCATGATCCAAATCATGTGGGAAGTAACCCGCCTGTTTTAGGACTATTTGAAGCTGTGTGAACACTCAGTTGGGTTTTTAACAAAGTTGTCGTGTGTGGTTTTGTGTGAGCAGGGGGTAGGCAGGGAGGAGGGGGTGGGGTGGGGGAGCAAGACTGATGGAGTCGAGGGACACATACAGAGAGAGAGAGACAGAGAGAGAGAGAGACACAGAGAGAGCGAGAGAGAGAGGAGGAGCACAGAGAGAGAGAGTATTTTGCGTAGACTCCTGTTCCACATTCGTTAATGTGACAGTGAATGTCCACTGAACTGAACCGTACAGAAATGCAAGCAACAGAATTGACATGTTTCTCTTACCTTCATCCACCTGCCCTCTTCCCACAAACGCTCCCCTCTTCCTCCTCCCAGCCTTTTCCATTCTGTGAAAGAAACACACACCCCTCCCAAACCCCTTTTCCTCCCCACAGAGAACCATGAATAACTAGTAGGTCACCGTTCTCTTTCCTCCTATTACAATGTTCTTCCTATGAGAATGTTCTCCCCCCTCTGTTTTTCTTTACTTTCTTTCTTCCATCCCATTTTTCGCCTAGTGTTTTATTTTTCACCTGTGTTCTACTTTCTATACACCCACCCTTCTTTTCTTCCTTCCATCTGATTTTCCCTCCTTCCTTTTTCAGTTTTTTTTTAAGTTCCTCCCTGCCTTGTGTATCATAATAAAATGTGGAAGATGTGTCAGTCCACCCACCGAGAGATGGGAAACAGACTACGATGCTGGCAACAGTTTTCAAATTCCATCTTGGACATGTTGTCATGACACACCATTCAACTGAACCCCCACCTGCAAGAACAGCCCATGAGTCCCACAACCTGTTGACCTATCTGCTTCCTGAATGTAAAACCAGCTACAGGAAAACTCTTTTTATACACGCCATCAGTTAGCGTAATTGTCTTCATTCTCATGTCAATAGAGCATTTCGAAACCTGCCTTTAAGACATCACCATCAGTCTGCCCTACACTGACTCCACCTGCCCCTCCACCCCATCCTGTCTACTGACCTCTTGTACACATCACTGATCCAGTTTTCTTCTCCCTTCCTCCTTCTTCTGACCCATTCTCACAGATCAAGAGGTGAGAGGGTAAATATTACCTCCCTTTCTCCGTGTTTTGCCTTTGTCTGGGCCCTGTTTGCTCATGCAGATCATTTGTGGGCAACTGGTTATAGCAAGCTGTCAGAGCAGTGTACACTTGGCTGAGCTGTCCCACTTCAGGTAATCCACGTACGTCAGTTTATTGAACATTATCCATTCATTGAAGTCAGGCCACTATGTGCACACAAACTTTGCCCTGCCATGCGTGAAACGAAATCTTACATGAGGAAGGGAACTGTAAACAGTAAATAACAAACAAGTAGGGTAAATCTTGCTCCCATGATGAAATAATTACACACCTGTTACTCCAAACCAAGGCTGCTTAAGACTCCAAACTGCCTAGCAGACATGCCAACATGGAGCACAGAGAACAGACAAAGAGACGTCCCTAGGAATGTCTATAGGGTTAAGGTGTGTAATTATTTCGTCATGGGAACAATTATTATCCTACTTGTTCGTTATATACACCCTGTGTGTAAGAGCTTCAAAGTTGGCAGTGACACAATTAGCAGCACAGTGTGGTGAATAACCAGCCACCCTGTGAATTGGAAGCTGACAGAAAGCCAATCAGATCAATGTGATGTGGTGAGTGCCATCGATATGCACAAATGGAACTTGAACTGGCAAACGGTGAAGATACATATATATATATGTCCACTCCCCTCTTGATCTATGCCATCCCCATGAAACAGGGCTGATCCACTGGTCAGCCAGTCTCCCTCATACCTAGCGCACCACTCCCCAACCCCTCAACAGTGTTTAACTGTGTGTCAAAACCATCAGTGAGATAATGGTGGCTATCACATGGAAGAAGATTGAAGTTGCTTCTGGCTGCTGCTTACCTGTCAGCTGGCAGTTGTTGAGATCACTGCTTATCTCAGAAGCTGTGGCCATTCTTATTGTTGAAAGATGCGGGAACGGGCAAAATAATTCAAGTAGTCAGTATCCTTAGCGGTGACACTAAAACAGAACCGAAAAATCAAACGATGAATGATTGTCAACCAAGTCATAGGCCTACTTGTTAGAAAATATTAGTAAATCAGGTAAAAGATTCGTTAAATATTTACAGGAAAAATGACCTTATTTCATGAACTACCTGCTTTTAAAGTAAAAATAACCTTATCTCAGGACGACCTGCTTTTAAAGTAATTTTAGTCAAAATTTAACAAAATGTCATTCGATCAGTATTTCAAAACGTCCTGCTGAGAAATTTTGGTGACACCTAGTCATCATCAACAACGCTTTCAGATTCTGTGTAAGCAGTAGAAATTATGTTGTCATTATTCTCACATCTTTTTCGTTCAGTCCGTTTATTCTTACTTTCTTTTTTTTTAACCTCTCGCCCTAAATCTCGCCAAACTCGAAAGGAGCACACTCCATACTCTCAGTGTGATTGATAAAACAGGTGGGCTGGACAAAGTGATTCGAGGTCGACGTCCACGAAATCTTAGTACGTGCACAATACCTGTTTGTCGCACTGACGTCTTGGCAAGGCACAGGCATATGCTGTTGTTCGTTTCGGTGAAGTATCCTTTGGGGCAAACTTTCTCCGTTGTGTGTGTGTGTGTGTGTGTGTGATTTTTTTTTTTTTTTTTTAATCTTAACACCGAGCTGTGGTCCGTTTTTCCCCTAATCTGTTCAAGATGTTGCGGGAAAATTATGTTCACGGCATACGTTCAAGGTTGGCTGGTGTATCGACAGGCATTCGGACTCAATGGATTCAGATGTAATCCATTAAATTTTAATTCTCCGTATATATTGGCCCCGATCGTTGTGACATTTACAAGCGTGGCGCACACACTCGCGTACAGACACACACATACACACGCGAGCGCGCGCTCGCACGCACACACACTCATAGGCTTACACACACACACACACACACACACACACACACACACACACACACACATCAATGCACGCAAAGACACACAGACAACCGTTTTCCCAGGCTGACATGACAGATACACACTGGCACGCTGACGATTTGCGTTCACACACACACATACACTGAAGGACTTGCGTTCACACACACACACACACACACACACACACACACACACACACATACACACACACACACACAACACACACACACACACACACACACACACACACATACATACACGCACGCACGCACACATACACACTGACACACTGACGGGCTTGCGTTTACACACACACACACACACACACACACACACACACATGGGCACACACTTATACTGTGACAGAGCGCGCGCGCACACACACACACATACCACACACGCGCGCGCGCGCGCACGCACTCGCACACGCAGTCCTTACCCTCCAAAGACCAAAAACGTCCAACAGCTTCAGGGGTACAACTCTCTACTGCGAGTGACTGAACTTCTTGTCTATTTAAATGCGGAACTAGTCTATTTTAGTAAATGACGCCAACGATATTGCACCAGTGTCGAGTCAAAGTGAAAAAACCCGATACCTTTGAGGGACTTGTACGAGCGAGCAAAACTGTGTCGGAGAGGACTCTCCCTCTCTCTCTCTCTCCTCTCTCTCATCTCTCTCTCTCTCTCTCTCTCTCTCTCTCTCTCTCTCACACACACACACCACACACACACACACACACACACACACACACACGTCAGTCGCCCAGAGACTGAACTGACAATATATGCACATTCATGTAAACATACAAATAGCTAAACGAAAGGGCAACTGACATTATTGATTGTAGTTCCAGTGGTGCCAGTAACAGTAGTAGTAATATAGTAGAAGCAGTAGTAATCACAGCGGCAGCAGCAGTGGTAGTAGAAGTAGTAGTAGTAGCAGTAGCAATAGCAGCGCAGCAGCAGTGGTAGTAGTAGTAGCAGCAGCAGCAGTAGAGCAGCAGTAAATGAAAAAACACATCCAGAGACAACTATTATAGAAACGTAGCGAACCGCAAAACAAAACAAAAACGTGGACAAACGAATCACAAGACAAAACACGACGCGTTTCGACCTCTCAGTCTTCTTCAAGCAGGATACAAAACAATCATTACAACGAAAATGAACGATCGAGCAATCACGTACTTATCTCAATCACTTCAGCCTGAAGAAGACTTAAGAGGTCGAAACGCGTCGTGTTTTGTCTTGTGATTAGTTTGTCCACTTTTGTTGTTGTTGTTGTTGTTTTTGTTCGCTAACCTTTATTTAAGATTTGTTTAGATTTCCGCCTGCAGTCGTCTCACTTTGCAGCTAGATCTTGTTTTTTG
>CM031619.1:41851982-41884482 GCA_018398815.1 Conus ventricosus
GAGAAGTGAATGAAGATCATAACTGAACAGATGTACTCACGGATGATCTAGGGAAGGAAGGAGACCAGATGAGTAACCAAATGAACTAAATCTGGCCTGTAAAGAAACATGGACTTCTGAAAAGACAAGACGACATACACATGCGCGCGCGCGCGCGCACACACACACACACACACACACACACACACACACACACACACACACACACACACACACACACACCACCACCACCACCACCACCACCACATTTCAATCTAAAAGTAAATTTGCATGAACTGACAAGCCTAGCAAGTTCATAGAAATTTACTATTAGACTGAAATTAGAAGTGGGTGACCCCCAACCCTCTACCCAACTTTCCCTTCCCTGATGATCAATTACATGCATGTTTAAATCAGTTCAAGGTAAAATCGCATTGTTTTCTGGTTCTTTCCATCAACTGCTGTTCAGAGTATTGCTGTCATCATACCCAAGAAATATCGTTTACAGTTTTCATAGTAGAAATGTGCGCACAAAGATTGGAAGTACAGATCTCACTCTTTTACACACACATGGAGCGGTAAACAAACAGATTCCACTGCAGTTCAGTTATTTATTCATTGAAAACTCTTGGGGTGGTTTTCTTTGAACTTGAAGACTGCTTATCAATCATAAGAGTCATTCGCTAGACGGCGTGTTGAAATCCATGGACGAGTTATGATTTTCGGCGGTAAAGCGATAAAGAAGAGGACCTATAGCATGGTCAAATTGGTTCTGACCAGATAAATGCCCCCCCCCCCCCCCCCCCCCCAAAAAAAAAAAAAAAAGTAAAGGTTTTGTTTTCATGATGTGTTATTTCCAAGATTCAATTTGGTGTTAAAAAAAAAAAATCCTGTCACCGCATTTCGCATCTGACGCCATCACTGTGTGTCTTGCAAGCTGTCTTTTCTTTCCTTTCTTGCCATCCCGTATTCTGCATCGTCCTCTGAAGATCAAAGATGGTGGGCTCCCCGCTGCTCTCCATACAGCTGTCATACCCTGACCCATTGTGGCCCAGTCCTGGTGCCACCTGTCAGCAGGGGTGGGTCACCGTGAGGCCACCCACAGAGAACTCACCCCTTTTGAGGGGCCACGGGGCTCAGTGGTGTGTGTTCAGATTCCACAAAGACAGAGTTGAGCAGATTGTCTGTCCCTGACAGAGTTGAGCAGATTGTCTGTCCCTGAAAGAGTTGAGCAGATTGTCTGTCCCTGAAAGAGTTGAGCAGATTGTCTATCCCTGAAAGAGTTAAACGACTGCAGACCACTTTGACTTTGTTCACACTCAGCAGACCCAAGACAAACAAACAAACAAAAAACTATTTCAGTTATGTTACTTCAGTTTCAGTGTTTTTGTTGTAGTGAATAATCGTATTTTCATCATTACTGCTACAATGAACCAACCTCCATCAGGAACAGGTGAAGGAAACAAACCTAGCTGCTGTTGTCATGGACTGTTCAGGAATCCCATAATGCCATGCCGCCTTTTGGAACAGGCACTTCGGTCAAATGGCTGCCACGTTGCTCGAACCAGCTGATGTCAGACTCGCTCAGTTTGTAAAAATCAGCCTCCCTGGATCTTTGGGCACCTTCGGCCTCCCTGGATCTTTGGGCACCTTCGGCCTCCCTGGATCTTTGGGCACCTTCGGCATTCTTTCTGTAGAAATCATCTGTGTGTGCGTGTGAGCCTGCCAAAACCCTGTAGACATTAGTAGACCATTTCACTCTGAACGACTGAGAAGAGAACAAAAAAAAAAAAGACTGATTGCATTCGTCAGTAGGCTATACGTTGTCTCTATGTGCCCCCCCCCCCCCCCCCCCTTTTTTTTCTTCTCCTAAACGTTCAACTACAGTGCCATAATACTGTTTTGACTGAAACCCGCCTTGTAGCCGTTTCACACACACACACACACACACACAGAGTGTTTGTACGTTTCTGAAATTAAACAAATGCCATTTGCAGGGTGGATTGGGCTATAAGATGTGACTGAAAAATGTGGTAGGCCCTGTATTTTGATTTACCCCTAGGCCAATCATTCGAAAAACAGACGGAGGATATGATGACAATACGTAATAGATCTAGAAATTCATGAAAAATCACTTGCACTCATGAGATTTTTTCCCCCCAGTGCAACATGGTTGTCCTTAAGAAAATAATTCATAAGAGTTGGCAGTTACTGTGCCTCTCATGCATGATGCTGGTGTAAGGTTACATGGTGTTCGCGTATATGTCAGCAGGGTATCAATTCTTCTGAGTCTCGTTTTATGTTGCCTACCATACAGCTGTAATCTTTTGAATGAGAATATAACCCGAAATGAAAGGGGAAAATACGCAAATAACACACACACACACACACACACACACTTCCCGTCATTGTTAAAGGACTACAAGAGAAACGAATTATTCTTTCACTTTTGGATAGTTATGGATACAGTAGCCCCAAAAGTACCCAGTTTACATTTCGTTGATCAGAATCTAAAACAAAAACAACAGAAAAAATTAGTAGGCCTACGTATTGTTTTGCGGCATATGTTTAACGATGACGTCATAACTGAGTTTGTGCGCCATTTGCACGAAGTGTGCAGATCTACACAACACAGCACGATGGAAGAACAGAACGATAATCCTGCCCAGTCAGACAAGGGTCTGGAACATTCTGCAGAAAATGACAAAGGTAAAAGAAGCTTATGGTGTACTGTTTTTGTACGGTCTTCTTTCTTTCTTTGCTTCTTTTTTTCCCATTCATTTTTAGTTTTATATATTTCCTCCAAAGTTCTTATAGTAATAGACTTGTAAACAATAATCAACAACGCGTCACAAGTGACACTTCAAGAGCTGGTAGAGGTGGTGATCACCGAATCCGCTGCTTCAAAGAGTAGGCCCTACGTAATGCCGTACACATCACCGGTCTGTAGTAACAGCATCTCTGGATGTTGGTAATGATAGCGCCTGGTAATGACGGCAATCCAACTTCGGGGCATTTACACAGTGACGATTCCAGCAGGTGAAAACTGGTGGAGGGGGAGGGGGTTCCAACCTAAGGCGGCCTCGGGTCCACAGGCAATGTTCAAACCATGAAGTCTGGCTTTTTTGCCCCCCCTCCCCCTCCTTCCCTCAGCCCAAATTTCTGGGCAAACAACAAAATATCTATTCATTGCACCAGTAAATCTGTTTATTCATTGCATCTGTAAATCTGTTTGGTGTAAAGGACGGGTCTGGAAGCCATAGAACAACCTTCAGATCTGCTATTGACTGGTAGAGTCTATGTAACAACTACCCCCACACTCCCCCTGGGGAAAAAAAATTTGACTGGCATTTTGTAGTCTTCAACTAGGCCCAGTAGGCCATTTTAGTTGCCGAAGCAGCTTACAGTAATAATCAGGACTGACAGTGACAGTCTAGCTGACGAAAAAGCCACTTGCTCATAAGGATGAACCTGACTGGATAGCTCAGTTGGTAGAGCGCCGGACTCGTGATCCTGGGGTTGCGGGTTCGAATTTCGGTATAGGGGGATTTTTCCCTCGGAGTTAACATTGGTTCTGACTCCATTCCCCATATAGTCGTTCGGATGGGACTATAAACCGAGGTCTAGTCTGTGTCACATGCACTAAGATCATACACGGACTCTAAAGATCCCGATGCTCATGTCCTAAGATGGGTGAGTACCGGCTACACGAAAATATACAATGCATGCAACCTGTGTGCCAGAATAGTCTACGTGAAGACTGAGGGCACGGGGCAGGTTAAACATCCCCATCTGGAAGAAGAAGAAGAAGAAGACTGACTAAATTCAACAGAGGCCTTCTTTTCTGATATTAAGAAAAATTGTGAATGTCTTCATTAAAATGTTTTAGCCAGTTTCAGATTATCATTTTTGAATGGGACTGTTGGTGATTGGAGAGAGGGCAGAGAATATGGGGGGGGGGGGGGGGGGGGGGGGGGGGGGGGGGGGGGGGGGTGGAGATGGGGGGGGGGGGGGGGGGGGGGGGGGGAAGGGGGGTTGGAACCTCTAAGATTCCTGTTCCTTTTCTCCCCCTCCCCCATTTCCTTTCCCCCATTTCCCCATCTCACCAAAGCCTGGAAGAGGTGCCAAACTTACAATTTTACAAAGTTCAGTCCTCAGCTGCCACAGGCAGAATATGTTAACATCGATACTTAACAGGATGATGCCATTTTCCTTTATTACATGCAACCATTGTGCAACACTTCAAGACACAGAGGTCCAAAGGCTCGTATGGTACTTTTTGCCTTGTAATTCTAATTTCTTGTCAGTAAAATCAAAGGTATTCAGAAAGGAAATTTTCTTTTTTTAACTCACCCGGTGCTGGCAGTTTTTTCCCCGTTACCTTCCCATGAGACAGACCATTTGTAAGGGTTATGAAAAAAAATATTACACACACACACACACACACACACACACACACACACACACACACACACACACAAACCCTGTTAGGAGTAAGGACATGAAACTTTCAGAACTGGTTAAAAACATATCGAGTCAGTTGGGGTGAAAATATCAAACTTCCTTTCTTCATCTTTCATCGTCTAGAACCGGGCGAAAAATATTCTCTTTTTTCTTCATCTGAATTGACACAGGCAGATGTCTAGTATATGTATCACTATCTAGGAAAGCGCAATGTCTTTGAAACAGTCTATTCACTCACAAAATTAACTAAGAGATGTCCAAATATGATTTTTTTAATTAAGATTATAGCCTATAGGGTACTTTATGATATGCTCATATTGACACCAATACAAAGAAGAAAAAAATAAAAAAGTGAAAACCTACACCATCACACTATGTACACACTGGCTTGCTTGCTATACTAATATTAAAGTAATAATGAACATTATCCAGGATGACGTTCAGGGTGAAGAGGTGGAAGAAAAGCTTTTTCCACCACTTCATGATCTTGCAGTCTAGCACAAACTCACTGTAGAATCCACTTGCTGAAGTCATTTGGGAACAAAATCTTCATTAAGATGAATATGACAGCTAACTTGGAAATGTTAATGTTTGGGCAGAATAATATCAAGGCAAAAGAGACGAAGGTCTAGGCTAAAAGATCTTGGATCTGGGCCAAATAGATGTAAAATCAGGCCTGAAAAGATCAAAGACCTGAATTAAAAAGATCTGAGCTAAGAAAGATATGACCTGGGAAGAAAGGATCTAAAATATCGGCGAAAAGATTTGAAATCTTGGCGTAAAAAAATTGAGGTCTGGGTCAAAAGATTCAAGTACAACCTTGGTCAAAGAGTAATGTGGGATCAGCCGCCTTGGTAAAGTGGTTAGCATCGCGGACTCCCAGCTGGGAGGTCTTGGGTTCAGTTCCCTTTAGAGCCATTTGTTAGTGGGAATTATCTACCTTGACAGGCTACACTCAGAAGTGAGTTTGCTATGGGCTCAATTGGGAAGACTGGGACCACACAGTCAAATTTCATCTATTTGATGGATGCATCTCTGAGAGTGTTGCTCAAATGGTAACAGTGCAGGTGTCTGTATCTCTTGGGCCTGCTTGAAGCCCGGATATATTGTGAAAGTAGAGTACAGCCCTGTCATGCAGTCTCAGACTGGAATGGGAATCCATTAGCATCCTCATCCTCATCCTCATTCCTCAGCATTAAAAAAAAAAGTCTCAAATTCTGTTGCCCTTCATGCCCTGCTGTCATGGTGACCACTGTTTTGACATCCCTTCCATGTCTGTGGCCTTTTATTTGATTCTATCCAGGTTACCAGAGTCTGCAAATTCATGGGGGCTGTCACTGGATAGGCGTGGAGACGCCCCCGGAGCTCACTCATTCCAGCTCCATGACTAAGCGATTATTGTTGTCAGTAGGGGGCTTAGTAGGTGGTGTTCTGCATATGTTGGATCAGAACAGGCGCCACTGAACACCACCGAAATGACTCGGCAGCAGTGCAGTATCTCCGCCATTGGGTTGCCTCTTGATGACTTGACATTGACTTCTCCATGTCTATTGATGGTGGCAGGGCTGTGGAGAGTCAAGCTGGGCTATGGCTGAGGATGGTTTGGGGGGGAGGGGGGAGGGGGGGGGGGGAGGGGAATGAGCAGTGTAGGTGCAGTACCACTGAGGTGGCACAGAAGACGGGACAGGAAAAGAGAAAGAGCTACATGGGAGAATTATACCTCCTCTTAATTTGACACTCTACATCACATGGACTAAATTCTCTTCTTTTTTTCCTGCAGACACAGGGGAAGTGGCAGCGGTTGCAGAGGTAGAAACAGTTGTTGCCTGGGAAAGAACTTCCGATCACTCATCTTCCAACGCCTAGCCACTCAGACATGGGTTTGCAGGGCACCATGTCTACCAGTGCTCTGGTCAGTGAGGTTTTTGCCACTGCTTATGGTGATGTCCGCATAGCGTCCCTTTTCTTTCTTCTGGATCAGTGCCTTTCAGTCTAGTTCAGTGCAGTTCTGTTTGTTTCGATTCTGTTGTTTTTATCAGTTGTATGAGGATGTATCATGTTTGACTGCATGATATGTTGAATAACTTTGTCATTCACATGTATTGATTTGTGAAATTGGGAATGCATGTCCCTTGCTTCCCATCCCCCTTCATCTTTCCCCTCCCCCCTCTCGCCCCTGCCCACCTCCCCCCCCTCCCCCCCTCCCCCTTCTCCTCTTGGGTATGTCAAGGGCCTATCAGCATGAATTACAAGCCCACCTGGAAATGCTGTGCTACTAAATTCGGTTCTTCTATCACTCTGACTCTGCCTTGGAAAAACTAAGCTGTTTTTCTGCGTTTGTAATCCATTCACTTCACTTTGTTTTACAAAAACGCATAATTTGACTTACAGTTTCTGGAATGCTGGCCAGCATTTCTTGTTATTTGGTGACTAGGTAGTGCGATTGTTAACACGTTGTAAAGTGTAAGCACTAGATGACCCATAGGCAGTCTGTATGTTTGTTTATTTTAAATCAAAAGAGATGGCTGGCATGCTTAGCATGGCCAAAAGTTTTATCTGCCTGACGGATGTTAAAAGTTCAGCAATTACGTTATGAATTGGTGTCTTTAAATATGTACTGTTCTCTTTGTGTTTGATTTTGCATGTGTAAACAAGTGAGTCTGTGCAATCAAACTAGTGTGTGTGTGTGTGTGTGTGTGTGTGTGTGTGTGTGTGTGTGTGTGTGTGTGTGTTTCAGTTTAGTTTCAGTTTTATTACAACACAGGGCCCTCTCAGGGATCTTGCCTTGAAGGAAGTTCTGTCAAGAAACCAACAAGTACAATGTAACTTTCTACAGAAAATATACACCAATCCATGAAGTGTTATTTACTATTGATGCTCAGGAAAACAGCCATTCCGTTTAACGTATCATCCTCAGTTATGAAAGCAAGTCAGAAAATGAACCAAAAGCTAACAATGGATGCACAAAAAATGTATAAACAAGATCATATGGGCAAATAAAACTAAAGATCAAAAGGGCAAATAAGCATTGAAGAATAAACAGATTGTCCACAGTGGACTGGACTCTGTGGTGTGTGGTTTTGTGTGTGTGTGTGTGTGTGTGTGTGTGTGTGTGTTTGCACACACAGATGTGCTTGCACATACGTGTTTTGTCTGTGTGTGCATGTGCACGTGCCTCATTTGTGTTTCTTTTGGTGGTCAGAACGTCGTGTGGTCATATGGAGTGAGCAAGGTGCCCGTACTCAACTTGACGGACGGATATCGACAAGCTGTGATGTACACCTGTTCCCACATGGGTGTCATGTATGACTACCAGAACAACCGACAGTACATCCTGCAGGGGCATGTGAGTGAGATGGAAGGACTGGCTGGTCAGTGGATGGTTGGGCTGGTTGGTTGGCTCGTTGCTTGATATTATTTAGTTTACGTCTGTTCTCAGGTGTGCGTTATGTAAAGTCACGACAACAAAAAGCTGTTCAAAGTGCAGGAACATGTTCATGAAGTGGTTTAATTGATGGATGGATTGCAGGTTATAGATTGATTGATGGATGGATAGATGCTTGTTCCTGTTTCGGGTCTGATTGGATAGCAAAATTTCAGTGCATGCTGCAGAAATCTATCTGTGAGATGGATTGATTAGTTGGTTGGATAGTTGACAGCTGATGGGCTGACTGGCCGGTTAGCTGAAGGTTGGTGAGCTGGTTGGTTAGCTGGCAGGTATACAGTTTGGCTGGTTATTTCGCTGACTGGTTTCATGGTTGGCTGGTTTTGTTGGATAGGTTTTTGGCTGGCTGGCTGGTTATTTGGTTGGCTAGTTGGCAGGTTGGATGGTTGGTTAGTTTATTGGTTGGGTATTTTGATACTTGGCTGGCTGGTTTGGCTTGCTTGTTGGTTTGGTCGGCTGGTTAATGAATTGTATGGTTAGTCAGTTGGTTAGTTGGTTGGTGGCTTGTTCTGCTGGATTCAGATCTGTTTACCCATATGATTTTGGCATGATTTGTATGCCTGTCAGGCAAAAGTACAAATATGAAAAAAACAAAAACATCAAGAGGCGAACTTGATCGTACTTGCAGAGTATAACCATAGTGGTGTCCTAATGTGCTTTCACTAAGGAGCAACAAGTCTACTGAACTCTCACGTACGAAATCACATGTGGTCTTGTCTGCTGTTTCAGCAACATGCCGATATGTAGGAACAACAGTGGTGACTGCAGGCCCAATAATATTGAAAAGCAAATGTTTAGAGGGCCTGAATTTGTGCCAAAATATGCAGATGAATTAGATTTGAAAATAATTTGTGTTGGAAGACCCTATTTCTACTGTAGTTGCAACAGTATCAGGTACCCTTCTATTGTCTGCTGCAAGAATGCAGATGAAAATGAAACCCCTCCCCCTCCTTTTTTTCCCTAAGAATTTGGAAAGTGGATCTCCTCCCCCCCCCCCCCCTTCATCTTTTATGCTTAAAAAATTTGAAAGATATGCGCACATCTTTTGTATGAAATACACTTTTTTTTTTTAATTGAAAAGGACACAAACAGCAATTTCAGGGTGGACAGGTCTGTGGTATCGGGGTTTATCCACATATTCATTTTTAGTGTTCTGAATTGTTGTTAAGAACACAAGCACAAGAAGCGATAAGTGAGATGCCGGCGTATGTGTGATTTATGGATTGAATGGGCCACAGGAGGAGTTGGGGTGGATGGAACTAATAATGTTAACCCACTCGTCAAGAACCTGAAAGCGTGTGATGGTGTGGATGGTCTGTCGTGTCATTAGATCTTTGTAGTTGTTATGTGCAAGGGAGTTCTGTTCATGGTCATGAAAAGTGCACAGAACAGCAGGGCTGTTTATGTAATCATGTCATATTTTTTTATTTGGCTGGTTGTTGGTGTTGTAATTAGTTTTGGAAATCATAGTAAATTGTGAGATATTTTGTAAATATATTATTCATGAGACGTGTGTGTGTGTGTGTGTGTGTGTGTGTGTGTGTGTGTGTGTGTGTGTGTGTGTGTGTGTGTGTGACAGTTGAACTGCATCACTTGCAGTTATCTCAGTAAAGATAAACATTGGCTGGTCACTGGTGACAAAGGGCCAAATGCCACTGTCATTGCCTGGGACACTTACACAGGGTAAGCATCCTTCAAACTTTGTCAGTGGGAACAGCATAATGGAGTGGGTGAAAAAGGAGGGAGGGTTCTTTAGGAAGATTGATGTGTGTGTGTGTGTGTTTAAGAGTGTGAGGGTGAGCAAGGTGAGTAGTTCTGTGACCGAGTTGATTGCTGCAATAATGTTGATGTAACATGGAGGGGAGCTGGAGATCTGAGCAAAGGAGGGGGTGGGGTGGTGGGGAGGTAATGGGGAGGGGATGAGGGAGAACTCTTCCTGTGATTTTTTAAGCACTTCTGCAACCTTTTCTTTTCCTCCTCCCCCCCCCCCCCCCCCTTTTCCCTTTCTCTCTTTGTTTTTTCTCTTTTATTGCCAGAGATTTGCAATTTGATTAATACACCTGCAAGGATTTGTCAGCAGTAAGGGCAACTGTCTTTGCCTTTGGCTTGACGCACAAAAATTGTTTTGAGCAGTTTTAAGTATGTTTTAAAATATTCTGTCATTGTGAAATTTGTTTCCAATTTTACCAATAAACCTAAAACTGAAAAAAGGAAAAAGATAGCCACTAAACTCTAAATGGTGGGAACCTTGTAGGCTCTTCAACATTTTTGCAAAATCCTAGTTAAGCTGCTCATTGTTCCCATTCTACCATGTAGATAATTGTTCATCCTTGACACACACTTTGAATTCAAAGCTTGAATTAGTGAAGCGTTTGCAGACTAGGCAGTCAGCAGGGATGCCATTTTTGCAAACGTGAAGCTGATGTAGAGGTGAACAATTTCAAGGCATTTGCAGGATATCGTTCACATGGGCGTTTTGCATCAGCATTGAAGGTCTACAGAATTCAGCTTTTTCCAGAAATGGGAGAGCTTTTGAAGATGGAGACAGATGGACAAAGAGTGAAAAATACACTCTCTCTCTCTCTCTCTCTCTCTCTCACACACACACACACACTCATTCACTCGGAGAGAGAAGTTTTGCATTTTAAGTGTACGTTGTTGGCAGTGTTTTCATTAAGATGGTTTGAACATAAACGTTTACGTTTCGAAGAATTGTGTGGAGGGAGTGATTGGGGATTCATGGAGAGAGTGGACGGGGAAAATAGAGAGATGTGAAAGTGGGTGGATTAGTGAGTTTGTTATCCAAACTGGTTCATGTTATGATTACATTCCCATCTACCAGTGTTCCAATCCAGACGCTGTTTGACCCTAACCCTGATGGAGGCTTCGAGGCTGTGGCTTTGAGCACCAGTGGTAGCTGCATGGCCACTCTCAGTGGTGGCTTCCCCAGGTGGGAATGTACACTTTGTGCGTGCGCGCGCATGTTTGTGTGTATGTGTGAGTGTGTTTATGTGTGTGTGGGGTGTGTGTGTGTGTGTGTGTGTGTGTGTGTGTGTGTGCTAGTGTGTGTGCGTGCGCGTGCACAAGATAATGTGAAAACCTATTCAACATGTTTTGACAAAACTTGGTGCGAAGATGGAATGTTGTCTAGGAAAGGACCTGTTAAAACTTGGGTGAGGATCCATCAAGGTTGGGTCCAGGATTCTGTCAACCTTGGTGAAGGTCTGCTGTCTCCAGAGAGTGCCCTTGTCCTCCCACCCCTCCTCCACATCCCTGACCTCCTATCATTCATGCATTTGTTGACTCATGCACAGAAAGAGGAGATGAGGGATGGACAAAGAGAAGATGGCCATGGGGATGGAGGAGGACGAGATGGGCAGGAGGGCAGAGGGATGGTGCAAGCACCATTTCTGTACTTGAATGAGTTGGTTCCATTTCTTTCCAAGTGTTTATATCCAGCCCAGCTGGTTGCAAAGATCTGTCTGTCAGTCCGTCTGCCTGCCTGTTGTCTGTCTCTCTTGAATCTCTAAGCCTGTCTGTCTGTCCGTCTGTCTGTCTCTCTGTCAGTCCATTTACCTGCCTGTTGTCTGTCTCTCTTGAATGGAATATTCAGTTATATTCATTTAATGTTTTTTTTTATAGCTAGTGCAATTGCTCATAAAGAGCCCTTTGTCTCTATGGCTGTCTGATGGTCTTTCCTCCTCCTCACTCTTAATTGCTCTTTCTGTCTCTCTCTTTCTCTGTGTCTCTGTTTCTCTCTCTCTCCCTCTAAATATCTGTGTCTGTCTTTGTCTCTCTGCCTCTCACTCGCTCTCAGTGTTTCTCTGCTCATGCCTGTATCCTGTCCGCTTCCCTGACATTGACCATCTTCTTTGCAATCAGACTCAGATTCTGGCCGTGTGGAATTGGACAGTAGATGGAGACACACCTATGTGTTCTGTTGAAGTCAAGGCAGACTATGGCTTACAGAACCACCTGCGTTTCAGCGCAGACGACGACCACTATATCGTCTCCACAGGACTGAACCAGGTTCTGTTTGTTAATTGGGTTAGTATCCTAATAGGGTGATTTGGGGTCAGTGCCTTCTTTGGGAGATCACAGATCTGGGTGTCATCTGTCAGAGGTTTGTTGTCATAGCCTTCTAGAGGAGACAAGGAACTTTGGGTCAGTGCCTTTGATGGGAGATTGAGGGCAGTGTACAAGGAACTTTGGGTCAGTGCCTTTGATGGGAGATTGAGGGCAGTGTACAAGGAACTTTGGGTCAGTGCCTTTGATGGGAGATTCAGGGCAGTGTACAAGGAACTTTGGGTCAGTGCCTTTGATGGGAGATTGAGGGCAGTGTACAAGGAACTTTGGGTCAGTGCCTTTGATGGGAGATTCAGGGCAGTGTACAAGGAACTTTGGGTCAGTGCCTTTGATGGGAGATTCAGGGCAGTGTACAAGGAACTTTGGGTCAGTGCCTTTGATGGGAGATTCAGGGCAGTGTACAAGGAACTTTGGGTCAGTGCCTTCTAAAAGAGATTTGGAGTCGGGTATCTTCTGAAGAAGGTTTGGGTCTGTGCCCCCAAAGGTAGATTTGGGGGTAACGTCCTCAATGGGAGATCAGGGTCAGAGTCTTACATGGAAAACTTTTGAGTGGTCTTTTTTCTGAGATTTTGAATTTGATGCCAGTAGTGGGAGATTTTGGATCAGACATGTATGGGAGCGCTGGGTCACTGCTTTCTGTGGAAGATTAGAATAAGTACCTTCTATGGAGTAACTGGTTTAATGCCATGTGAAGAAGATTTGGTTCAGTGTCTTCTGTTGCAGATTTGTGTCTGTGTTGATGATGGAAGATTTGGGTTAATGCCTTCTTTAAAACGTTTGTGTCATTGCCATCTGTGGGAGATTTGGGTCATTCGTTGCCTCTTAAGGAAAAACCTAGTCACTTCTGTCATTGAAAATTTGGGTCAGTGTCTTTTCGGTGAAAGTTGGGTCATTGCCTTATATGGGAGATTTAGGTAAGTGTTTCAAATGGGAGATTGCTAGTGTGATAAGGTTAAGTCCTCCTAAGGTTTTTTTTTCATTGATTGTCACATGGAAATCATATTCATGGAATATGGAGGTGTATATGCGCTGTTTTTATGCCACATATCATGACATAGATCATTGAAAGTAGTTAACTCAAATAAGCTCCCCCGTCCCGCCTCCACTATCATCTATATCTTGGTGGTTTAGGGTTGTCATTGCACCTGTTAACGTAAAACAAATGTCCAGATTATCGCTACACAAGTGTGAAACATGAACATAAAGTCTACATTCTTGTCAAAGGCCTCAAGCAAGTGGACTAGAACAAACAAATGGATATTACGCTTGTTCAAATCCATTCAGACCTGAAAGAACTCTTACCATCTGCCATTGGTGGCTGTAAAGAAGAAAGCATTTTGTACTATGTACATACATGTGCATGTTCCTTTTATTTAAATGGTGAGGAGTGCTGCGGTGCATACCATGTGATAAGCCACACAGTATGTAGCATGGTTATAGTGTGTCAGGATTCACATGACATTCAACAAGTTCTTTACAGCAGATTTTACAAAGACCTTGGTCAGGTGTATTTCACTAGATTTGATTTTTTTAGTGTCTAAAAGGCAAATCTTATTCATTTGATCCAAGAGTTTGTGGAAAAACCAGTTTGAAAGTGTTTTGAGTGTGTTTGAGTAAACTGATTTATTGTTGCCTTTTTTTTTTTTAACTGACCTAGTCTTGATCTTGATGAGGTAACAGCTCTGACATGGCAGCCTGTGGTTGTCTGGGCTATAAACACCTCCATTTGAACTGAACCTTTTTTTTTTTTAACTCTCACTTTCTGTGCCACTACGGTGGCACTATCCCTGTGTTGCTTATTCTGGATTTCCATGCACAACGGTACCATGGTTTGTCATGCTGCAGTCTCTGCATCAGCACTCCACAGTGAGCCATCAGTATCAATTATCATGAGGCAACCAAGTTGCTCTGTTGGTGTTTTGGGGTTTCTGTCAGATCCACATTTGCAGAAATCGCCTACAAAATCCACATACTGACAACAGTGTTTGTTTAAAGTCATGGAGTAAACGTAAGTGAGCATCCCCCTTTGGGGGGCGCCACCACGTTCATCCACTGACCTTCTTCATGAACTCACTGATACAGTGAGCTTAACAAAAATGAGCATAGACATGGAGAAAACATCAAAGTTGAAATCACCATAAATTGCATGGCATGAAGGGCCACAAGAGTTCGAGGTTTTTTCTATGCTGATTAATGAGGAGAAAAATGAATCATCACACTTGTCTCTTGGTCATGAGCAACAGGATTACTGTCTGTGTCTGAATGCCTATGATGGCTTTTCAGTGGCAAAATTCATCCCACTGTTTCTTGTCATAGCAACAGATTACTGTCTGTGTCGAATCCCTATGATGGCTTTTCAGTGGCAGATTCATCCCACTGTTTCTTGTCATGAGCAACGGGATTACTGTCTCAGTCTTAATGCCTATGATGGCTTTTCAGTGGCAGATTCATCCCACTTTTCTTGTCATGAGCAAAAGGTTTATTGTCTCAGTTTTAATGCCTATGAGGCTTTTTCAGTGGCAGATTCATCCCACTTTTTCTTGTCATGAGCAAAAGGATTACTGTCTCAGTCTTAATCCCTATGAGGCTTTTCAGTAGCAGATTCACCCCACTGTTTCTTGTCATGACAACAGGATTACTGTCTGTGTCTGAATGCCTATTGATGGCTTTTCAGTGGCAGATTCATCCCACGGGTTTCTTGTCATGAGCAACAGATTATTGTCAGTCTTAATGCCTATGATGGTTTTTTCAGTGGCAGATTCATCCCACTGTTTCTTGTCCATGAGCAACAGGATTACTGTCTCAGTCTTATTGCCTATGATGGCTTTTCAGTGGCAGATTCATCCCACTGTTTCTTGTCATGAGCAACAGGATTACTGTCTCATCTTAATGCCTATGATGGCTTTCAGTGGCAGATTCATCCCACTGTTTTTTTGTCATGAGCAACGGGAATACTGCTCGTCTTAATGCCTATGATGGCTTTTCAGTGGCAGAATCACCCCACTGTTTCTTGTCATGAGCAACAGGATTACTGTCTGTGTCTAAATTTGGCCTATATGGCTTTTCAGTAGCAGATTCATCCCACTGTTATCTTGTCATGAGAAACAGGATTACTGTATCAGTCTTAATGCCTATGATGGCTTTTCAGTGGCAGATTCATCCCACTGTTTCTTGTCTGAGCAACAGGATTACTGTCTGTGTCTGAATGCCTATGATGGTTTTTTCAGTAGCAGATTCATCCCACTGTTTCTTGTCATGAGAAAACAGGATTACTGTCTGTCTGAATGCCTATGAGGGCTTTTCAGTAGCGATTCATCCCACTGTTTCTTGTCATGAGCAACAGGATTACTGTCTGTGTCTGAATGCCTATGATGGCTTTCAGTAGCAGATTCATCCCACTGTTTTTTGTCATGACAACAGGATTACTGCTGTGTCTGAATGCCTATGATGGCTTTTCAGTAGCAGATTCATCCCACTGTTTCTTGTCATGAGCAACAGGATTACTGTCGTGTCTGAATCCCTATGATGGCTTTTCGTAGCAGATTCACCCCACTGTTTCTTGTCATGAGCAACAGGATTACTGTCTGTGTCTGAATCCCTATGATGGCTTTTCGTAGCGGGATTCACCCCACTTTTTCTTGTCATGAGAAACAGGTTTACTGTCTGGTCTGAATGCCTATGAATGGCTTTCAGTAGCAGATTCATCCACTGTTTTTTGTCTGAAGCAACAGGATTACTGTCTGTGTCTAAAAGCCTATGATGGCTTTTTCAGTAGCAGATTCATCCCCACTGTTTCTTGTCATGAGCAACAGGATTACTGTCTGTTTTCTGAGTGCCTATGATGGCTTTTCATAGCAGATTCTCCCACTGTTTTGTTGTCATGAGCAACAGGATTACTGTCTGTGTCTGAATGCCTATGTTTGGCTTTTCAGTAGCAGATTCATCCCTGTTTCTTGTCATGACCCAACAGGATTACTGTCTGTGTCTGAATCCCTATAATGGCTTTTCGTAGCAGATTCATCCCACTGTTTCTTGTCATGAGCAACAGGATTACTTTTCTGTGTCTGAATGCCTATGACCCCTGGGGGCTCGACCTTGTCGTGGTCGGAGGGCTTGCGCGGTCCAGTGATCCCTTAGGCTTTGCTGACGGGGGCATCAATACTTGGAGATCGGCTGGTTTTTTCAAACTGCTTCTAGGTCCGGAGAAGCCAAGATGCTGTCTGGCCTAAGCGTTAACGGGTAAAGAGTTGATCCCCCGGGTAGGGCTTCCCATGCAGATAGGCTAAGGGTGAGGATCCTGACTAAGAGTAACCCGCCTTTCTCCTTTCTTGTTTTCTGCCTTTATTTGGCCCTTTTCTATTTTTCGTCTCCCCTTAAAGTCTTCTTTCCACACTCCTTTTCTCACTGTGGTCTCCTTAAGATCCGCCGTGTTTGCCGTGCGGTGCGACCTGTGTCGGAGGGGAATGAGATCCTGGTGATTGAGAGGGCCAGCGCTCTCAACACATCACTTTGGCTCGGACCTCTCCTAGACAGGGAGTACCCCTTTGGCCCGGGTGTACAAATCGGCTCCCCTTCTTGGGGCGGGGTCAAAAACAGCAGTCCCCTGCGGCCAAGTAAACCCCTGCAGTGCTCATCTCTGTTCCCGGGAGTTGAGCATGATCAGGGGGGATAGGGTTGGTGGTTTCTGTTTGTCGTATGTCTCTCCCGAAGTCTGGAAGGGGTCAAGACATTGGTTTCTTGGCCCGGGCCCCCTTATTGGACTCCAAGGTGGGTGGGAAAGGGAAGAGATGAAACAACATAACATTATAATGGCTTTTTCAAAAAACATCCCCCCCAAGAAAAAAAGAAGGCAGCTTCCCTATTTCAGGGGATTTTGATACTGCAGTGATTCGATACAGAGGTTAGACAGAGGACGGGTTTCTGGCTTCCTGGTCGTGAGGGAAAGGGGCGGAGCGGGAAAAATACCCCTTTCAGCCTCGAGCCCTTTGCTATCCAAAAGGGTTTTCAAGGTATAGCAGGTGACCCTGGGGTCCACAAGAGGTTGAGGAAGGGGCTCATTTCTTATTCAATTAGATCACAAAAACAATCTGAACAGCTGCTGAGGGCAAAAAACTTGTGGACAGGGAGTCAAGGTGACTCCCCCCAAACAGTTGAATTCGTCGAAAGGTGTGATACGCTGCCCGCGATTTATCAGGTGTCTCAGAGGCAGAGATCAAAACGGAGCTGGCGTCCCAGGGTGGATGGAGTGGCGCAGGGTGACAGTAAAGAAAGGTGCAGAGAGAGTGGCCACCAACACCCCTTTCTGACATTCTGCAACCCTGTGCTGCCTCCGGTCATCAAAGTTGGTTACCTGAATGTTCGTTTTTCAGCGTATTGCCGTCCCGTGAGGTGCTTCAGATGCCAGAGGTTTGTGCCATGTCAGAGACCGCTGTTCTGGGCAGGAGGTGTGCGGTGTTTGTTGCAAGGCGACCCATGATGGGCCTGTAAAGATCCGGCACATTGTGCTAACTGCGTGGGACCATCCCTCCTCTTCACGAAACTGTCCTCTTTGGATTCAGGAAAACCGCAATACAAAAAAAAAAAAACAGAAAAGAAGAAACTCGTTTTTTGAAGCCCGGAAACAAGTTGTGGGCAGTCAGACGCCAACAGCTTCCTCTTATGCTTCGGCCCCCCTAAAGAAAATTTCCCCCAGTTCCTACTCGGTCAGTTTGGGTGTCCCGACTGATGACTTCACGTTTTCCAAGACATTGCAAGGACGAATTGTCAAAATCTGGTGGAAGCAGGTCCACCACCTTCCAACCCATAGTAAATGCCCCTGGTGGGGCAAAAAAATCCGCCACCCCTCAGACTGCCCAGCAGTCTACACATCTGCTGCTGGGCAGATTAAAAAAAACAGCAATCCCGCCTCGAACTCCTCTGTCCAGTGCCCGGCGGGGAAGGGTTAACCAGTGTGGGGGATGGTGGAGATGAGGAAGAAACCTCAACCATCTCCCAAATCCAGACCTTCTTCACCTGTTGCAAGTCTGCCAGCAGGTCTGTGACCAACACAGTCCAGTGGAACTCAATAACAAATTCACTCCATTGGAAGCAGACGTTGAGGAGGAGTGACCTGATCTCTCTCCTTTTCGCCCTCTGCACCATGGAAGACAATATTCCATTGGAATATCCGTGGACTAAATTCCAACTTCGGGGGAGCTGCAGCTTCTGTGTCAATCTATAAAACCTTCCGTCGTGGCCTCTTTAGGAAAAATCAAATTCAAAGCCAGAAACCTTTACTCTTTCTGGCTTTAATATTCTTTCAAAAAACCTGCACAACCATCCACGTTGGGCTGTCGGGGGGTTGCCCTTCTCCACACAAAACTTTGTGGGATGTCCTGTCGCTCTGTCACCCCCTTCAGGCTGTAGCTGCGAGAGTCACTCTCCACAAGACTGTGACAATCGTTCCCTTTTCTCCCACCTTCTGTCCCGTTTGTCGTCAGGACCTGTCAGTCTGATAGGAGAACTTCCTCGACCTTTTTTGCTGTTGGGTGACTTAAACGGTCACAAACCTCTTTGGGGTAGCGTCAGTACGTCATCCCGAGGCTGTTAATTGAGGATGGGCCTTCGGAAATTTTGGATTTGGGGTTGTCCCGAACGACGGATCTGCAACTTACCTCCACTCTTTCCCCAGGTCACTTCGTGTTTAGATTTGTCGGTTTGTGACCCCTCGGGTCCTGGACTATGAGTGGGTCTGTCCATGACGATCTGCACGGAAGTGACCATTTCCCTGTCCTTCACAAACCGTAATAACTGAAACACGTCTCTGTCTCTCAACATCTAAATTATAAGAAAGCAAACTGGGATCTATTTGCAGCCACTATTTCTAAGGAATTCCAGGACACTGATTTTTTTCAGAGTCCGGACCCCCGCAGAATCACTGCTAACACTGTGATCAAGTGTGCTAAAGCTTGTATTCCATGTCTTCCGATAAAAATTCAAATGCCAAAAACACCCCTGGTTTGATTCAGACTGCCAACAAATTTCCAAAATTCGAAAACGGCTCAGCGTCAGGTGTACCAACGACCTTCGGGGGCCCAACGCTCGAGCCCATCAGAAACTCCGTGCCAAAACGAGACACACTTTAAAATCAGTGAACGTCGGTCCTGGAGAAGCTTCTGCTCCAGGCTGACATTGAAAAACTTCCAAGAAAAAAGTGTGGAACATCATTAAGAAAATCAAAGGGGAAGAACACCTGTCCCACTGTGAACCATCTCAAGTTTCGGACTCTTTAATAACGGAGAAAAAAGCAGTTGCTATCTGCTTGCTCAAACAATTGAAAAGAATTCCTCCTCTTTAATAAATCAGCCACTTTTGTCAAAAAAAAGCCCTAAAAGAAAAATCACCCTGCAACTTTTCGTCCGACAACATGGAAGACTACAATCTTCCTTTTACGTTAAACGAGCTGAAATCTGCCTTACTTTCTTGCAGCGATTCCTCTCCAGGTATAGATGAAATTCATTATCAACTGTTGAAACATCTTCCGCAAGAAGGTCTGAACATACGCTACAGGTATACAACCATGTGTGGACTACAGGTTTCTTTCCAAACCCTCTTGGCGGAAAGCCCTCATTATTCCATCCCCAAACCTGGAAAAGATCTTTCTAATCCATCAAACTACCGTCCCATAGCTTTGACCAGCTGTGTCTGTAAATTGATGGAGAAAATGGTCAATGCTAGGCCATGTGGAAACTCGAAACCGATGGCCTTTTGGCGAAAGAACAGTGGGGGTTTCCGCAAACATCGGACTACTGTTTACCATTTGATTCGTCTGGGAATCTACACTTCGGAAAGCCTTTTTGAAAAGACAGCATGCAGTGGCCATTTCTTTTACTTGGAGAAGGCCCATGATACCACCTGGAAGTCGGGGGGTACTTCATGATCTCCATGATCTGGGTTTCGAGGTCATCTTCCGCTTTTTATTCCAAATTTTTGGCAGAACGACAGTTTTAGGTCCGGGTTGGCACCACCTCTCTGATGTCCACAGGCAGGAGTTGGGTGTTCCACAGGGGAGCATACTGTCTCCGGCCCTCTTAGCATTAAAATCAACAACATTGTTCAATCAGTTCGGCAGGGTTCAGAATGCTCATTGTTTGTGGATGATTTCGCTGTCTACGCAATGGGAAGCCTGTACCCGATGTCCAGCGCAGGCTCCACTTTGCGTGGAAAAAATCCATCAGTGGGCGGAATGGGGAAAACGGTTTCACCTTTTCTGCTACAAAAACAACAGTGTATTCACTTCCATAATTTCCGTCATTTTTTTTTCCCGATCCTGAACTTCACGCGGGAAAAACTCCCATTCCCCGCTGTCAAAGAGGCCAAATTTCTAGGGGTTTTTTTGACCAGAAACTCAACTTTCTCAGCCACATCAAAAACCTCAAAACTGCTTGCCAGAAAGCACTGAATATTCTGCGGGTCGTTGCGCACACCGACTGGGGCGCTGATAAGAAAACTTTGCTGCACCTCTACAGAGCCTTGGTCCGTTCCAAACTGGACTACGGTTGTGCTGTGTACGGCTCTGCAAGATTGTCTTACCTCAAACTCTTGGACCCTATCCACCATCAAGGCTTCGTCTCTGTCTTGGAGCGTTCCGCACCACCCCTGTGTACAGCCTGTACGCAGAGGCGGGTGAACCTTCACTGTCTAACCGCAGGTTGAAACTGTCTTTGAATTATTATATCCGACTGTTCTCAGAACCAGAAAACCCTGCCTATGACTGTGTCTTTGACCCTCCGTTCCAAAGTAAGTTTGAAAATAACCCTAAATGTATTCCGCCGTTTGGTCTTCGTATGCAGCCTCACGTGCGGAATGCAGGTCTAGACCTAGGAGTTGTGTCCGATTTTTCCAAGTTTCCGGATCAACCTCCGTGGACCTTTTTCACACCAGAGATTCGTTTTGATCTTGCATCTTTTCGCAAAGAGTCTACCAGCTCTCTGGCGTACAAGGCATTGTATGCTGACCTCTGTTCCAAATTCCCATCCTATCAAAAAGTTTTCACTGACGGTTCCAAGTCTGAAGATGGAGTGGCCTGTGCAGCCTACTGCCCTGGCGCTCCTTCTCAGATACTGTTGGAACATATACGTTCAGATGCTTCTGTCTATTCCGCTGAACTTACCGCTCTGGTTCTGGTGCTGAAGATAATCTCACATTCTTCAAAGAGCGACTTTCTGGTTCTGTCGGATTCGCTGTCAGCTTTGGGGGCCATAGCTGGCCGCAACCCTTCAGCATCCAGAACTTTTACATTTTTTTTAACTTTTTAGCAAGTTGAAAGTGGACGGTTACAACATTACTCTTGCTTTGGTTTCTGGTCATGTTGGCATCGGCGGGAACGAAATGGTTGATCGTTTAGCCAAGAACGCCACAAGAGAGAAACTGTCCAACCATTTATATCCCCTGCTCAGATGTGAAACCCAAAATTAACGATTATGTGAGAGACCTCTGGCAGGAGGATTGGAACACACAGACGAGTAACAAACTCTTTCAGATCCGTCCAAACCTTAAGGACTTCCTCCCATCTACGTCGGGGGGTCGTAAAGAGGAAACGGTTCTGTGCCGGCTGCACACCGGGCCATTCGTATTTTACCCATTCGTACCTTTTAAAGAGTGAAGAAGCTCCGTGGTGCATTCCATGTCATGCGCCACTCACAGTGAAACATGTTCTTTTAGAGTGTTGGGTTTTGCACGAAGTGAGACACAAACATTTTAAAAGCGGAGTCCATGAAGATCCTGTTCAGGGATGTCCCGCCTGACGTGATCCTTGAGTTTTTGAGAGAGATTAACATTTTCATCTGGTTTAAGATTTTACGGAAGAAAGATTTTAACAAAGTTTCTGGTGCGCTTCTAGACGATGTCATTTAAAGAGATGTGTGAAAGTTTTTTTTTAATATTATTTTTTATTTTTAAATTTTTTTTATATGACTGGTGAGTTGATTTTAACGTGGTGACAGCCCTGATGTTTCCCTTTGCGTCGGCTGGGCTATAAGCAACATTATCTTATCTTATCTTATCTGAATGCCTATGATGGCTTTTCAGTGGCAGATTCACCACGCTGTTTCTTGTCATGAGCAACAGGATTATTGTCTCAGTCTTAATGCCTATGATGGCTTTTCAGTGCAGATTCATCCCACTGTTTCTTGTCATGAGCAACAGGATTACTGTCTGTCTGAATGCCTATGATGGCTTTTCAGTGGCAGATTCATCACACTGTTTCTTGATCATAAACAGCAGGATTATTGTCTGTGTCTGAATGCCTGTGTTGACTTTTCAGTGGCAGATTCATCACACTGTCTCTTGGTCAGGATCAACAGGATTATTGTCTGTGTCTGAATGCCTGTGTTGACTTTTCAGTGGCAGATTGATCACACTGTCTCTTGGTCAGGATCAACAGGATTATTGTCTGTGTCTGAATGCCTGTGTTGACTTTTCAGTGGCAGATTGATCACACTGTCTCTTGGTCAGGATCAACAGGATTATTGTCTGTGTCTGAATGCCTGTGTTGACTTTTCAATGGCAGATTCATTACATGGTCTCTTGGTCAGGATCAACAGGATTATTGTCTGTGTCTGAATGCCTGTGTTGACTTTTCAATGGCAGATTCATTACACGGTCTCTTGGTCAGGATCAACAGGATTACTGTCTGTGTCTGCATGCCTGTGTTGACTTTTCAGTGGCAGATTCATTACACGGTCTCTTGGTCAGGAGCAACAGGATTATTGCTTCTGTCTGAATTCCAGACGGATAACAAACTATTTAAAATCTAGATGCAAAGTGAGACGACTGCAGGCGGAAAACTAAACAACTCTTAAATAAATGTTAGCAAACTGCCAAGAGAATTGTGGACTAATGAGTCACAAGACAAAACTGTCCAAACCTGAAACAGTTTTTACCATGTTCTTGAGGCGGCCATAAAGAAGAAACAGTTTTGTGCTATTTGCATACAGGCCACTCGTTTTACTCCCATTCTTATCTTTTAAAAGATGGAGAAGCTCCGTGGTGCATTCCATGTCATGTACCACTCTACAGTGAAACATATTCTTTTAGAGTGTTGGGACTTGTATGATGTGAGACATAAACACTTTACAGCAAACTCCATGAAAACCTTGTTCAGAGATGTCCCACCTGATGTGATCTTTGAATTTCTGAGGGAAATTACATTTTTCATCTGATCTAAGATTTTACGGAGGAAAGATTTTTAGCAAAATTGCCAGTGTGTTTTCAGGTGTGTTTTGAAGAGTTATGTGAATGACCTTTTTGTTGTTGGTGTAATAATGACCTGTGAGTTGACTTCAACAAGGTGACAGCCATGATATGGCCCTTCGCAGTCGGCTGGGCTAAAAGCAGCATTACCTCACCTTACCTTGCCTATGATGGCTTTTTCAATGGCAGATTCATCACACTCTCTCATGGTCAGGAGCAACAGGATTATTGTCTCTGCCTGAATGCCTGTGATGGCTTTTCAGTGGCAGATATGGGAGGGGGGATGATTGGCGGTGTATTCTTTGCAGAATAGTCCAGTTATCATATGTTTCCGCAACCCGCCAAATCCTTATGGATTTTGGGATCTTTGATGTTCATATCTGGTTGTCTGTGTGCTGAAGGGGTTTCAGGGATGTAAAAGCCTAGTTGTTATGTGGGAGATCTGAAAAAGAAAAGTCCCAATTGCACCTGGCGCTGCCTGGACTTGAACTGCAAACCTCCGATTGAGTGTCTTGCAGCTCCTGTGTTAACTCTTTTAATACAACAGTTGGATTACAGAATCTGTGTTGACTATTTTACACCAGCTGGTTTACAGTTTGTAAACTCTTTTATGCGAGCTAGGTTTCTGCTTCTGTGCTACCTGTTGTACTCATGTTGAGCGCACAGCTATTTCAGCTCTTTTACACAAGCTGGTTTACAGTTTGAATGTAAGAAGCATGTTTACATCAGTCGGGTTACAGTTTCTGTGTTAATATTTTGTTACACTTGTTGGATGACAGCTCCCAAGTTTTGACTCTTCTTAGATTTGCTCACAGTTTATATGGTTGGAGTCTTTTGTGCCGGTTGACCCACAGCTCCTTGATTTGACTCTTTTCCATCAATTGGCACAGACGATGATTGGGGAGGTGGGACATATTGCCATGTGGCAGTTAATTGGCTTTTCTTCATATCCTTGCATCACAGGGAAAATGATCCTCTTCAGGCACATTACTTTGATCTCCAGCACCTAATGAGTCAGATCTTTGGGGGGGGGGGGGGGGGGGGGGGGGGGGTTAGAGAGCATGTTCTTGGAGCACATGATGTGTATGATGATCTGTGAGTTCTGGGGAAAAATGTAAAAAAAAAAAAAAGTGGTAGGAAATGATTTGTACTGCACAGAAGGATCTCAGTAAGACATGTAGAAATGGTTAAAAATCAATAATTACCGCAGCAATTCTTTTTGTTGAACATGCAGTTATCTTCTGCTTTCAAGTAATCCATTTTTCCCCACTTGATTCATGAAGTAAAGTAGCTGTGCCAAAGTACTGTACAATGCAAACATGCCACTATACAGTGTTTCAACTTTCATGCTGTCCTTTGTGTGCTTTTGACTTGATTACATTGCATAATTTCCATTCATACTTTTATGAGTTTTGCTTTGGGAACATGAAAACGCCATCATTTGATAGCATGCCACAGGATGTGTCATCCTGTTTTTTTCAAGAGTTTTGATGCCAAAAAGGGTTTTCTCCCAAACAAAATGTTTGCAGGTAAAAGTACATAAAAAAAACCCCTGTGAAGTCTATACTTGTACAGAAACATCTGCTTTGATTCTGATAATAATGTGTCAGTTTTACATTTCACAAAGTTGTACGGGCAAGAGTGAAAGATGTAGAAAGGAAATCCAGGCAAACGTATGGTTGTCCGCACATTCTACCTGTCTTTCTTTTCATCCTGTAGGACAAGAAGAGCATAAAATACTATGCTCCGTCCTTGGCTGAGGAAGGTTTTGTGAAACCTGTGGGCCAGTTCACCCAGTCCCTGTTTCAGGATGACAGCACGCATGTGCTCACTGCTACAGCCGCTGGATACCTTGTTGTCTGGGACAACAATTGCCTCATGGCAAAAGGTCTGTATTGCATTAAGGTAGTGATGGAAGGTTACAAGGAGAATTAATGCAGCACAAGATAGAAAGGAAGGAGAATACAGAGGATTACAGTGCTTGATGGAGAACGAAGAACCCACAAAGTATAATTCAGTGTGCTTTAGTCCTGGAGCTTTCAACATCATAGATAAAAGCAATGAAAGTAAACTGAAAGTTCAGTACATTTGACTGGTGTGTGTGGTTGTCTTTTTTGCATAATTCCCCCAATATTTAAAGGCCATCAGTATTCAGTGTTTTGAGTTTATATTTTGCACTGTTCACATTTGTAACCAAGTATATGTTGTGGCATATTCTATCGCCAGAAAAAGATGAGATGCACACACAGATACACACACACACATGCACATGCACACACACACACATGCACATGCACACACACACACACCACACACACACACACACACACACACACACACACACACACACACACACACACACACACACACACACATGTAGATCGCTGGCTGAATAGAGAGAGATAGAGAGAGAGAGAGAGATGTATCCTGCTATCACAAAGGAATTGGACTGAACACACCACAGATGTGGATGTGAAAGTTATACCAAGGGTTTTCCTCATGCAGCCCTTGCTTTGATAATCCACAGGGTGCAGTCAGTGCTTGGAACAGTGATGGCTGCCTGGAACAGGCAGTCACTTGGAGTGGGGCAAGTTATGAATTATGTAACCTGTCGGCCAGGCAAGAGTAAACTTTCATACATCTGCTGCAGAAAAATTGAAATCCAGCACTATTTTGCAGACGCCAGACGATCATTGCAACTGCCAGAGATTTTACATCTGAAAACTACCATTTTAAGTTACTGTTGATGACGTCAACATCATTTGCCAATAGAATGGAGCACTCAAGTTGTCTAGCTTTGGCAGCTTGCTGACAAAATTGCGGACAGAGGTGAATTGAGTTTTCTAGTTTCTTAGTACTGATGAACCAATGTAACCTCCATCCCTGTAGCATCAGGTTGTTAAGAGGCAGTCGACCAGAGACAGTACATTACAGCTGTATCAGTCGGATGACGTTTATTGGTTCCTTTAATGATCCTAAATACGCAGGGCACCACCTGTTACGCCCCCTTGCGATGACAGTAATCATTTAGTTGAGGAACCAGTGTGACTGACTGGCCCCCATCTCATCTCCACCCCCATCCCAAGTCCTCCCTTACATAAGTCAGGAGTCAGTGTGTTGGTTTTTTGTTGTTGTTTTATTAAAATAGAATTCAGCTTGTCTCAGTTGAACAGTGCTCTGCTTGAGTTCCATTCTGAGGAAAAAAAACGGGAAAGGAGTGAGATGTAGGATAAGAGGTGCGGAAGTGAAAGGGGAAGAGGTATGATAGGTCTGCATTAAAGCTGTCTATGTAGTCACCCTTTTGCTGAAACATTTAAAAAAGAAAAAGAAGAGAAAAAAAGTGGGGGTGGGGGGGTGGGTGGGGGGGGGGGGGTTGCGAGTGTGCTCAACAGACATGTGGAGTGAGCATTTTCTCTTAAAAGGTTTAGTTGTCCTGTTGGATGGGGATGAGGCTGGTAAGTATTTCAAGCTGTAGAACAGGTCAGTGATAAAAGATAACCATGAGGGAAAGTCTTCAAGGCTGTCTGTCCTGATGATAGATGAAAACTTAGTGTATATAGAGAGAGACCAAGAGAAGTGGAGTAACAGAGCCAGGTGCCAAGGGCTTGCTGGACATGCTGAAGTCAGGAACTGGGAGCCGGTGACAAGCACACTTAGGCAGGCATCTGATAGTGATGAAGGTTCCAGAGAATGCAGTGGATTTAATTAGGATTATGCTGTATCCACTGAAGCGGTAAGGTTCCTGCAAAACATCATGAGTTAGTCTGTGATTCTGTATCAGAGAGACAGCAAAAGCTTGTTGCAATCCTTGTACCAGTTTCAGACAGCTACTCCTCACAAGAAGAGTTCTTCACAGTCACACAGTACTACATGTTTCAAGCTGGAGGCTGCTACTTTATTTTCTGTCAGCTTAATTCCTTGCAGCTACTGCATTGGCAGCAGCCTGTTTTGTGTATTTTTCCAATTCTGTTCTTTGCATGTGTGATGGTGTAGAGTGGTAGGGGGTGTGCAGGTGAAGACACGGCAGGTGAGTAGGTTCAGGAGCCAAGGGACAATAGCTAGCAAAGAAAACGCAGAGGGACAAAGTGGAGTTTCTTCCCTTTTATTTCCCTTTTATAGCAAGGAGCTCACCCCGGGAACACACACCAGGGAACCTACTCTCTCTCACACACAGTGCCTTTAAATGTATAGCGCGAGCCAGACTCCAGGGCCAGCGGCACGATGTCGGGAGACAAAAACAGCTTCGAGAGACAGGAACTCACAGAAATTTGTGCTATCTGTCGCAGCTTCTGTATTGACTAGCTTGCTGTCCAAAACATGTTTACAATCAGTGAAAACCTCACAACTCGAGGAATAGAATGAAGCATGTCACATTTGATGATGTTATTGCTGCATTAAGTTATTGATGATTAAAGTCGGAGAATGATCCCACTTTTGATGAGTTTGTGTCATATTTTTCTCAAGTGCAATAAGAAATACCAAACAGCATGATATAATTTTGTAATGAATGAATAGAAGGCATTTCACTCTTTTCATACATGTAAATTTGATTTTCCAGTCTGCGTCTGAGCGGAGCACTTCCATCTTTGAAAATTGATAGAAAATACAACTGGCTTTTCTCTTTGCCAGGCCATCGACTTGTGCTTTTGATATGATTTTCAATTAAGAAATACTCTGTTGAAATGGACTACTGGATAATGATTTTTATATATTTTCAGTTGTATTTATCATAGAAATGGAGTTTATGACATAACAAGATGTATTTATCATAGAAATGGGATTATAAACAAGATTTCGATTGGCAAGTCTGAATTTGATAGAAACTCGGACATTGACAAAGAGTGGAACAAAGAAGGTAATGTTCAAGAGAGGTGGTGCCATCAGTCATTTCATATAGTCGCAAGCTTGTGCAGAAAAAATCCTAGGCATGCGATATTTCGAAATGAGCGCTTACAGATTTACTTTCAATGTACGTTTTCGGATTCTTCAGTTTTTCTCTTACTTTTTGCGAAATGAAGAAATATTTTAAAGGTCAGTGAGATTAGATGTAAGGTACAGGTCAACAAGATGTAAGGTACAGGTCAGTGAGATGTAAGGTATATGTCAGTGAGATGTGAGGTACAGGTCAGCAAGATGCAAGGTACAGGTCAGCGAGATGTAAGGTAAAAGGTCAGTGAGATGTAAGGTACAGGTCAGTGAGATGTAAGGTACAGGTCAGCGAGATGCAAGGTACAGGTCAGTGGGATGTAAGGTACAGGTCAGTGAGATGTGAGGTACATATCAGTGAGATGTAAGGTATATGTCGGTGAGATGTGAGGTACAGGTCAGCAAGATGCAAGGTACAGGTCAGCGAGATGTAAGGTACAGGTCAGTGAGATGTAAGGTACAGGTCAGTGAGATGTGAGGTACAGGTCAGTGAGATGTAAGGTATATGTCGGTGAGATGTGAGGTACAGGTCAGCAAGATGTAAGGTACAGGTCAGCAAGATGTAAGGTACAGATCAGCGAGATGTAAGGTACAGGTCAGTGAGATGTAAGGTATATGTCAGTGAGTTGTGAGGTACAGGTCAGCAAGATGCAAGGTACAGATCAGCAAGATGTAAGGTACAGGTCAGTGAGATGTAAGGTACAGGTCAGTGAGATGTAAGGTACAGGTCAGTGAGATGTGAGGTACATGTCAGTGAGATGTAAGGTATATGTCGGTGAGATGTGAGGTACAGGTCAGCAGATACAGGTCAGCGAGGTGTAAGGTACAGGTCAGTGAGATGTAAGGTACAGGTCAGTGAGATGTGAGGTACAGGTCAGTGAGATGTAAGGTATATGTCAGTGAGATGTGAGGTACAGGTCAGCAAGATGCAAGGTACAGATCAGCAAGATGTAAGGTACAGGTCAGTGAGATGTAAGGTACAGGTCAACAAGATGTAATGTACAGGTCAGTGAGATGTAAGGTACAGGTCAGCGAGATGTAAGGTACAGGTCAGTGAGATGTAAGGTACAGGTCAGTGAGATGTAAGGTACAGGTCAGTGAGATGTGAGGTACAGGTCAGTGAGATGTGAGGTACAGGTCAGTGAGATGTGAGGTACAGGTCACCGAGATGTAAGGGATATATCAGTGAGATGTAAGGTACAGGTCAGTGAGATGTAAGGTACAGGTCAGTGAGATGTAAGGTACAGGTCAGCGAGATGTAAGGTACAGGTCAGCGAGATGTAAGGTACAGGTCAGTGAGATGTAAGGTACAGGTCAGTGAGATAGATGTAAGGTATATGTCAGTGAGATGTAAGGTACAGGTCAGTGAGATGTAAGGTACAGGTCAGCAAGATGAAAGATACAGGTCAGCAAGATGTAAGGTACAGGTCAGTGAGATGTGAGGTACAGGTCAACAAGATGTAAGGTACAGGTCAGTGAGATGTAAGGTACAGGTCAGCAAGATGTAAGGTACAGGTCAGCAAGATGTAAGGTACAGGTCAGTGAGATGTAAGGTACAGGTCAGTGAGATGTTAGGTACAGGTCAGTGAGATGTAAGGTACAGGTCAGTAAGATGTAAGGTAAAAGGTCAGCAAGATGTAAGGTACATGGTCAGCAAGATGTAAGGTACAGGTCAGTGAGATGTGAGGTAAGGTCAACAAGATGTAAGGTACAGGTCAGTGAGATGTGAGGGACATGTCAGTGAGATGTGACTCGTGAAGTATATGTCGGTGAAGATGTAAGGTACAGGTCAGTGAGATGTAAGGTACAGGTCAGTGAGATGTGAGGTACAGGTCAGTGAGATGTGAGGTACAGGTCAGTGAGATGTAAGGTACAGGTCAGTGAGATGTGAGGTACAGGTCAGCGAGATGTAAGGTACAGGTCAGTAAGATGTAAGGTATAGGTCAGCGAGATGTAGGTATATGTCAGTGAGATGTGAGGTACAGGTCAGTGAGATGTAAGGTATATGTCAGTGAGATGTGAGGTACAGGTCAGTGAGATGTAAGGTACAGGTCAGTGAGATGTAAGGTACAGGTCAGTGAGATGTAAGGTACAGGTCAGTGAGATGTGAGGTACAGGTCAGCGAGATGTAAGGTACAGGTCAGTAAGATGTAAGGTACAGGTCAACAAGATTTAAGGTACAGGTCAGTGAGATGTAAGGTACAGGTCAGTGAGATGTAAGGTACAGGTCAGTGAGATGTAAGGTACAGGTCAGCGAGATGTAAGGTACAGGGTCAGTGAGATGTGAGGTACAGGTCAGTGAGATGTAAGGTATAGGTCAGCGAGATGTAAGGTACAGGTCAGTGAGATGTAAGGTGCAGGTCAGCAAGATGTAAGTAAGGTGCAGGTCAGTGAGATGTAGGTATAGGTCAGCGAGATGTAAGGTACAGGTCAGTGAGATGTAAGGTACAGGTCAGCAAGATGTGAGGTACAGGTCAGTGAGATGTAAGGTACAGGTCAGTGAGATGTAAGGTACAGGTCAGTGAGATGTAAGGTACAGGTCAGTGAGATGTGAGGTACAGATCAGCGAGATGTAAGGTACAGGTCAGTAAGATGTAAGGTACAGGTCAACAAGATTTAAGGTACAGGTCAGTGAGATGTAAGGTACAGGTCAGTGAGATGTAAGGTACAGGTCAGTGAGATGTAAGGTACAGGTCAGCGAGATGTAAGGTACAGGTCAGTGAGATGTGAGGTACAGGTCAGTGAGATGTAAGGTACAGGTCAGCGAGATGCAAGGTACAGGTCAGTGAGATGCAAGGTATAGGTCAGGGAGATGTAACGTACAGGTCAGCGAGATGTAAGGTACAGGTCAGTGAGATGTAAGGTATAGGTCAGGGAGATGTAACGTACAGATCAGTGAGATGTAAGGTACAGGTCAGCGAGATGCGAGGTACAGGTCAGTGAGATGTGAGGTATAGGTCAGGGAGATGTAACGTACAGGTCAGCGAGATAGATGTAAGGTACAGGTCAGTGAGATGTAAGGTACAGGTCAGCAAGATGTAAGGTACAGGTCAGTGAGATGTGAGGTACAGGTCAGTGAGATGTGAGGTACAGGTCAGCAAGATGTAAGGTACAGGTCAGTGAGATGTGAGGTACAGGTCAACAAGATGTAAGGTACAGGTCAGTGAGATGTGAGGTACAGGTCAGTGAGATGTGAGGTATAGGTCAGCGAGATGTAAGGTACAGGTCAGCGGGATGTAAGGTACAGGTCAGCGAGTTGCAAACTGCAAGTACAGGTCAGTTTGATATGATGTGCAGGTCAGCAAGATGTAAGGTACAAGTCAATTTGATGTACAAGCCAATTTGACCTAAGGTATATGTCAGTGTGATGTAAGGTACAGATTTGTATGATGTAAGGTACAGGTCAGGATGATATTAAGGTGTAAGACAGTGTGGTGTGAGATACAAAGTACAGGTCAGTGTCATGTGAGGTGCAGGTCAGTGTGATTTAAAGTACATGTTGGGATAATGTAAGGTACAGAGCAGTGTGACAAGAGATGTTAGATACAGGTCAGTGTGATATAAGGCACAGGTCAGTAGTATGTGTGTACAGGTCAATGGTAAATAAGTTTCTGGTTTAATGTGGTCACAGCTCAACTTTCACGGCCCGTAGAGAGTTCTTTGTGTGTGTATGTCATGATGAGTGATTATGCTCTGTAATCCCTTCCTCCCGCCTTTTTTTTTTCTTTTTTGTGTGTGGTAGTTTTGTAGATTCAAAATGTTTGCATTGTGCTTGCTTTCAGTAAAAAAGAAATCAACAAATGGAAAGTAACTGTACAACACAGATAGGATTGTAATGCAGTGATTATTTTTGTGGAGCACTGTTAGATTTGAAGATCAACATTACATGTGTATTATTACCTGTGTTGGATGTCATCAGTCATCTTGACTGCTACACTGATATCTGCCGTGAAGTGAATGAATACTTATCTTTTAATATGTGCCTCCTTTCAACTGTGCCTAGTGAATGTGAAATGGATAACAATTACTTTTTTCATGCTTAGCTAGCTGTTTTATGGCATAATATAGTTACTACACCCACATTCATCCCCACATGTACTCACCCCTATCTTCCTGCAGCCTTCCTCCCCAGAACCTGCCTCCCCTCCCCCCCCTCCCTGTGTGTGTGTGTGTGTGTGTGTGTGTGTGTGTGTGTGTGTGGAGGATGGAGGAATTTGGGAAGGGTGGGGAGATGAAGGGGCCTTGAGTGCTATGGAGGAATTCCTGGCTCCCCATCGTCTGCTTTGGTTATGGAAAATACCTTTTGTGCTGCACTTTTTAAAAAAAAAATCCTTTTGTCTCCCACGGTCTGCTTTCACTGTGGGAATT
>CM031619.1:41886982-41994482 GCA_018398815.1 Conus ventricosus
TAGAGTTCCGGACTTTCTATCCACCCAAAAAACTAAAAGGGGATTTTAACTGGCAGGCTGCAAATGAACAGGCAGTTTGGGGCAGTGTGGTTTGGAGATGAAGAGGGCACAAGAGAGAGAGATGTTCAGGTTCTGAGCAATAAAAAAAAAAATAGAGATGTGAAGACTGAGGGGAGGATGAGAAGAGAGAAGAAAAGAGATGCATGATAAGTCGTTCTTCCTTGAAGACCTGGTGCCGATAGGTACTGCAGTAGGGAGGAAGAAGAGTCGTGGAGAAAGAGAGATAGTTGGAAGGAAGGCATGTGGAAGGCAGAAGAAACAGCTGATGGGGAGAAAGAAGTGTGGGAAGAAGATAATAGGAGGCAAGAAGAGCAGGGAGTAAAGACGGAGATTGTATGAAGAATGTAGGGTGTGGAAGAAAGAAACAAAGAAGTGTCTGAAAGGAAGAGAAAGATCATGGAGAAAAAGAAGTGTATGGGAGAAAGAAAAATCCTGTGGAAAAGGAAAGGAAGACAGAAAGAAAGAAATAACCTGGGGAAAGAGAAGTGGATGGATGAAAGAAAAGTAGGGAAAAAGAAGTGTATAGATGAAAGAAAGAAAGGTCATGTGGTGAGAGAAGTGTATGGATGAAAAAAAAAATGTAGGGAAAAAGAAGTGTATGGAAGAAAGAAAGAGGAAGATCATGTGGAGAAAGAAGTGTAAGAAAGAAAGAAAGATCATGTGGAGAAAGAAGTGTATGGAAGAAAGAAAGATAATACGGAGAAAAAAGTGTATGGAAGAAAGAAAGAAAGATCATGTGAAGAAAGAAGTGTATGGAAGAAAGAAAGAAAGATCATGTGGAGAAAGAAATGTATGGAAGAAAGAAAGATCATGTGGAGAAAGAAGTGTATGGAAGAAAGAAAGATCATGTGGAGAAAGAAGTGTATGGAAGAAAAATGTAGGGAAAAAGAAGTGTATGGAAGAAAGAAAGAAAGATCATGTGGAGAAAGAAGTGTATGGAAGAAAGAAAGAAAGATCATGTGGAGAAAGAAATGTATGGAAGAAAGAAATGAAGACAGACGGACAGACACTGATCCCCAACTTAAAGAGTAGGAGCAAGATGAGAGAGACAGAGACAGAGAGAGAGAGAGAGAGAGAGAGAGAGAACAAAAGGATATAGAACAGGGGAGTCGCTCTGACTCTGTCTACAGGGAGGGCCGAGGAAGGCTCTTGCTTACGCAGACAAAACAAATGGCTTACAATTGATCTTACTATTTTAATTTGTCTCGCTGAACAATATCAATTCGACAATCAACCACTGGTTTATTTAACCAGAACACATTGATTTTGAGGCAAACGATTATCAAAAACCACCATTAAGGTTAACATCAAACATAAGGTAAATCATCAAAAAAGTTCAGCCAAGCATAACATCATCCCATCCCTAAGGTTCCGCAGGTACATTGAGACGGGTAGCAGGGTATGGGTATTTGCGGGCTAGACCAGGGACAACTTTGGGTGTAGGGTTAATGAGGGTAATTTGGGCAAGGTTGGAGGGAGGCAAGGGTAAGGAGGGAAATAAAAGTGTGGCAGAAAACGATGAAGTCGAAGAAAAGATGGCCCCTGGGAATAATACATAACACAATACATTAGCCTTATACAGTAAAGAAATCTATTAAAAACTACAACCAAGAGCAACACCGCTGAACATAAAAGAACACATCAATAAACACATCAATCTTACCACACACAACAAATACCCAAGCCAATCGGCAGTCTTAACCCACTAGCGTGGAAGCATTATGCCCTTTCACACACTCTTACAAACTCTTCCATACATAAACATTCAAGCCCTTGCGCAGAAATAACCAACAAACATCCTAAAAATTCCTACATCAATACAACAACAATTTGTCTCCAGTCCACAAACTTCTAGCACTGAGAAGATCTCAAATGTAGCAACACAATACATGTTAACAAAGCCAGACAACTCTCTTCTTAGTTGCAGGGGTCATTCCATAAGAACAAAGGAATACAAAGGTTTTTCCACTGGAACTAGGCCCCAACTATACAAATCTTCTATTAGTGTAATAATTAATGTCAGGAGTATTGGGCTAAATTATGAACCCTAGCCCTAGGCACAACATTGTTAGCAATGACCATTAAAAGAAGGTGAGAGAAAATATACAGACTGAGGTAAATCAGATTGAGAAAGAAATTAAGACTGGTCACTAAGATTAGACTCTTAGTTCTGCTCAACATTGAGAAAGGGAGAGCACAAGCGAACTGAATAAGCATGTCATGACAGAGAAAATAAGTCTATTAATTTCTTTAACATGCCTAAGTACTCTTTCAACAAGACAGTCTACTAAAATCCTGTAGAATGGCCAGGATCCTTCCCCCAATTTCAAAGTGTCTACCAAAAGCACAGGGTAAACCGAACCGGTTTCAACATACCAACTTGGACCAGTATCATCTTCTTCTTCTTCTTCCTAAAATACTGGTTCACTCAAAAACGAGTAGGTCACCAGCGCGCATGTTAAAAAGTAAAATAAAATAACATAAAATAGTGCGACTCAGACTGTTGGCCCCTGGAGCAAATTTGGCAACAAGGGGTCGCACTCGATATTCAAGAAGTTAAAAGCAATGGCCAAATTCAGGCCCAGGTAACAGTAAAATATCTGGGGAAGTAAAAATAGAAAATCGTCAATATGCAGATCTCAAAACTGTCGTATCAATTTGTTTTTTAAATGAATTGCATTTGTGGCAATCTTGATGGCACCCGGCAGTGAGTTCCACAGCCGTACAGAACTGGGATAAAAAGAATATAAGTGGCTGTCAATATTTGATGCAGGTATGGCATAACATTGACCGCCACTCCTGGTGCTACTTTTATTCAATACTAGTTGTTCCATTGGAATATCAATTACTTTAGCTCTGCCTTTGAAGAAGATGTTAAGTTTGATAAAAGCTCTTCTCTCTTCTAAGGGTTTCCATTCTAATTTCCTCGTGTTCTTCCTAGTATTCCCCTTTTCTCTGATGTGGTTCCCTGTTACGAACCGTGCTGCTCTCTTCTGAATCTTTTCGAGGTTATCAATGTCCTTTAGATGTAAGGATCCCAAACTGAGCAACCATATTCCAGTACTGGTCTAACCAGTGTTTTGTAGCAGTCGTCTTTAACCTTTTGGGGGCAGTCATTGATATTCCTGTATAAGAAAGCTAAGATGTTATTTGCATTCTTACATACTAAATTGTAATGTTCTTTCCATTTGAGACGACTATCTATAATCACGCCTAAATATTTTGCAGCATTAGTTTCTTTAAGAATAGTATTATGGATAGAATAATCTGATCTCATTGGTGAGCGTTTGTTACATATACGCAACACTTGGCACTTTTGGGATGAAATTCCATTTTCCAAGTTCTTTCCCACTCTTGTAAAGCGTTTAGATCTTCTTGTAGAATGCGTGTATCATTCTTGCTTCTGATTGTTCTATATACTAAGCTGTCATCTGCAAAAAGCCTTATAGTAGTTCCAGGAGAGAGATTTCTACTTATGTCATTTATATAAATTAAGAAAAACAAGGGCCCCAGAACAGTTCCCTGTGGTACACCTGACAAGACTGGTTTACAATGGATGACGACCCTTCCACAACAACTTTCTGCGTTCTCCCAACGAGGAATGATCTAGCCCATTTTAGCAAAGAACCGCCAATGCCGATGTGTTCTTATTTAAGCAGCAGGCCCTCATGGTCAACCTTATCAAAGGCTTTAGAAAAGTCTAATAAAATTGCATCTATTTGCTGTCTGTTGTTAAGACAGTTATTAAAATCATTGAGCGTTGTTATAAGTTGAGTCTCACAACTCCTTCGCTGTCTAAAACCATGCTGGGCGTTATTTAAGAAGTCATATTTGTCAAGATGGTCCATTATGCTACTATATATTATGTGTTCAAGTAGTTTAGCTGATATGGATGTAAGAGATACAGGTCTATAGTTCTCTGCTTTTGTTTTGTCACCCTTTTGAATAAGGAACAATGCTCGCATCTCGCCACTCATCAGGTAATTACTCCCTGGTCCAGTGAAGCTTGGTAAAGTAGTTGGTATACCTCACTCAATTCATTGGCACATAAATTTTAAGAGCTTGCCAGGAACGCCATCGGGACCAGTAGCTTTGTTTTCATTGATGTTGGTCAGTAACTTAAATACTCCTGCTTTTTTTACTTTGATGTTTTGCATTTCAGGGAGTTTATCATCATCCTTTATCTAACGTTAATTAAAGGTTTGGGATTTGAGAAAACTGAACAAAACTGCTTGTTTAGTAAATTTGCTTTCCCTTCAGGGTCCTGTATTAGGTTATTCTGGTTGTTTCTCAGGTCTGGAATCCCAATGTTGTCCTGTCTCTTACTCCTTATGTAAGACCATAAAATTTCTTGTTTTGATGATCACCTTCTGAAATCATCGAATTAACATAATTGGAGTGAGCAAGCCTACATTCTCTCTGACACCTTCTCTTAATATGTTTATACCTAACCAGTAATCTTTCTGAATTAGGATGTAGTTTCAATTTCTTAAAGAAACGATGTTTCCTTCTCAACAAACGTTTAGTTTTTGTGGTAATCCATGGCTGGTGGTTCTTGCTTGAAGTTATTTTAGTAGGTATGTTGTCATCCATAATAAATTCCAAGTTAGTTTTTATACACTTCCAAAGGTCACTGACATTATCTTTAACACTATGGGACCTCAAAAAAAGACGACTGAAATCATGAGTATCCCTGCGCAATTTGGTAAATCTGCTTGGTTCCAGAGTCTGATGGTACGTTCAGGGGTTTTCTTCGAAAGGTTGAAAGTTGCTCTCTAAGAGAATTATGTCATGATCACCCAGGCCTGCAATTAATTCCTGATTGCCTAAAGCGCCTGGACAATTGGTAAAAAATAAATCCAGGAATGCCTTACCACGAGTTGGTGCTTCAACTGACTGCACTAATCCAAGGTCTTTGGTGTATCAAAAAACTGAGTATTAATATTTTTACTGTATTGATTACCAAGTATGGCATCTTCACCCCAATCAATATCTGGTAAGTTAAAGTCTCCACCAATCCATAATATTGCCTTCCTATTGGCCAAAACAATGTTAGAAATGTCTCTGCAAATAGACGAACATACATTTTCATCCGAGTCTGGAGGTCTGTAAACTGATCCAACAATGACAGGTCTCTTATTCTTAAAATTAATCCTACAAAATAAACTTTCACTATTTTTGCCTTGATATAAAAACTCACTGGCTAAGTTCTTCCTAATGGCAATCAAGACTCCCCCACCTCTTTTCCAAGTCTGTCCTTTCTATAATTAGTATAAATATCAAAATCCTCCATTAGAAGTTCTCTGCTGGATGTTCCAGTTTCTAGCCAAGTTTCTGTTCCAATTACAACATCAATGTTTTTTCGGTGACTAAATTACTGAGTTCTTCCTTTTTCTTGATAAGAGATTGAAAGTTTACGACTATGCATTTAAGTTTATCTTTTTCTCTTAATGATTTGGGGTTCAGTTGCACTTTATGATTTGGGATTTTATCAGTTTTAGAATCAGGGGTGGATGCAAACTTAGGACAAAATTTCAAGTTTTCTTTTGGGGATTGGTCTGGTGAGATAGGGTCAAAACGGTTGCTTTCTGAGCTGCAGTCTTCAATAGAATCTTCAAAAAGTCTCGAACTAAAGTTTGGAAGCCCGCAGGTAAAACAAGTCCAAGATATATCACTATTGCATAATGCTTCATAAACTGCTGAATTCATTAACATACATTTAGTGTGATACCATGTATTGCAGACGTCACAGGCAACTGCTTTATGTTTCCATGTGACTCTCAAATTGCAAACTCCGCATGGATATTTTACTTTGGTGGACGGACCAGGATTGAGTCACATGAAGTCCAATTCATAAAATGATCAGTAACAATATACAGGCTTAGTCTTTAGTATAATCTACTCATAATCTTACTACAGCTTACTAACCTTGAATTAAGAGACCACTTTGCCAACTTTGTTTTTCCCTCTAGAGAGCCAACGTGTTTCCTCCTCTCTTCAGCCGGTCAAAAAGGGAAAGTATACTGAACAACATTAAAAACGCACCGCTTGCCAAAAGACCCAGACAACGTTGGTAGTACAGAATTATTTAATGAAAGTAAGCATATTTGATTACGCATCCATTTTTCAATTAAACAAAATGTCTGTTCTTGACAAGAATGGCCGAATTCATCTGAAATTAGCTGGTGACTTTACTAGGGTCCCTGTCAAAAAGTACACGACGACGAGCATGTGCGTCCGCGAGCTCTAATACCGAGTGTGTCCGCCATTTGCCCCGATGCACGCTTGGCAACGCCTCCTCATGGAGTAGACAAGGTTGTCCAAGAACGCCTGTGGCAGTCCATCCCACTCCTGGATCAGTGCGCACCTCAAATGATCGAGAGTCTGTGGACGTCTTCCACGGGCCACAAGACGCCCCAGCTCATCCCAGACGTGTTCAATGGGAGCCATGTCAGGGGACAGAGATGGCCAGGGCAACACGGCAATGTTGTTCGCCTGGAGAAACGCAGTGGTGGCTCTTGCGGTGTGGGGTCGTGCATTATCATGCTGGAAGAACTGCAGCTCCGGGTGCTGGCCAAACAGTGGGATGACGTGGTTCTGCAGCACCTGCTGGTACGTGTTGGCATTCACATGGTTGTCAAAAAAGTACAGTGGTGTCCGGTAGTCATGACTGAATGCCCCCCAAACCATCAGACTGCCCCCTCCCCATCTATTGGCTTCAAACACGCAGCAGTTGGCGTAGCGTTCCCCGACACGCCTCCAGACTCTCATTCTCCTGTCAGCACGCGATAACGCGAATCGACTTTCGTCAGAGAACAGCACAGCTCTCCACTGACGTCGTGTCCATGGCAGATGCTGGTTGGCCCACTGCAGGCGTTGCTGACGGTGTCTATAGGTAAGGACTGGGCCAACATGAGGGCGTCTTGCATTGAGCCCTGATTCTTGCAATCGACGTCGAACGGTTTGTCCAGACACTGGACCCCGTCGACCAACCACCTGGCGACATGTTTCTGCTGCTGTAAGGAATCGATTACAAAGATGAAGCTGTCGAATGTATCGATCTTGCGCTGGTGTGGTAACACGAGGTTGGCCCGTTCGGCGCCGATCAGTGGTGGAACCAGTTGCTGCCAAACGTTGTGATAGCCTTACAATTGTAGAGTGACTGCAGTTCAGTTGTCTGGCTGTCTCTCTCGATGACATACCGACCATTACCATTCCAATGGCTCGCTCGCGTTCTTGCATAGACAGTCGCGGCATTGTTTTCAGACCACTTCGCCTGGTCGAATGACAACTGATACCGTTTTCCAGTCGGCATGACTTCAAACTCACCATTTGAGACAAAGAAACAGATGTGCTACGTTCAGTCTCGGCCCCAGTGGCAAGAAAAGTGTTTTGGGCGAGTTGCACGTGGGCGTCACACGAACGTCGGCAAGCGCGGAGAAACCGAGGCAGTGTGAATCTGTGTCCCTTAAAAATTGTGTTAATATACCAAATCCAAATACACATTTTTTCCAAATGGGAAATCGGCAAATCAAAACGGTGCGTTTTTAATGTTGTTCAGTATACTTCTATGTCAAGGAACAGGAAATGGGATGTAGAAACTTGTCAGGAAACAGGAAGCAGGTTGGGGAACTTGGTTATTCTTTCCCTAAATTAATAATTTCAACCCCACAAAAATAATTACTTCTAGTAACTTCCCAACAAGAATTTTTATATACAAAGAATGAAAATAGTAAACCAGAACCAAATCAAAATACTTTATCTTCAATTCCACAACCTTTTTACCACTCAAGGGGAACAACTCTCCAAAGGAACAACAAGACTAAAACTACGGTTATTTCCCTTGAACTGTGCTTGTGTAGACCAGCCCTGTCATGCTGTCTACAGAAATGTAGGGGAAAAGAAGTGTATGGAAGAAAGAAAGAAAGATCATGTGGAGAAAGAAGTGTATGGAATAAAGAAAGAAAGATCATGTGGAGAAAGAAGTGCATGGAAGAAAGAAAGAAAGATCATGTGGAGAAAGAAGTGTATGGATGAAAGAAAGAGAAAGGTCATGTGGAGAAAGAAGTGTATGGATGAAAGAAAGAGAAAGGTCATGTGAAGAAAGAAGTGTATGGAAGAAAGAAAGATCATGTGGAGAAAGAAGTGTATGGAAGAAAGAAAGAAAGATAATATGGAGAAAAAAGTGTATGGAAGAAAGAAAGATAGATCATGTGGAGAAAGAAGTGTATGGATGAAAGAAAGAGAAAGATCATGTGGAGAAAGAAGTGCATGGAAGAAAGAAAGATCATGTGGAAAAAGAAGTGTATGGATGAAAGAAAGAGAAAGATCATGTGGAGAAAGAAGTGTAAGGAAGAAAGAAAGAAAGATCATGTGGAGAATAAAGTGTATGGAAGAAAGAAACAAATTGTCTGGAGAAAAAAGTGCATGGAATAATGATAATGGTTAAAAAAAAAAAGTGTCTGGAAAAGAACAGAGATTGAGAGTGGAAAGAAGCGTGGATGAAGAAAGGATGGTAGGGAGAAAGGAGTATGTGGGGAAAACACCGAAACAGTCGGGGGGGGGGGGGGGGGGGGGGGGGGGGGGGGGGGGGAGAAAGTATGTGGAAGAAAAAAGGATAGTAGGAAGAAAGAAGTATAAGGGGAAAAAAAACACACAAAAATGAAACGGTAGCGAGAAAGAAGTTTGTGGAAGGAAGGAAGAGTGGGGATAAAGGAGTGTGGAAGAAAGGAAGACATCGTGGAAGGAAGTGTGGAGGGAAGGAAGTGTGGAGGAAAGGGAAATAAAAATTATGGGGAGAATGAAGTGTGGCAAGAAGGAAAGATTTTGGGGGAGAGAAAGTGTGGAAGAAAGTGCGTGGAAAAAAGTATGGAAGAGCGAAATTGTGGGGAGAAAGAAGTGCGTGGAAGAAAGACTGAGATTGGGGGGGGGGGGGGGGGGGGGGGGGGGGGGGTGTAGAAGAAAGTGTGGTAGAAAGAAAGATGATGAGGAAAAATAAGTGTGGGAAAGCAAAAAAAGATGAAGAGGGGGGACCATTTTGTAAAAACGAAATGGCAATAAGAACAGTGAGTGTTGGGGAGGAAGGAGGAGGAGGGGGGGGGGGGGGGGGGGGCAGTGAGAAAGAATGTGTGAGAATGAAAGATATTGTGGATTAAAAAGTTTTAGGCAAAAAAAGTGATGGCAGATTGGGAAAAAAAATTGAGTCAAAGAGAAAGAAATGATAGGAGAAAGAAGAGTGAGAAGTATAAAGAGAGATTAAAGAAGAGAAAAAAAAAAGTGGAGAAACAAGAAAGGTGGAGCAGCAAGGAGCTGAAAAGAGATCAAATCAGAACTAGAGTGGAAGAAGCAAGGAGGGGAAAAAGATGGTGGAGAGAAAGAGGAGTGATAATTGATGGGGGGGGGGGGGGGGGGGGGGCAAGAGGTGAAGGGGCGTAGAGAAAAAAAAGAATGGTGGGAACTGATGAAAAAAGGAAAGGTTATGGGCAAGAAAAGAAGAAAACGGAAGAGAGACAGAGTCGGAGAGATACTGAGGAGGAAAACAAAGTGATGGAGTGTCAAAGAAAGTGTTAAGAAGGAGAAGGGGCGGGCGGGGGATGGAGTGGGGGGGGGGGGGGGGGGGGGAGGGGGGGGGGGGGGGGGTAGGTGGCAAGTGAGCAAGACGGAAACTGGTAGTGGTTGAAAAAGAATTGAGGGAAAGAGAAGAATAAAAAGTGATGAGGATAAAGATGACAAGAAAATGAATCGGTGGAGATAACAGAAGTAGTAGAGGAGAGAAAAAGGCGAGGTAGAGAGAAAGAAAATAGATAGGAGAGAGGAGATCCCTAAAAAGAGAGAAGAAAATTAGTAGACAGAAAGGAGAGTGAGGGACAAATAAATTCTGGGAATAGAGAAAGGTAAAAAAGAGAAAAAGGAGTCCGGGGTGAAGAAAGAAAGAAAGTGGAGAGACACAAAAAAGTGGAAGACAGTAAAAGAGAGGCAAGAAAGAATATTAACCCCTTCACTGCCATAGTATAACAGCACATTTGAAAATCTGTATGCCGTGGTAAAATTGAGCTTTTTGGGGTAGGTTCAATGAAATGGTTACTGCTCACTTATTTCTTGACAGATCTTTTTGATTTTTTGCATGTTTTGTTATTATGCATTTGTCTACAATGTTCTATCAAATGGCTTGATTATGTTGATAATTAGTACAGCAGAAATTGACATAATTATAAAAATTTTACCAAAAATAAGTTTTCGAGTGTACACAAACGCATTGCACCAAACAGAATGAGTCAAAACACTGAAAAAGTGGTTTTACTACTTATTGAATATCAGCACTAAACACATGACAGTCATATAAATCCCAAGGAATATTGTTCTTGATGATAATCTGCTGATAATTGGGGGTACTATTTTTTAGGTAAAAAGGGGCATAATCATGCTTTTCACGGTATGTTCACTAACATGTACATTACTCATCCATTTGTTGAGTTATTTGTTAGATTTTTTGTGGATTACTTACTTATACCCTTGTCTACAATTTCACATCATTCAATACTGGTTTTGTTGGTTATGATGATGGTTCACACCAATAACAAGTGATAAAACAGTTTTTGTTTTGTTTTCAATATGAGAGTTTTAGAATAATTGAGCATATAAAAGCCCACTAAACACAACATAAATACGTTTGGTGTTAGCTCAACAACATTACAAACACCTGGGATTCATATTGTTGTCAATAATGTCCCTCTGTTTTACAATCTGTATGTTTCTGGGGGTACCCCAATTCTACTAGAAAGGGGCATAATTTTACTATTTGGGGTAGGCTCAGTACCTCAATCACTGCTTATGTATTTCTTTACATATGACTTAGATTTTATGGCTTCTCTTTCCTTATACCACAAACTTTGATGCTATATAACAGATTTTATGGCTTCTCTTTCCTTATACCACAAACTTTGATGCTATATATATAACAATAATGTAGTTTTGTGAGCCATTAGGGGATAGACAGGGATACATATATTGGTGGTTTTACAAAAAGAACAGTTTTCAGGTATACATAAACAAATTGTACCATATAAAATCAGTGTAAACAATGAAAAAGTGGTGTGAGTAATTGTTCAGCATCAGCACTAACACATGACAGTCATATAAATCCCAAGGAATGTTGTTCTTGATGACAATCTGCTCATAATTGGGGGTACTATTTGTTGGGTAAAAAGGGGCATAATCATGCTTTTCACAGTATTTTCCCACTAACATGTACATTATTCATCCATTTGTTGAGTTCTTTGTTAGATTTTTTGTGGATTACTTACTTATACCCTTGTCTACAATTTCACATCATTCTATATTGGTTTTGTTTGTTATGATGATGGTTCACACTAATAACATGTGATAAAACAGTTTTTGTTTTGTTTTCAATGTGAGAGTTTTAGAACAAACTGAGCAAACAAAAGCCCACTAAACACAGCAAAAATATCTTTTTGTGTTAGCTCAACAACATTACAAACATCTGGGATTCATATTGTTGTCAATCAATGTCCCTCTGTGTATCAATCTGTATGTTACTGGGGGTACCCAATTCTACTAGAAAGGGGCATAATTTTACTATTTTGGGGTAGGTTAAATACCTCAATCACTGTTTATTTATTTGTTGACATATGACTTGGACTTTATAGCTTCTCTTTCCTTTTAGCCTAAGGTATGATGCTATAGAATATAATCTAGTTTTGTTGGCCATTAGGGGATGGACAGGGATGTAACAAAAATGGTGGTTTTACAAGAAAAGAACAGTTTCTGAACACACACACATGTTACAACACTGACAAATGTACACACCCCACAACACACACACACACACACACACACACACAAACACACGCATACACACAGACAGCTTACACACACACACACACACACACACACACACACACCACACACACACACACACACCACACACATGACACCACACACAGTAAGCAGACCCACAGTTGAGCATACACACACACACACACACACACACACACACACACACACACACACACAACACACACACACACACAAATACAACACATGCATACACACAAACAGCTTACACACACACACACACACACACACACACACACACACACACACACACACATACATTACACATATGCACTAACACACACTAACAGTATCGCACACACATGAATGTAAAAACACCACAATGATACAAAACAAAAAAATCTGCTGTGGATGAGTGCTTCTGTGTTTTACAAAATGAACAAACTTATATGGAAAACTTGCATACAGAAATAAATAATGCTTAGGCGCGCGTGCGCGCGCGCACGCACGCACGCACGCACGCACGCACGCACGCAACACACACACACACACACACACACACACACACACACACACACACACACACACAGTCCCACCTATCCATACAGTCATTATTTGCCATAATTATGTGGTTTCAGTTGGAAATAGGGCAAAGAAGAGAAATACAGAAAATGAATAGTCGAGGAATGAAGAATCATGTAGTAAAAACAAAAAACTAAAAAAACAGCAACAAAAGAAAATAGAGCTACTTGCCTGAAACCGGTTTCTGGTCATGAAGGAACTGAAGACTGGAACTTTGTACAGCTGAAAATTGGCACAGTTGACTTGCAGACCAGAATTCCCAGTCAAAACAACAGCAAGGTTGAAGGGCTGTGCATCTCTTTCTCGCCATTCTTTGATCAGCTGTTGCTGACCACGCCTCATGCCACGCCCCCGGCCGCTTCCATGGGACCTTCACCGTCGTTCTGAGCCCGTACCAGTCCACCACCCTGTTCGTCAAGAAAGGAGGGGGTGCAGTGCTCGTTTGCGGCACGCGTTCAGCAATTTCCGCTTCGTCCCCACGCTAACTGCGCTTTCTTTCCTGCTGTGTTGTGTACAGAACAATGACGCCACGTCATCATCAGCATGTATCTCCGATAAAGTGGATAGTGCTGATTCCCATCCGTCTCCTCCTCATCGCTAGTATCAGGATCCGATCCTCAAAGGTCTTCTTCGTCACTATCTTGATATTTTAGAACGTCATCTAAAATATCAAGGGCAGTGTGACGCTTGAAAACGGGATGCGTTGACGATGTGCTAGGTTGAGCTGCCATCTTGAATATGCTTATCAGCTGTGTCCTCTCAACTCGCAATTTGCATAACATGTGGTCAGTGGCTGCTCGCGAGAAGGGAAAGGGGCTGTTCCTTGACACCAGTAGAAGAGGTGAGAACATTTTAGAGGGTCATCTCCCAAGTAGATTTTTCTGCTTTCTGTTACGAAGTTACGGCGAGACACTCTCGTTCGTGGCGTAGCGATTTTCTGTTTTCTGCGGCTTTCTGAACAAGCGTTACTCGTTCCAGGCAGGGAACGGGTTAATGGATAGAAAAAGATTCTGGTGAAAAAGAAGAGTGAAGGGGAGAGAAGCAGATGGATTTGAAGGTGCCCCTCCCCTCCAAGTCTTTGACAATGAATTTTCACTTTTGTAGGTTCAAGATTGGTCTGGGTACTATCACTTCCCTGTCCTTTTCTATTGAACATGAGACCAAGAAGGAAGATGGGTGAGACATGATTTGAAGTGTTTTTCTTTTTTCAGTATTGAAGTATAAAAAAAAAATTGATTGAAATCGGCTGGATTTGTATTTAAGTTTATTTTTGCATTTTATTTCCTTTAATGTTTACTTATAATGGCAACTTTCTTCAAGTTTCTTGTAACGTTGCATTCTATTTACTTTGGTGTTTTGAGCATGATTTTAAATTCTGTTCTGCTAATCCGTTATGTACTATTTTGTTTTGTTGCCCTATGAATTAAGGGCCAAAAAAGAGTATATGTGTGCTTGCATGTATGTGCAAGTGCCCTGTGGTCATGTGTGTTTGTGTATGTGCACATGTGTCTGTGTGTACACGAATGTGGTTATGCTTGTATACGTTCGCATTTTTGTACAACAGTTGTGTTCTGTTAATTATCAATAAACCCTAAACAGCTTGCTGAACACCGTTAAATTTTAGGTGTTTGTTGTTACCTGGGTGGTTTGTATTACAATTGTAATTGTTTAGTTGTGATTGTTATTACATGTATCATTACTGATATATTGTCTTAACCCCTTCACTGCTGAGGCTTACTTACTACTAGATGCCGAAGAATAATAACTGACTTCTTAGCTCTTTGTGACCATGATAATGCAGTAACTACATAGAGCGTTTTTATGAAAACATACAAAATTGTCAATCTGGATCTTAACTACATTTTATTTATATAGAAATGTCAGCTTGGCCATAAAAATTGTTTTGTGATGTGCAACATTTATGAAAAATGAAAGATGTGACATTTTCAGACAAACTGCTGACAGTCTAAAAACGCATTACAATACAGAAGCATTAACCGCTGATAGAATTCTATGTCATTGTCTATAAATGAAGTTGGTATGTTATGCTCTGTTGCACTTCTTGCTGCCATCTTGAAAGAAAACAATCAATAAATTTCACTTTAAACACCATTTTTTTCGTTCAGAAGCACATACAATATACTAAATGAGAACAAGCACGGTATAAGAGGGAAGGAATATAAACCATGCGTCACTTTAGGTGTAAAAATGTCATCTTATCCCTTAAAGCTGTTGAAGGAGAAAGTCTCATCATTGTTTCCCAGAGTGTCATTCGTGGTAAAGGACACAGACTGCAACTTCTACCCTGAGTCAGGCTCAAGTAAGGTGGTGAAGGGGCGCATGTTATTATCATTATTCTTGTTACTATAGACGTTGAGTTGATCATGTAGTCATTGTTTCTTTGGTGTTTGTATTTTTTTTCATTGTTGTTATTCGTCTTCATTCTGTGACAGCGCTGATGTGCCCCCCCCCCCCCCCCCCCCCCCCCCCCCCCCCCCCCCCCCCCCCCCACCCCCCCCCCCCCCCCCCCCCCCCCCCCCCCCCCCCCCCCCCTCCCCCCCCCCCCCCCCCCCCCCCCTACCCCCCCCCCATTGTTACAGTGGTGTGGGTGCTGCAACTTGTGTTCTGTATTTTTTTGTTTATGTTCTCCTCGTTGTTCTTGTCGTCACTGTTATTGTTGATATCATTATTTGCAGCCCTTTTTTCAAATGGTTGAAGAATCATGTGTCCAATACCTGGAATTTCTCATGTGCACAGGAAAGTAGGCTTGGGAGGAAAGCAGAAAAAAGGGACAGCGTTTGAAATGTCCCGATCCTACCTGGATGCATTTGTGGTCAGGGACTTCATTGTGGCCACTCCTGATAACCTCATCGCTAGTGTCACCAACAATGGAAAGAACATCAAGGTGTGCCTCTGTCGATCTGTCTTGATGTCTTCCCTCCCCCTACACCCCATCCTCCCTCCGTCCCTCTCCCTCTCTGTCCCTCTCTCTCTCTCTCTCTCTCTCTCTCTCTCTCTCTCTCTCTCTCTCTCTCTCTCTCTCTCTCTCTCTCTCTCCCTCTCATTCTGTCAGTTTATCTGTTCAGCTTGGGTGTGTATGGACAGAAAAACGTGAATGCTTGAGCAAGTTTGCATGCCTCTGTGTGTGTGTGTGTGTGTGTGTGTGTGTGTGTGTGTGTGTGTGTGTGTGTGTGCGCGCATGTGCGTGCATGTCTGCGTGCGTGTTTGTGCGCATATGGGCATGCATGTGTAGATGTATGCTTACTAAGAGAGTACATACTTGTGTGTGAGTGTGTACATGTGTGCTGAGAGAGAGAGAGTGTGTGTGGTGGTGGGGAGATGAGATTAATGTTGTCATTATCAATAGAAATGGAGATATGTGTTTGCTGAGACAGGCAGAGTGAGCAAGCTTTGTGCGTGTGTGTGTGTGTGTGTGTGTGTGGTGTGTGAAGATACTCTTCTCATTACCAGCAGAAAAGCTTAACGATGTGTGTTCAGTCAGAATGAACGAGCTTTAATGTACTTGTGTATGTGTGTGTGTGTCTGTGTGTGTGTGTCTATGTGTGTGCATGCGCGTACATGCCTAAGGATTGATTGCTATGTTGCCAAGCAGATGTTGAAGAGGAAGTAGACATAAACCAGTGTATTTTGTTAGTTTGTCTTCTGTTTATTTGGAACTGGATTATGCGATATGAAAGGAGTATGTGGAACTGAATTGGTGAAACCTCTTGTTTTACAAAGCAGACGTGGGAATCTTCCGCCTTTCGGCGGAATTCCGCCTTTTTGGAGGCCTCAGAGGTCATTTTTGAGATCGATGCAAATCCGTTGAGAAATTGGGGGGGGGGGTTGTAACATTTATCAGAGCTCTTCCGCCTTAGGCGAAATCCTACGCTCGCATGGCCGTAATGCGAGGGCGAGGGGGTGAAACTACGTCAGCGAATGACTCGTCAAGCAACCTACCTACTGATTCGTTCGGTCATTTCCGTTTAACATGAGCCCTCCGAGACAAGTACAAGAACAACGTACGACGCGGTTAACCGAATCTATCACCAAAGGGAAATAATCCGCAGACCTTATTCGCCGCCATCTTTTTTCATAAGTTTTTGACTGGTGACAGGCGAAAATGTTTCGCACGTTAAATGAAAATGAAAAAGTGTTGGCAAGTTCCATTGATTCCTCAGTGAAAATAAGTGGAATTGGAAATGGCTGGATGAAGTTGTGAACACAAAGATCGTTATAGCTTCTGTCAGCCGTGATGTGCAACTTCGACTGGGGGATTCTATTAAAAACACTGACCGACCTGGCTTAGCAGTGTGCACATGGTGCAACGACACTATTAAGTATGGTTCAAAGGGGAAATCAGCGCTGAACAACCATCTTCTTGTTGATAAACACCGCCTCAGAGTGAAAGATCGCCTTACGAATGTGACGCTTGGATCATTTGGAACTGTGTGTGGAAGAACTATTCATTAGTAGCCAGCAAATGGACAATCCTGTTCAGTATGGTCTGTCATAGTGTGTGGAAGAACTATTGACCAGCAGCCAGCAATCCTGTGTCCATGTGATCTTCATGGAGTCCTGGGACTAGTGGGAGAGGTATGTCAATACTTTATAGATATTTTGTTTCATGATTTGACACACACACATGCACACACACAGTTGCACAGAGTGACACACATGATTCAAACGCTCACACATGCACACTTTTGATCTTGATCATTTGGTGTCACAGATTATGATTTTTTCAATGTTAAATGACAAAAATCCTTCAGCTTCAGGGGGCTTTGCCCCCAGACCCCCACCAGGGGCGTTGCCCCTGGACCCCACTGGGGGCCTTCAGCGGCCCCAGACCCCGCAAAAATTTTCCTCCTTTTTCACTTTTTCTCATTCCCACCTCTGACAAAGACTTGAATACCGATTGCACGTAATAATTCAGGCAGTTCTGTAACAGCGCCCCTGTTTTTTGAGGCTGATGTGGGTCACTGTAACTTGATCTGTGAGCACAGATGCTTTTTGTGATAACAGGTTTAAAATTGTGATGATGGTTTTTCTTTTTTTTTCTTCTTTATTTTCTTTGTCTTTTTTTTTTTTTTTTTTTTTTTTTTTTTTTGTAATTCAGCATTGCATTTTCCGTGAGGTTGATGGACATATGAGATAGTCAGTTGACTTCCAAGTTGTTATTTATTCTTTGCGCATTTGGGATACATTCTACCATGCTAACGTACCATAGATAGTCAAAAACACCCGAGACAATGACTTATGGCTACAAAGCGTATAAACATGTTCAGAAAAAGAACTGGTTGATTCACACACAGAAGATAAATGAAAAAAAAAGTTTTTGGTGAGTCGGGTCAACGGAAATATGTTCCTGAACATTTGTGCGAATAGCTGAAATGGGGGGGTCCTAAAAGATTGTAGTTACACATAGCATGCCCCTGCTGGGGAAATGGAAAGAATGAAGGAAGTAAGGAAAATGAAGTGAACGATATTGAACGATATTGATGGATGACACGGGAAACGACTGAATGAGCGCAGCTGGCAGCTCTTCAGTCGGCACTCCCTAGGTAGGCAGCCCGTTGTGTAAACAAGGTGTTGTTATAGCGCTTAGAGCTTGGTCTCTAGCGAAAAAATAGGCGTTTATAAGTATTCATTATTATTATTATTACATAGCTGCCAACTGCTTCGATATCCCCGTAGTTTGCTCGCCAGGAATCCCTTGCTAGACGCTACTCGACATTAAATTGTACGGCGAAACAAAAAAAAATTCGAAGATATTTTCGTTTTGTTTGGACAGCGCTAAGTAACGTCTCTATCGGTCTGTCGGAACTGCATTTCCGCTTTTTGGTTTTACTGTAGCACGTGATCATTTCGACCAATGAATGGCGACTTCGTCTTGCTCAGTTCGCAACAATGGCGTCCAAGAAGCGAACGGAGAGCGCGTCTCCGGGGAAAAAAGAAAGGGGTTTGTGAAGCGCCAAGGACATAGCTGCCAGAATATCGTGCGGAGATACGGAAATACCATGCATTCTGAGATGCCTACCCACCTCACTAAAGTACGTGCAAATCGTTTTGAGTTGATTTTTCTGTGAGCCATGGAGGAAATGAACGAATAAAGCACCCCCTCGCCACGGGAAACAAGAAGAAAGCGGGGGAAAAAAAAAAAACCGAAGGTATCAAACTTTGGCTTTGTTCCTGGAGGAAGTTCTGTGGATTATGCAGCGATTAGAGCAGAGACCTTTTTTGTGAGTTTCTTGGTTGAGCACAACCTTCTTTTGTCGGCAGCAGACCTGCTGGTCCACTCTTCCGAAAAAATTTTTCCCTGACAGCAAGACAGCACAACAGTTCAAGTGTGCTCGTACGAAAGCAACGCAATAACCAAGTGCTTGGGGGAAAGAAGTATGGAAAATGTGCAAGCCACATGAAAACTGGACCATTTGTGATAGGCACAGACGGCGTAAAGAGGGAAGGAGAGAAAAACTACCCCATAGTCGTGAGATTCTGTGATGCAATGGGTACATCCAAACGAAAATTCTTCCCAAACCCCTACATCCACGGACACCTCTATGGAGAGAATATCTTCAACTTGTTGGACCAGACTCTGAGTGGATTTGGAATTGATTGGACAAGTGCTTGTCATTGTGTGCGACAATGCAGCTACCATGACCGGGGTGAACAAAGGTGTGATCAGTTACATTAGACAAGGTCCCAACGTGCACATGGCAGGATGTGTGTGTCATTTCTCAATTGCAGTCAAAAAACTACCAAAGCCTTCCAAGGTGAGTTTGACTTTGACGAATTTGCGCCAAATTTCCTGGTACATGAGAAGGTCCCAACAGGGAGAAAAGATTCAAAGATCTGCAAAAGAAATGTGGACACCAGAGTTCAGTTTGGTTGATCACTGCCCCACCAGGTGGCTGTCCATGGGTCTTGCCCTCAAGCGACTACTCCAGCAGTGGACACCACTGGAGAAGTTCTTTGAAAGAAGAATGCAAGAAAGCACCAGGGAAAATCTGATTTAAAGAACAACAAAAGAGGAGCAGCATCGAACAAGAGTCTACAACTTTCTCAAGAGGAAACTGCAAGCTCTTACCTCTTCCTGTCCTTTGCATGGAGTCCTTTGACAGCTGAACAAGAACTTCAGACAGACGCACCCCAAAGTCCATGTGGTGAGGAGAATCTGGAGCAGTTCTACCGAAAGCTACTCATCAGCTTCCTGAAAAACCATCGGCTCTCAGCAGGGTTACTCTACTGGGGCTAACTTTACACCCAGGTACAACATCAAGGACATGAAGGAATCTCATCGGCACAGCACAAAGCAGTACCTTTCTGGTCTAAAGGGACAGGGTTGCAGAGCAGTTCACAAAAGATGTCATCAGCTTCTACCAAAAAGCTTGCACCTCCTCAAAACCAAGGTTTTCCTGTAGGAGAACCTGTGTGGAGCCATGCTAAAGTAGCTGAAAATCAAGTAAAGGAGATGCCTGTTCTCTCACTGGAGTTTTTGTGGAGAGATACCCTGTCTTCTGGCACATGAAGAAAAGGACCTTGGACCCAAACAAAAAGCCTTGGCCACAGTGAAAGACCAGCTACAGGCAGAATTCATTGACTACCAGAGCTGGGGAGCTTCCATCTCACCTCAAGACTGAGGGAAAAAGTTCCAACAGAAGAAAATGGGGCACAGATTTCTAAAGTGAAAGACTGCACGAGGCAATAGGTTCAAGGTTCTTCAAAGGGCATGCTGGGCATTTTGCTTCTGCAGTGAGCAAAAGCTGCTGTGGGGAGAGGTTCAGTGTGGCTGCAGAAACAGGACAATGTTCAGAGTCAAGATTTAAGGACACCACAGAATCTCTTGGTTCTTAAATTGAGGAGGGGAAAATGCCCTGAGAAAGCTTTTGATGACAGTGTGCTAGCAAGTGCAAGAGGCAGCAAAAAACTCTTGCCCCCCCCCAACCCCACCTTCCCCCAGTAGGCCCTAGGCTTCCCCCCCCCCCCCCAACTTCCCACCCCACCCCCAACTTTCCACCCAGAACAAAGTTAAGGCTCCCACCATGCTATAGGACTGAAATAGTGGACCAAACAATATTACAGCAAAACAGAATGAGAATGTATAACAATTAATACCCGAATATTCAACTTCATGATGGTGAGCAGAGAAGAAGAAGGTGTGTCAGGTTCATGAAAGCTGCAGCAAGGCAAACAGCAACAGATTCCCTTTAACTGGGGTGTGTGAGTAGATTTTTTTTACAATTTGCCCCTTTTCCCCTGTTCATTCTGTATAATAAGATTTATAGAAAATACTAGAGTACTGTAGCTTTAATGGGGGTCCGTAAAAAACTGGTTATAGGCTGTTTTTTTTTAGACGCGCAAAATTAAGTTGTACTGTCAAATTGGAAATGCTACTGTGAAATTGTGAAATGCTACTGCAAGCCGCATGAGCAGGTTGGCAGCTCTGTTTATTATTATTATAATGCCAGGTTTATCTGAAACTTCTGTTGCGTTTTCAGGGGTTTTGTTTTGTGCTTTTGACACACTATGTTAGTATCGAGTGTGTGTGTGTGTGTGTGTGTGTGGTGTGCGCAGCGTGCGCTTTGACGATTCTCCAACGAGAGCCAACAATGCTGTGCATGCTCTCAGTGTTCATCCCTCTCAGTGGTACAGACACCCTTTTTACCCTTTCAACTAGTATACCAGCTCTTCACCTTTTTATAATATATTTCACACAGGCATATGCCCCGTGCTTCTTCATTTGTACCCCACCAGTTCTTTACAGTTGTTAAGTATTTCAAATAGGTCTGTGCCATGTCTTCACAAAATATTTATTTTCCACACAGGTGTATGTTAGTTTGTACCATTTACAGTCCCTTTGCCCAATTCGTCACCATTTCATTTTATTATCCCCAGGGGGCGTAGGCCCAGTCCATCATCATTTCTTTCATTTTTAGACATGGGCATATGTCCGGATCTTCATTATGGATTTTGTTTTTGTATTTCTACACAAGGGTGTATGCCCAGTTCTTCACAGTTTGTTTCATACTCAGTGAAAGCATATGCCCACTTCTTCACAATGTTTCTAATTTCTCACAAGTATAAATGCCCAATTCATTGGCATTTGCTTATATTCCGTGCAGGCCTGCATCTACTTCTTCACCATCAATTTTGTTTTAGATTGTACATTAAGGCATAGACCCAATTTTTCACCATCTTTTTCATATTCTGCAGAGAAATTTGCCCAGTTCTTCATTTTCATTTTTTAAATTTTTTTTTATATTCCACACAAAGCATATCCCCAGTCCTTTAATGTGTTCATATTCCACAGAGACATATGCCTAGTCCTCTTATCACCTTGAAAAATATCAGACTCGGGGATATGTCCAGTTCTTAACATATTTTTAACATGTTCCACACTTGAGCATGTGCCCAATTCTTCACCATCATTTTCATGTTTCACAGAGGCTGATGCTCAGTCCTTCACCATCATCTTCATTTTCCACAGAAGCAGATACGCAGTTTTTCACCATCATCTTCATTTTCGACAGAGACGTATATGCAGTTCATCATCATTTTCATATTCCACAGAGGCATATGACATGCTCTTCATTACTGTGTTCATATTCCACAGACACGTATGTCCAGATCTTTACCACCTTTTTTCATATTCCACTTAAACATCCACCCAGTCTGGGATTGTTTTTTTTTTTTCATGTTGTGCACATGGGTATGTATACCTAGTTCTTTCTCATATTTTCCATATTCCACACCCCCTTACTCTCCCCCGTCTATAGCATCACGGGGTTCACAGTTTGATTATCTCTCTGGACATCCTTTGAATGCCCTCTCTCCACCAGACTTTCAAGTAGTGCTCCGAGTGCTAGTCTTTCAGATGAAATGATAAACTGATACCCTGTGTGTCAAAATCACTTAACACATGTGAAGGAAGCCACGGCAGCGAAAGAGTTGTTCCTTGTGTGTTTTTGCACAGATATCCAATGTGAAAGGAAAATGGAAAAGACACACAGGAAATGAAAAGGGGGTAATGATGCACAACGGGAAGAGCAGCCAAAGTGTCACTCAGAGAAATCTGCTGTGATGAAAAGTATACATTACATTACAGTGCAATACCGTACAATATTGCATGATGCAGCACAGTACAAGAATGTGCAGTGCAATACAACAGAGCTACACTACAATGCAGTGAAACACAGTACAGTACAGTAATGCAGTATGTTGCCATACAGTCCAGTGCGTTGCAGTACAGTACAATGCAATATTGGTGGATGCACAGTTGTGGCTTTGTCCATTCGTCTTCATTTATGTATGAAGAAATGTTGCATGTCCTTATTTCTTTCCAAGAGCTCAAACTGAAAGTTTAGCACACTGATTGATCATGCCTCTACAGTGGTTTGTGGCATAGGATCATCTTCACTAAATTCAATGGATTGGAAATAAGAGTGGGTGAGGGATGATTGTTAGATGTGAGGTATGTGGGGTGTATGTGTGCAAACGTGCTCAAGTGTGTGTGTGTGTTTGTGGGTGTGGGCGAGAGAGAGAGAGAGAGAGAGAGAGAGAGAGAGAGAGAGAGAGAGAGAGAGAGAATTCAAAGGTTTAACTTGGTATTTTTTTGCATGATTGAATAAAATCATAAAAAGTGTGTGTGTGTGTGTGTGTGTGCATGCATGCGTACGTAAAAGAGAGAGAGAGAGAGTGTGTGTGTATTTTGTAATGCATGTATGTGGGTTTGTGTGCATGCATGAATACAGTGTGCACATACAGAGGACAGGTGTTTTCTTTGGATGACAGTACTTTGTTCTTTGTTTTCAGACCTTTGGTTGCCATAGGCAGTCACACCAACATGCTGAAAGTGTGGAATTATGAAAGCAAGTAAGACTTGCGAAGGTGCCTCGGCAACAACTGCTGCAATATATTGCCACGAAAACACAATCACACGCACTTGCTGATCTCTTTCCCTCTTCCCGTTATACCCCTTTGCCCCTCCCCCTTCTCACCCCCCCCTTCCTGCCATCCCCCATACCTCCTGCCCCAAAATAACTAAATAAAGATGATACATATATCTAGTGACATGCACATATAGCTGCTAGCAAACATGGCATATATATATATATATATATATTATATATATATATATATATATATATATATATATGTGTGTGTACATGCAGTGTCATACATGGAAACAGCATGTGCAACTATTCATACAATGATACATGCATTTGCATATAGACACGCACACAACAATATACTATATGTGCATGTTTACTTAATTGCATGATACATAGCTACATACATCCAGTGTCACACATGCATGGATGTATATGAGCAGAGCAGTACACATGCATGGACACCTGGGAATATTTTTGCAGGTTCAATAAGCAGTGCGAATTCATCTGAATAATGTAAATCTATTACAACTAGAAGAGTTATTACACACATTTTGGTTACAGTGGGGTATCGTTTTGAACTAAAGCATGCTGTGAAAAATGCCAGTTAACAAGCCCTTGATGATTGTAATGTTATTTTATTATTTTTTGTTGTTGTTGCTTGTTTACCAGTTTTCTGTGTCATTAGCAGAATTTGCAGGGTAACACGGTTTCAGCCAACCACTTAGGACCCTATGCAGGTCATGCTGAATACATTAGCTTTCCTGCTTAATGGATCATTGCCAGTTAAGAGAAAAAAGGATGCATTAACAATGAAAAAGATTAAATGCAACAAGGGTATTGGATAAAAAGACACTGTAGGCAAATGGACAGCTGGTGACCACTCTTACAGTATTTACAGTCTAACCACCCGGTCTATAGTTGCCAGATCACAATACACAAGCTGGCAAGCTTGAATTTTTAGAAAAGGAAAAAGTGTGAAGTCCTCTATAACAATGACCAGTGAATAAATTATGGAGGTGAAATAAAAAAATGATGGAGGACAGTCAAGAAAGATAAAACAAGAAGCCAAAAGGCAGTTTGCTGGAAAGAAAAGAGAAGGAGAAATAACTGGCTACATACATTCAGTAATATGCATACATACATACATCCACACTCGAGTAAACCGTAGTGATGGTTGGGCAGTCTCCCAGACTAAAATCAGAAATGGTAATGTTTTCTGCAGAGAGGTGATTGTGTCACGGACTTTGGAGCAAAACGGCTCTCTGCACACTTGTGCCTATGACCCTAGAGGCATCTACATAGGTGAGTGAACAAGCATTCAAGTGGGATCTTCAATTCCTGTTGGTTTGCCTCTCTTTCTCTTGCTCTCTCTCAAGGATTTTTTTTTGGTGGGGTGGGGGCTGGCTGGCTGGCTGGCTGGCTATCTCTTTCTCTCCCTATGAGTGTCTGTGTGGATGCATGTTGTGCATGTGAAAATGTACTTGCGACCATGCATGTTGGTGTGTGTGTGTGAGTGAGAGCGTGATGGCGTGGATGTTGATGCCATTCTGAAAATGAAGGCATTTAATTCATTTATTGAAAATTTAGTTTTGCGTGACGGTTGTAAAGAGAGTGGGTTTCTGCAGTACCCTTGATTGTGCTTTCAGTTGTTTATGATTTTTCCTTCTAAAGCTTACATGTGGGATGGAGAGGGGGGGGGGGGGGGGGACGCATTCAAATGCCTATATCCTTTCCTCCCTTCCCTTTTCCTCTCTCTCTCTTCCATAATCTCCCTACCCCCACCAAATGCAATCAGATCTTTTGATGAAATAATAAAGATGATTTTATAAAAAAAATCTCTCAAGCTATATATCCCCTGGGTATCTTGGAGCTTTCTCAGTGTGTGCTGATTGTTATTTGAGGGAGAGAAGCTCTCTGAAGCCTATGTCACATGACAGTTGGCCACCTCAAGGATGCTTTCCAAGGAAGCAAACTTTTTTTAAAAGGGCAATGGGTATTTTAAAGCTGTTTTGCTTTAACCTTTTGTTAGCCATCAGTATGGCTGCACTAACAGTTCCTTTTTGCTGAAGTCATGTTGCGAAAAAAAAGCAAAAGAAAAAAAAACCCATACAAAAGGGGGAAGTGTTACTTGATGCAGTTGGAGGTGTTACTTTTGTCAAGTGGATTTTAGCTGAGTGAGTACTGTTTGTTAGCTAAACATTTTATTTGGTCTGGGAGGAAATGCGATAGGTAAGGGGGAGGAGGGTGCCTGCCCTTACCACTGAACATAACCGTGAACTTGAGAGAGGATTTCATGGACACTTGTCATGAAATTATGTACGTAGTGTAGCTGATTGTTTCCCTTCTGACTTTGAGTATTTGTAACTTACTTTAAGGAAAGTTAATAATACAGTTTTAGACATGTATGTGCATGTTTTTGTGACAGAGATGGTATGTCTTTATTTTAATTGTTTCTTAGATGCTTAGAAATAGTAATTCAATAAAGTTCAGTGTGTTTGTGAGTGTGTATGTGTGCATGATTGTGTGTGCAAATGTGTGTGTGTGTGTGGAGAGTGAGACTGACAGACTGACAGTGTGAAAGAGAGGGAGCAAGCTTTGGTGACAAACTTTCCCCCATGTCAAAACCCTTTTTAGTGAAAGTCCACTTGGTAAAAGCTCAATTGGTGATAGTCCCCTGGGCAAAGGTCTGTGTCTCGTTGCAGTGCACAGCATACTGGTGCACAAAATTGTATGTGAGATCTAGCACGATCCACATTTCTTTCTGCCTTGGAATAGACTGATCATTAATGTCACTTTCAAACAATGCTGTGATTTCAAAGTGGGTGACCCCAATTTTCTCTCTTTTTTTTCTTACCAGTGAGATGGTCGGTTGTCTGCCAAGAGCACTTTTCAGAGGCTGTTGATGCTGATTTTGTGAAACATATTTCACCAGTCTAAAAGCCCATTATGAAATGAGAGCGCATACAAATTCGCTTTGACACCTGTATTTCGAAAGAAAGCGTGTCAGATAAGAAAACACAGAGAGCGCTATGATTCATGTTTGCTTTGGCATGAAACATGTTGTGCGATCCATGTGTGACATGTGATGTGTGAGAGTGTTCATGATACGTGTTGATGATATCTTTCTTGGCTGTAGCGGTGGGGATGACGACGGGAGTACTATGTATACTGGATGCCCTGACACTCCAGGAGGAGCCTGACCAGAGCTTCCATGAAGTCCACTGCCCCATCACACGCATCATCTTCTCCCATGATTCTTGCTTCATTGCCACCTCAGTGAGTTGACCTGTTTGGCAATGAGTGACAAGGAAAGAGAATTACGCCCACAGATCAGCCATGACCATTATGTAACGCATTCCAGTACAAGAGTTCACATGCTGAAAGTGATCTGAACGATGTGGCAAGAATTGTTGCGTGTGTCTTTGAATGAAATTAAGAGCCTTCATGATGAGTGGGTTATGTCTTTGAATGAAATTAAGAGCCTTCATGATGAGTGGGTTATATCATGACAAAGGCTGAGAGATTAATAGCATTTGCGAATGTACTTGCCTGTGTTCATGGTTACCTGTTGGTATGGCATAACAGAACTTTCTTGCTGCAAGTAAGTGTTTATTCTTGGTATTTATTTGATATCTTATTCTTTGTATTTATTTGATACCTTATTCTTGTATTCATTTGATATCTTATTCTGTGTGTTTATTTGATATCTTATTCTTTGTATTTATTTGATATCTTGTCAGTTGTTCACTAAATATGTTTATCCGTTTTTGTTTTAATGTTTTCTTTACATGATATTTGCATGTATCTGTGTGTGTGTATGCATGAGACATTCTAGGGTGCATATCTGACGATAAGCTACTCAGCATCAAGCCCCTGAATATGAATGTGGAGGTTGTAAGCCCTAGGGCCCTGTTTGGATATGATCTCCAGACACTATATTTTCCCACTTCCTTTGCACCCCCCTTCCCCTCTCTTTCCTTTTCTCTCTTGCCCCCTTCCACTTCCTTATACCTCTGTGCTCCTTCTTTCCTTCTTCTTCCCTGTCACCCCTGCCGCACTCCTCTTGGCTTTAGATCCTCCATATCATGCTCTCCCAACTGAGCTGTTCTGGCTGACGGAAAGCATGGTGTTTTTTAATCGTATGAATGCCAAGGTTTAGCAAGTTTGACTGTTGAAATCTCCAGCATCGCTTTGTTTCGCTTTATGGTGGCTTTACATGTGCAACTGTCTTGCGCTGTTGATCTGACCAGTATATTGATTAGCCATGTGGATTTGTATAGCCAGCAACAAAGATTGCAGAGCAAACACAGACAAAATGTGCTTTTTATATTAGATGTGAAATAATGTAATGTTTGTATGTATGTATGTGCATGATATGTATGTATGTTTTGTATGTGGGTAATGAAAGAGCTAATTTTTGCTCCCATGTAGGTATGGTTTATCTACATGTCTGGTGTACATGTACTTATTTATCCCTTCTCTGTGCAGGATGCAGAATATGCCACATCACTGTTCAAGGCAGAAGCTGGGGAGCTGGGCTGGGGTCCTTATCAGTACTTGGGCCGATACAAGGCCCATTTCAAACCAATATGTGATATGCTCTTTGGACTTAAGGCAGACTCCAACAAGCTGCGACTTCTCTCCCTTGGGAGTGATCGCCACCTGGTATAGTGTGACTTTCATTGACGATTACAGTGTTATCAAATGATGAATGTGAAGTAAGCCAAGCATGTTGTGCCTCTAGTAATGAAAAGAAAAAGGCAACAATAACCAGAAGTCCAGGGAAAATTTAACTGGCTAGATCCAGGTAAACAGTCGCATTTATTGACAGACTTTGAATTAGATGGGAGAGAAATAAAGTGAATATATGTTGGATCAGAACGGGCACCACTGAATGGCATTGAAGTAACTTGGCAGCAGTGGTAGGTTGCCTCATGATGACTGGATACTGACTGCCAGTTGTAGACTGCACTGCCTGGGTCGCTGGATGTGGCAGTGTGTGAAGGAACCAGGGAATAATGTCAGTGAGGGAGCTCAGAAACTGAGGTCATGAAAAGGTTGTGCATCATTGTCAACTGTGTAACAGCATTGAATCTGGCTTTTCTAGTGGTGATTGGTGCCAAACAGTGTTGGTTTCACATCGTCTCTTCCTCTAACACTGGATTTTATTTAGTTGCAAAGTGAGGCGACTGCGGGAGGAAATCTAAACACATTTGAAAAATTGTTGATAAAGCTCCGCCAAAAAATGTAGACAAACGAATTACAAGACAAAACATGACTCGTTTTGACCTCTGAGGTCTTCTTCAGGCAAGATACACAACACTCAGGACAACGAAAATGAACGACAGTCACTTATCTTCATCCAGTTTTACTGGATTTTATGTTGGAAAAGTAAAATTGTTTATATGTGCTTCCTCAAAAGATGTAAAATAAGTTTGTTCTGCAGGTAACATGTCTCCAATACGTAGAAACAGCAACAGCGACTACAGGCCCTGAAAAAAAAATATTGGCAAGAGGGCATGAATTTGTGTCAAAGGATGTTGATCTGCCAGGTTTAAAATTGATTTGTGTCTGAAGAACCTTTTTGTGTGCTGTAGTTACTACAAGATCAGTTTTCCCTCTGCTCTCTGCTAAATGGCAAGAGCCTGTTCTCCACCCCTCTTTGCCCCCTGCCCAGCTTCCATAAGCATTTAGAAGATGGACCACACACACACACACACACACACACACACACACACACACACACACACACAGCATTTACAAATATTTGGAAGATTTGTACATATTTATGGAAAATGCGCTCACTTTTGTTGAAAAGCACACCAATAGCAATTTTAGGTAAACAGGTCTGTTTACCATTAATTCCTACGAAACAGATCAGCGGAGAGGCTCATTCGTTAAGTGCACCACTGTAGAGTGATAACACAGTGCATTCTGGTCCATCAGCTTTCTGTCATTATAGCCGAAAGACCTGTCCACCCACCACCACCACTAGGGTGGCTGAATCCTCACCTGTTGCAGGTACGCCAGTCAGCTGAATTCATGGCCAAATAAGGCTATATTACCAGTTCAAATATGATTGATTATGCTCATTTCTGGCAAGCATGAACAAAATCATCGCCAGCTGGAATGATTGAGTAAACTTATTTCTGATGAATGTGATTGATTTGAACTCATAAACTATATAATAGTTTACATGGAAATCATGGAAGACATAAAAGGAGGGGAAGTGGGTTGGAAGGGGGGGGGGGGGGGGGGGGGGGGGGGGGCAAGGCTATGGCCATGATGTGGGATGCTGTGAGTCATGTTTGATTTATTATTAAAAAAAAAATTTTTTTTGAAGGTGGAGTATGACCTGGAGAACAGCAAGAAAGACAATCTGGTGGTGGTCAGTTGGGATCGCATTGAGCAGAGTGCTGTCCCTGCTGCATGACGTGGTATCCCCCTCTGAGCCACGAACGATTCTTAATCACTGCTAATGATCAAGTGTGTATGAATATATGCACAAACGCGTGTATGTACTTAGAGATGCGTATGCGTGCGCATGCTACAATGCATGTGCATATAGTAAACCCAAAATGTTTGACTGCGTGCTTGTATATGTGGATGTTCTCGGTGTACATGTGTGCGCTTGTATGTGTGGGTTTACTTTGTGTGTGCATGTGTATTTTCTGCTTCTTCTCTGAACTTTACGAAACTTTTGTCCAAGACTTGTGATTACAGGAAAGCATTAGTTTTTAAACTCTTCAGTCTTGTTTTGTCTCGTGCAGAGAGTTATTGTTTTCTTGGCATGCGCATGATCACATCCAGTTTGCTTTTTTGTATTTTGGGCAATATGATTTAGGTAATTCACTCTCTTAGCACACATTTGCATGCGCTTACACATTGCACGCATGCACACATGCTGACAGACACGGCATGCATGCATGCACTCCCATTTGATTTATGTGCATGTGTCTTTAGTTACTATGTTCTTTTAAGTACTGTTTGCTTTTTACATTATTTGAATCACTTGCATTGCACAAAACTTAAGTTATAGGGCTGATCTTTTTGTTGTTCTTTATCACATTTATTTACATGCTTATTTTGCATACTTACTGCACAAATGTTGTCTCAGGCGGATGTGATGAGGTGTACATGAGAGAGAGAGAGAGAGAGAGAGGAGAGAGAGAGAGAGAGAGAGAGAGAGAGAGAATGTGTGTGTGTGTGTGTAAAATTTAGATGTTATATTCACAGACTTCCCACTGAGACAAAAAGAGGAACATTGGTAGTGTATGGTTTTGTTTCTGGCAAGTTACAAGTAAAGAAATATCCCCTCTCGTGAGTATGCCGTCCAGTTCCATCTCTTTTTTTTTTCTGCTGCTAAAAAGGCAGATAGCTGTACTGACCGCCACACTGTTTCTCTTGCACCTCTCCCACCCCCTCAGGCCTACACATGTGCCCTGCGACATGCTGCTTGCTTAACATCTTGTCAGTGTTATTCTTCCTGGAGGGAGTAAAGAGGGCGAAAGGATGACTGGAGGACGGGGTTGGGGATGTGGATGGAATTTGTAAGTCAGTGATGTAAAACTCCTGTGTTGTTGTTTTCATTCCAAGTTTAAACGTTTCTATTTTCAGCTGTATTGGGAGTCTCTTTTCATTTCATCTACATATCCCAAACAACACTTTGCCTGTATTGAGGAACAGCCTTTCAAATCAAGATAGCTATCACCACTAGATTCACACAAAGCTGTGATTTCTGACGGTGCCTCCTTATTTTGAACATCGAACAGAATGTACCCACTGTAGGTAATATCTTTTCACCAAAAAGGTGACTGAATCTCATTCTGTTTTGCGTGTGCGAACTTGAGTGCACACGCACAAGCACGTTTATAAACACGCACGCACACATGCACGCACGCATTCCATGCACACACGCAACTCTCTCTCTCTCGCACATACACTACAAGGTTTTTACTACACCTGTTTTCAAAAGTGTATGTATTATTGGGTCCAGAAATTGTGAACACCTGCAAGCCAATTGACCAACAGGAGATACAAGCTACGCCACAAAATCCAAGACCGATAGAAACGGTGGCGACATTGAGCGGTTTAAGTCGAGCTTCAAGAGACTTGTGCATGCAAAACGAAATAAAGTGGGCATTAGAAAATAGATTTAAATGTTTTTACAATGTTTTTACAGTGAACGAAAACAGTTAACGATAGAGTTGAAGTAAGAAATGATGCAAATTTTGTAGGAAGCTTCTCCATCAATCTGAGATTCAACCTATCAGTGGACCGTCTCGCTCAACTGCACCAGCTGCTTGATGGCTGGTGCCGGAATTTTTTTCTGTTGCTAGTGGTTTTAATAGGTTAGCAGAACCTCTGTGTTGGAAAGATACGAATGAGTATGTATAGTCTGTAATAGGAATGTTATTGGTGGTGATAAATCATCATGGGGCTAGGTCTCAACCCCCCCCCCCCCTTCCCCCCCCCCCCCCCCTTCCACCCCTCCCCAAAAGCTATTCATGATTGCAATGGAAGTCTACATATCACTTCTACAAAATGATGTCACAAAGAGAACAGTATTTCTAAGGCATTGAACTTCTCTGTGAAAATTTCCCTTTTTTTTGTTTTCTTTTTGGAGTATGTGTTTGTGCATTTGACACACACAAAGAAATGTTTATGCTGTTGCTTTACTCGCACTTGCTTGTTATACCTGTGTAACACAAAATAGGTGAAAGGATTAAATTGAAGACCAGTGCAAGTTTGTGTGTGTGTGTGTGTGTGTGCGTGCATGTGTGTGTGTGTGTGTGTGTGTGTGTGTGGTGTGTGTGTGATTGATTCCAGTTCAAGTTAAAGCTATATAATGCCATAACAAGGATGTGTCGGGAAAAAACTGTTGGGACCTACCTTTGGTACGCCATTTAAGAAGTAAGTGTATATGAAACACTGATGTGTGATACTAATAATGAGTAAAAAAAGACAACAGAGAAATGAACAGTGATGACTAAAAAAGGCCATGATTGCAATGACAAAGAGCTGACTGACTGGCATCTCACATTGTTGCCATGTATAATGAATGTAAGTGCAGATTTCAGAACAAGAAAGCTGACAGTAATATCGGAGTCAATTAATTTAATACAGACTTGATGCTGAAGATGTGGAAAGGAGGTGAGAAGAGGGTGAAGGGAGGAGAGGAAGCAATTTCTGCAAAAGAAGAAAATTAGTTTTCAGAGGGAAGCTTTCTAAAAATTTTTTATTGAGCTTTTGTCAATTAATAAACTCTTATGGGAAAGATATTGGGGGAGGGGGGGGGGGGGATGTGGATATCACCTTGGGGGGTTCTTGTGACTGGGGGGTGGGGGGGGGGGGGGAGGGGAGGGAAGAGAATAACTCGACTGAGTGTTCTGGTCCATATTCCATCACCTTCTCTTCTTTTTGTTCTGAGACCGGTGTGTATTCCTTTGTACTTGGTTCCACCTGTTTGTTTGTTTGTTTTTTCTTACCCTCCCTCCATTTTCCCTTCCCCTTCTACTCCCCTGGTGGTTTCAATCATTTGATCTTTGTTTCTTTCTCCCTCTTCCATCCTCTCTTCTGTTTTGCTGCCTTCTGTTCCTCCTCCCCGTCTGATGCTTTATGGCTTCTATTCATTCTTCTGTTACTCTGCTGTTTGCCCGTCTCTCTTCTGTCATTCTTCCTTCTGTCTCTTTTATAAATTCCTGAATCTACTCATTTTGTTACTTTTTCCTAGTATCCTTCTCCAGTTGCTCTGTGTTCTGTTCCTCCTTCTAACTCCTCATCTTTCTGTTCCTCTCTGTTCTACCACTGTGTGTTCTGTTCCTCCTTCTACTCCTCATCTTTCTGTTCCTCTCTGTTCTACCACTGTGTGTTCTGTTCCTCCTACTCCTCATCTTTCTGTTCCTCTCTGTTGTACCATTCTGTGTTCTGTTCCTCCTTCTACTCCTCATCTTTCTGTTCCTCTCTGTTGTACCATTCTGTGTTCTGTTCCTCCTTCTACTCCTCATCTTTCTGTTCCTCTCTGTTCTACCATTGTGTGTTTTGTTCCTCCTGCTCCTCATCTTTCTGTTCCTCTCTGTTCTACCACTGTGTGTTCTGTTCCTCCTTCTACTCCTCATCTTTCTGTTCCTCTCTGTTCTACCATTGTGTGTTCTGTTCCTTCTACTCTCATCTTTCTTTCCTCTCTGTTCTACCATTGTGTGTTCTGTTCCTCCTGCTCCTCATCTTTCTTTCCTCTCTGTTGTACCATTCTGTGTTCTGTTCCTCCTTCTACTCCTCATCTTTCTGTTCCTCTCTGTTGTACCATTGTGTGTTCTGTTCCTCCTGCTCCTCATCTTTCTGTTCCTCTCTGTTCTACCACTGTGTGTTCTGTTCCTTCTACTCCTCATCTTTCTGTTCCTCTCTGTTCTACCATTGTGTGTTCTGTTCCTCCTGCTCCTCATCTTTCTGTTCCTCTCTGTTCTACCATTGTGTGTTCTGTTCCTTCTACTCCTCATCTTTCTGTTCCTCTCTGTTCTACCATTGTGTGTTCTGTTCCTCCTTCTACTCCTCATCTTTCTGTTCCTCTCTGTTCTACCATTGGTTTTTTTTTTTTTTTTTTTTTTTTTTTTTTTTTTTTTTTTTCTTTTTAGGCATCAGTTGTCGGATCAATGGAGCACCTAAGGCGGCGACTTCCTTTTTTTTTTTTTTTTTTTTTTTTTTTCCCCTAAGGCCAAAATCCACCTCTTCATTTTTTGGTGCTTCACACTGTCCTCTTCATCTGCCAAAAAAAACAAAAAGCGAAAAAAAAAAAAATCAATTTTCCACGACTAGTTTTTTTTTTCTTTTTTTTTTTTTTTTTTTTTTTTTTTGTAACAACCAGTCTCTTACACACCATGCATAGTATGTATGTTCTCTTTCAAAATGGACAAACGTTTGCTGATTTTAGTGTTTTGGCATTTGATACAAAGTGTCTGGGTTTGTTAATGTTCTAATGTGTGGTGTACTGGCACTCTCACTCTGATCATGTCTGCTCATAAATAAAAAAATAAAAATAAAAAAAAAAACAAACTCGGACAAACAGAGAAAAAGGAGGAAAGGAAAGAAACTCGGACAAACAGAGAAAGAGGAGGAAAGAAACGAAGGAAGAAAGGAAGAAGAGAAAGAAGGAAAGAAGACAAAAAACGAAAAAGAATTCGTTGCTGTGCAAAAACAAACGAAATATCAAAATAAATATACAGCTGTAAACACACGTGAAACACGATAATCTTCCGGCCTATTGTGACCTGGTTGAATAGACTGAATACAACAAAGATTTCCCTTCGCCTCCTCCGTTCTCTCCCGTGTGTCCAAATGTTCCCCGAAAGCCCTCCTTGGAACGAAAAAAAATGAAAAACATCCAAGAATGACCGAAGGAACGATAAGATAAGATAATGTGCTTATAGCCCAGCCGACCGCAAAGGGCCACATCAGGGCTGTCACCACGTTAAAATCAACTCACAAGTCCGAAGGAGCGAGCGAACATGGAACAAAAGGATCAATAAATTTTGTGTACTTCAATTATAAGTAGTCTCGCACCTGCCATTCCCCGGAAACGCCATCCTTGCAATGAAGAAGATATGATGAAATATTTGGGGGGGGGGGGGGATGTGGCTGCAAGGAGGACGTGAGGAAGGACCGTCAGCGAGACAAGTATCCGTGAGTGCGCGCGTGTGTGAGTGAGTGAGTGAGTGAGTGTGTGTGTGTGTGTGTGTGTGTGTGTGTGTGTGTGTGTGTACGTGTGCTTGTGTGCGTGTATGCGCGTGCGCACGCACGCACCAATCTGTGGTCCTACGAAATCATTCGTCAAAAGTCAAAGGCATACAAGTTAATAAATCTTATCCGCAAATATACATGATTCTGTTCTACCATTGTGTGTTCTGTTCCTTCTGCTCCTCATCTTTCTGTTCCTCTCTGTTCTACCATTGTGTGTTCTGTTCCTTCTGCTCCTCATCTTTCTGTTCCTCTCTGTTTCTACCATTGTGTGTTCTGTTCCTCCTGCTCCTCATCTTTCTGTTCCTCTCTGTTCTACCACTGTGTGTTCTGTTCCTCCTTCTACTCCTCATCTTTCTGTTCCTCTCTGTTCTACCATTGATTGTGTGTTCTGTTCCTTCTGCTCCTCATCTTTCTGTTCCTCTCTGTTCTACCATTGTGTGTTCTGTTCCTTCTGCTCCTCATCTTTCTGTTCCTCTCTGTTCTAACATTGTGTGTTCTGTTCCTTCTACTCCTCATCTTTCTGTTCCTCTCTGTTCTACCATTGTGTGTTCTGTTCCTTCTACTCCTCATCTTTCTGTTCCTCTCTGTTCTACCATTGTGTGTTCTGTTCCTCCTGCTCCTCATCTTTCTGTTCCTCTCTGTTCTACCATTGTGTGTTCTGTTCCTCCTGCTCCTCATCTTTCTGTTCCTCTCTGTTCTACCATTGTGTGTTCTGTTCCTCCTACTCCTCATCTTTCTGTTCCTCTCTGTTCTACCACTGTGTGTTCTGTTCCTCCTTCTACTCCTCATCTTTCTGTTCCTCTCTGTTCTACCATTGTGCGTTCTGTTCCTCCTTCTACTCCTCATCTTTCTGTTCCTCTCTGTTCTACCACTGTGTGCTCTGTTCCTCCTTCTACTCCTCATCTTTCTGTTCCTCTCTGTTCTACCATTGTGCGTTCTGTTCCTCCTTCTACTCCTCATCTTTCTGTTCCTCTCTGTTCTATCATTGTGCGTTCTGTTCCTCCTTCTACTCCTCATCTTTCTGTTCCTCTCTGTTCTACCACTGTGCGTTCTGTTCCTCCTTCTACTCCTCATCTTTCTGTTCCTCTCTGTTCTACCATTGTGTGTTCTGTTCCTCCTTCTACTCCTCATCTTTCTGTTCCTCTCTGTCTCTACACTGTGTGTTCTGTTCCTCCTTCTACTCCTCATCTTTCTGTTCCTCTCTGTTGTACCATTCTGTGTTCTGTTCCTCCTTCTACTCCTCATCTTTCTGTTCCTCTCTGTTCTACCATTGTGTGTTCTGTTCCTCCTTCTACTCCTCATCTTTCTGTTCCTCTCTGTTCTACCACTGTGCGTTCTGTCCTCCTTCTACTCCTCATCTTTCTGTTCCTCTCTGTTCTACCACTGTGCGTTCTGTTCCTCCTTCTGCTCCTCATCTTTCTGTTCCTCTCTGTTCTACCACTGTGCGTTCTGTTCCTCCTTCTACTCCTCATCTTTCTGTTCCTCTCTGTTCTACCATTGTGTGTTCTGTTCCTTCTGCTCCTCATCTTTCGTTCCTCTCTGTTCTACCACTGTGCGTTCTGTTCCTCCTTCTACTCCTCATCTTTCTGTTCCTCTCTGTTCTACCATTCTGTGTTCTGTTCCTCCTTCTACTCCTCATCTTTCTGTTCCTCTCTGTTGTACCATTCTGTGTTCTGTTCCTCCTCATTCTTTGACTTTTCCTTCTCTTTTTCCTTTTGTGTTCCTGTTCCCTCAGTTATTCTTCCTTCTGTTCCCTCTCCTTTGACTTTTCCTTCTGCTGTTCTTCCTTTGATTACTGCCCTTTTGTTTTACCTTCCTTCTGCTATCTTCGATGTGATCTTCCTCCTCTTACCCTTCCATCTGCCCCGCCTCTTGCTGCTAATGCTATGTTGTTTTTTATATCCTCCTCCTCCTGTTATTGTCTTTCTGTTTCTTTCCCTGGTCTTTCTTCTGTTTCCCTTTTTCGTCTGTCTGTACCTCTTCTGTTCTTTGTTTTGTTCCTTTCTTTCTCCTGTTACTTTTCTGTCTGTTCTGTCTCCCCATTTACTCTTCCTTCTCTTGTTCCTCTTCTTTTTCTTCATCTTTCTTCCATTTCTTCTCAGTTCTTTAGCCTCAGTTCTTCCTCAGGGTCATCATATTTATGTTCCCCTTTGTTTTGCTCAGTTTCTTTGTAGTACCGTTCCTTCTGTGTATTACCTGTCTCACTCTTCCACTTTTTACTATTCTTCCTCTTCCTCCTACCCATCCTGCTTTTCCCTTTCTGCCTGTTGTTCTCGTGTCCCTCATCCTTCTCCTCCATTTATCAATCTGCTGTATGTTTTCTCCCTTGTATTGCTTTTCATTTTGTTCCTTCTGTTTCTCATCTTTTTTTTTTTTTCTCATGCTACCTAGCTGCAAGTTCCTTCTTAGACTACTCTGCCTTCTGTGCCTCCTCCTGTTATCTTTTGTTTCTGTTCCTCCTCCTGTCATCATTGACCCGCCTCCATTTATCATTCTGCTTTGTTTTTTCTCCCTTGTATTAGTTTTCATTCCGTTCCTCCAGTTTTTCATCGTTTTGGTTTTTTTCTCTCATACTACTCTGCTGCAAATTCTTTCCTATACTACTGTGCCTTCTGTGCCTCCTCCTGTTAACTTTTGTTTCTGTTCCCTTCCCTGTTACTCTTCCTCATTCTCCTTCCCATCAGTCTGTGTGTTGTGTGTGTGTGTGTGTGTGTGTGTTCCTCCTTTGCTTATGGTCTTCCTCCATGTCTGCCATGAAAGCAGTGGCAACTAAAGGCATTGGACGGAGCTATCTCTCATAACTGTAACCAGGCATGAAAGTGACCAGCAGTAAAAAAGGCTGAAAAATCGGCGGGGGTCTGGGGGCCACCGTAGGCCCCCAGTGGGGCCCAGGGGCAATGCCCTGGCGGGGGTCAGGGGGCAGAGCCCCCTGAAGCTGAAGCTTTTTTTATGAATAAAAGGCCTAAAACTGCAAATAAACCCCTATTTCAGCGCTGTTAATAAGGGCAAGTAAGCCACATTTTCATGTTTTCAGTAATGAAAATATTACTTCAAAAGATCATATAATAATATAATTTTATATGTGCATACTGACTCATTCACTCGCATTATTTTGTGTTATTTTATTTTTACTTTTTAACATGCGCGCTGGTGACCTACTCGTTTTTGAGTAAACCAGTATTTTAGGAAGAAGAAGAAGAAAACAGTGAGGCAGCCTTCATCACAACATTGATTCAGTCGGTCAATTTTTCCACATGGAACACAAAATGCAGCGCCTTTTTTCGTCTAATTTGCGAAACACATCGCCAACTCGAACATCGTCCACTTCCTGGTCTAGCCAGTCCCACCTCCAATCGTTTCTCATCCCTTTTTTTTTTGGCGTGAAATCGCGACGCGCTGGACAAACTTCGGCAATTTAACGATGTCCAACGTTCGACAGGCGCGAAAAGACCGATGTTGATTGACGGCGGAAGTGACCGGTTGACTCTTTTGAGAATAACAAATTGTCCAAATGGGAATAGCATCGAACGAAAGTTTATTTCAGGATTTTTCTTTTCTCTTTCTTTTTGTTTTTTGGGCGGCACATTTTTTTGGGGGGGCGCAGATGAAAAAAATGGGCGGAAAATCCGCCTTAGGCGGACGAATTTCATGCCTGTGTAACACAAAATTGTACTCGGTGTGATTGATTATGGATAATAGGGCTTACTACACTGTCTGACAGCAATCTTCTTGAATTGGAAAGAATTCAAAATGAAGCAGGTCAGGATACACAGAGAAGAAAAATGACTAAACAACGCAGGAAAATAAATCATGCATACAGCTCAACAACTTCAAATCAATAAAAATGAAGTTAGAAAGAAGTCACCAAGTTATGATACTGACGGACTCCATGAATCTGCTTAAAAGAATGGAAAGTGGAATGAGAAACCCAGCTTGGCGTAAAGTAATGTGAAACCTTCCATTGGAAAGATTCGTAAGGATACACAGGTGCCACAGGAAATGAGAGAGCAGGCACACACTGGCAAGTAAGGCAACATAACTGGATTACAGCTTGGTAGATTCGGTGTAACAGCCCGTTCTTACCCCCTTCTGGAACTTACCCAGGGGTAAGTCTGGGCTAGCCTGCTTTTACCCCCGGGGGTCATTCTAGGACTAGCTAGAACTTACGCCCCCTGGTTGGAATTTAACCCCCCCCCCCCCCCCCCCCCCCCCCCCCCCCCGGGGGGTAAGTTTGAGCTAGCCTGGATTTACCCCACCCCCACCCACCCCCTGCCAAAGGGTCAGTCTAGGACTATTTGGAATCTTCCTCCACCCCACCCCACCCTTCAAACAAGAGAGGGTTGTTCAGGGTTTTCCTCTGCCTTTTCCCAGCACGCACACCCGCCTTTAAAAAAGAATTGTGTTAGCCTGCATATTTACACCCCCTCTCCCATTTTCTCTATGCAGTCAGTTGGGTTTAGACAAAGTGTAGTTCTAGACTCTTCTCAATAGATGGACCTCCTACTTCCCAACCCCCCCCCCCCCCCCCCCCCCCCCCCACACACACACACACACACACACACACACACCCTGGTTCACTAACAGATACGTATTAACATTTCTCGTGCTAGCTTACACACGTGGGTCAGTATTCGGGTGTGTGAGTACGCCCGTGCATGTGTGGGAAAGAAAGACGGCTACATGCCAATGTGACCAAGTGCCAATGTGACCAAGCGTAGTTGTGACAAAATGTCGTTGTGACCATGTGTCGTGACCAGTACCGTTGTTGCTTCATCCCAGTTTGCCTCTTTTAACTATTTACAGCTAAATCAGAAATGAAATGAAGTAGGGAAATGAAATGAGGTAGGGAACAGTAAACGATAAACAGTAAACAGTAAACAAGTGGGGTATGTTTTGCTCCCATAAGAAAACCTAACACAGAGTAACTTTTATTCAAGACTGGCACAGCCTTTTAAACTTGAATAAAGTCAGACAAATACATAGACGAACAATCTAATAGTTGGGGAAAAAACAAGCGAGTTGTTGGCCTGCGCTTGTTTTTTCCCCCACTATTAGATTGTTCGTCCCAGACTCCCAGAAAATAAGCAGACTTGAACCGGGCCATCCCAATGGCAGACACATCAACTGAGATAACAGACTTTGAATCTCTTATGATCCCTAGTTTTTACAGCAATGGGTAATGAAGCGATGCAAGTGTGTAATGTTGAGTGTCCATAGATGTTAAGATAAGATAAGATAATGTTGCTTATAGATGTTAAGTGTGTATATGTCAGTGTGTGTGTGCAAGCATGCAAACATTTGTTTGTGAAGGTAAATGTCAAGTGTGTACACATGATGAGAATGTGCGTGTGTGTGTGTGTGTGTGTGTGTGGTTGCTAGGAACATTTAATTGCAATTATTTGTTGTTTGATAGATGTGATTTTCTGTTCATTCATATCTATCAGGTGATGCATTGCCATGAAAGAAAAATATGATGAGGTACATCACAGATTTGTAGCGACCTTAGCTCAGTAGCCGTGGGCTGATTTGATGCCTGTTGGTGTGGATGGATGGAGAGAATGAGATTGTTGTCTTGTCAGGGATCCAAACATTCTGCTCATGTGGGGCGGGGTGGGGGGCGGCGGTAGATGGTATGCATGGTTGTGTGTCATGTATTCCATGTGCCGTGATGGATGGTAAAGGGGGGGGGGGGGGGGGGGGGGGGGGGTAAAGAGTTATATGTTAATCCATTGATTATCTTACTAATGTTTTTATGTGCTCTCAGTTTTTACCACTTTTTCATTGCTATTTTAATTATTCCTATCAACATTATTATTTTCATTGGCATTTTTATCCAAGTTAGTATTCATCACCATTATTTTGATTTTCAGCGCATTCATCATCACTATTATAGTTATTAGAGTTGTTATTACTGATCAGTAATAGTTAGAGCATATTCTCAACATTTGTTCACCACTAATGATAAAATGCACGTGTGTGCACATAGACACAGACAGACGCATGTATGTCAGTGTACAGAGGGATACATACATACACACATGTATGTTCACATGCTCATGTGCATATAGGAGCATGCCTACACCAGCCCACAGATCCATACATGGATATGCGTGCACACACACATACACATGCATGCACATACCGCATACACTGGTATATACGTGGGCTCCTGCACACCTACCCACGCGCTGACACATGCACTTTGCACACACACACACACACACACACACACACACACACATACACACACACACACACACACACACACACACACACACACACACACACACTAGTGGTGCAGGCGATGTTAAGTAGGCACCGAAGGTCTTGCCAGCGCATTAGGCTAATTTGCAGGGCAGATAACTACCAAGTCATACCCTCATCTTAAATCCTTTCCTCTTGATTCATTTATCCATTAGCCATAAACTCCTTTATGAAACAGCATCTTGCTCCTCATTCTGTTCCTCCACCTGCCTTTGACCTCTTCCCGCTGTTCTTGACCCCATTGTTCTTCTTCCTTTTGCTTCTCATGTTCTTCCACTTTCTTATGTTGTTCATTCTCTTATTCCTCTTTTTCATGTTGTTCCCCTGTTCCTCTTTCTTGTGCTGTTCCTCTCTCATATCTTGTTTCCCCATGTTCCTCTTCCTTACTTTGTTTCCCCCCTTCCTTCTGTTCCTTTTACATTGTTCCTCCTTTCGGTTGCTTTCCCTTATGTTTTTTCCCCCTTCTTGTGTTACTCCTTCTTACGTACTTCCCCTTCCTTTACCCCCCCCCCCCCCCCCTCCTTTTTAATTTCTTCATCCTCTTTCTGTTTTTTCTCCTCCTGTTATCTCCTTATAGTCTTTTCCTTATGGTCCTCCTCTCCATGAGGGTTTTCCTCCTCTTTAAATACATCTTCCTCCTCAGAGTCTTCATCTGCTACTTTTCCTTCCACTGTTCATGCTCTGTGTGTTACTCTTCCTCTATTCCTGTGCTTCTGGTTCTTGCCTCAGACGCTCCATATCCATCCATCTTTCCACCCTCACGCTCCTCTTCCCATGTGTGTATTTGAGACTGATGGTAGTGCCCAAGCAAGGGGATGACCGTCGGTGTTACGGGGCCTACATCACAGAGGACAAGGTTGGTCTGATCATCTTCCCGCTGGACGGCAACCCACACAACAGCATGGGCCTGATAGCCCACCCTTTTGGGGTCAGTACTACCACTGCCACGTTGTCAGCGGTCACTCGCATTACTGGATTCTAAAATTCCTGTGACCTGAATTGCTAACCCTCTTTGGGAACGGAGATGGTGTGTGTGTGTGTGTGTGTGTGTGTGTGTGTGCGTGTGTGTGTGTGTGTGTAAACATCGCACTGAATAGGAAGCAATGGAGGGTGAACATCCCAGAGTCCGACCAAAGAAGTCCTGCGTAGATGTTGTGGAAGATGACACTACCTGTATGCCTTTAAACAGACATTTATGAGAGAAAAGGGCTGTCCAGATACCCATCATATCATTCTGTATGACTTACAATCATCATACTTTTTTTTTGTTGGGGGTGGGGGGGGGTAAGGAGGCGGGGGGGGGGGGGGGGGGGGGGGGGGGGGTTTGGGATGGGAAGGTGGATCTTGCCTTTGTGCCTCCCCCAAGGCATTATTCCCACTGCACTTTTTGTAACTCTCAGGGCTTAAAACGTTCTGCGTCTGGGCGGAATTCCGCGATTTCGGTTTGTCAAAAAACCCACAAAAAAAACCCCGACAGGAGCAAGGTATCCGTGATCGGCTTGCAAGCGTTCATAGCAACTGCGCGCAAGTTATGGCCCCTGATTATTCTTGGAAGAAGTTTCCGGTCGGACTTCCGGAAAAAAACAAAATGGCGGAGCGCGCAGTCATTGTTCATGCGGGTCGATCTTTTGACGAATCTGCAATTAAAAACAAGTGGAAATGGGAGTGGACGCTTCAGAAAGTTGACGAAGAAGTCATTGGAGACTTTCTTTGCAAAGTTATTGCACCAGGTTTAGCTTGGTGCAAACTGCTTAAGGGAAGTGTTACGGTGGTCGCGGGAAGAAAGCTCTTGATCACATTCGTTCAGCGAAGCACGTGTCAAACGTCAAGGCGCTGAGTGGAACTACAAGAAAGGTCACTGAAGACACTTTAGCAGCAGTAAAACGTGCGAGGATAGAACATTGAAATCCTGTGGGGAAAAAAGAGGGTGATATAGAAAATGTGGAGAGTGCAAGCCAGGCGGGAGGCAGCAAGGAAAAAGAGAGGGTTCAAACTAATCAAAGTCAAGTTGTCAGCAAGAAGGTGGATGAGAATGAAATAAAAATTGTAGAGTGTGAAAGCCAGACAGGAGAAAGCAAGGAAACAGCAGACAAAGATAGGGCTGAAATTCAAGTAAGCAAGAAGGTGGATGGCAAAGACAGTGCAGACAATGCAAGCAGCAAGAAGAAACAGAGTTCCTTGCTATGTTTCTTTAATGCCTCCACCACCCAAACGACAAAGCTGTGTGTGTGTGTGTGTGTCCTTGTGAAATCCTGTATTTCAGTGTTTATTATAATTTAGGAACTTCAAAATTTGACTTTCAGTATGTGCTGATTCCACAAGTTTCTCATTTATCAAAATTTGGATATTGTGACTTTCAAAATGTGCTGATTCCGCAAGTTGATCTCTGTTATATGAGACTGAACTTTAAAGTGTTTGATGCAGTTACTGACTTTGTGTGCACCAACTTCAAACTTGATATTGTGTGATCATTTAAACCTGAAAAGTGAAACTTATTGAACCCCAGAAGTGAGATTTCATCCAAAGACTATAGTTGGTGAACACCTGTAAAACACTCAAGTTAAAGGGTGAGTGTTCATTTTATTATGTGTTTAACCCCTTCTCCCCTTGTCCCAAATATGTCTTCCTGTAATAATTATGTGTTTACAGCAATTTTTATGCACTAATAACTCTTGAAATTATGTCCAGAAAGCGCGAAATGGCATAGATTTACACTCGGTTTTTAAAAAAAAATTCCCGGGGGAGCATGCCCCCGGACCCCCCTACTTTCAGTGGTTTTTTCCTCCTCCTGTTTTAAGCCCTGAACTCTGCTGGCGTATGCATCCATCCTCAGATCAGTCCTGTTGGGGCCTTGGTATCGGCAGTCCACGGGTAGCTGTCCATATCATGAAGCCATGAGGCAGCCAGCTAGAAGAGGACTGTACAGCAAGCGATGCTAGTCATTGTCCCAACCACTTTATTATTGTGAGAGGTCAAGGGTAGAGGGGGGAGCGTCATCCGTCCATCACCCCAGACCGTATTGATGTTGGACATTTTCGTTTATTCAGTCAATCAAAACCAGATCAACCAACCATCCAAGCCAGCCAAGCCAGCCTAGCAAGCCAACCTCAAAAATAATCACCTTTGCCTTGGTGCTTTGGGCTAACTGGCATAAAACCGGTCTCCCGTTATCAGACGAACCGGCAAACCCTTTGTTGACTGTGACAAGCAGTGGGGGAAAAGATCGCATCTGGCGGGAGGCTGATATTAATGCCTCCAGTTCACACCAACTGCTAATACGCAGCAGAATATAGGCCCTGAGCTTCAGTAAATGGCAGTATTAATCACCGCTTTGTCATTACCGTGAATAAATATCCATTAATGTCTGGTAGTTTGTGCACCTTCCTAAACAGAGATTATGCCAAGTAGACTGATTATATCCACAAACCACTATGGTATTCCTACTCATCCACTGGAATTCTAAAGATAATTCTGGAACCACGCTAAACTTGGCACCAAGTCGGATAACTCTTTTGACAAAAGATCAGAAATCACTGAAATCCCTATGTACTTGCACAACCCTTATCAGCTCTACTACAAAAGGCTCAGAATTCACTGAAATCCCTATGCACTTACGCTACCCTTATCAGCTCAACTACACACAAAATAATAAATGGCCACAATAAAACGAAACATGCTCTTGAAGAGCATGAAGATTAAACATTTGCAGAAGTAAACTTCTGTCCGGTCACAATCTCCCCTGCTGACAGTTATGGTCCCCATAACTTTGCCTATAGTATAGCATGCCGTTTGCACACAAAAATACATAAAAAATCCTTGGCGACAATATAACCCTCAACAGGTCAATTGTCAAGCAAAAATTACCACCAACAGTGTGACAGCACTTAAACCGACAAGGTAGATTCCGTTAGAATTCAACACACAAAAAAAACGTATCAGCACACATAGGAAAATCAAACATGCCAAATGGTTCATCAAAAGATCAATATAGTACAACAAAAAAAACAAATCGCAGTCATACAGACCAAGAGAACGGGGGGACAGCAGTTTACAAAACCAATCGGGCCTGGGCGTACAACACCAAAACACCTCCCTGGGACTTAAAAGTGCCAATCTCGCGCTTTTCTGTCGCCTCCTAAACTGAGCATCGCATTCAGTAGGACATCGAGTTCACCTTTTCCCAACAAGAGTCCATGTTTCACTTGTAGCCCTCAAGTCTGTCATTTTTCAGATCTTCCTTTTTAAAGTAAATCTGGAAAATGCATCTTTCCCAACAAAGTATTCAGGGGCAGTACGGCCATTTATTGCCTATACTGTCTTGACTCAGCATCTGTCAATCTTCATTCTTACATACCGGGATGCAAGACAACTTTTTTTAAAAGGCAGTGCTTCATACATTAAATGTCCACATTGAATACACAGATGCAACCAACATTTCTTCACAAAACCTTCAAAAACGAAATTCAATGTTCAACAAACATCTGCAGCAATACACGCAAATGAACTGCCTTCAGCCAAGTTGGAAGCATTATCAACCAACCCAACAAAAACCTCTGTTATAGCTCCATCAAAAGCAGCGAACATAGCGCTAATGAATTCACCCTATTTGCACATGTACCATGCCATCGCTCTGCAGCGAGTGCTTTCCTTCATAGTGCAAATTCATCATCTTTCAAACACAAAAAAAAAGTCTACCGCGACATGGCCTACATTATGTCCAGCAGAATGTCAATAAGCAAAGGGACTTCTATCAAGGATAAAACACGATTTGTTTCAACCACAGTGAAAAAAAATCTTCCTCACACATTAAAAACACAAATCATTAAAACTCATTTCCGTCAAAAAAGAAACTTCACTGAGAAAAAAAACTCTCATGAACCATGGCAGTCATTACCAGACTAGCAAAGAGCGATCAGTCCCGGACTCTTACGTTTATGTTAGAAAACGTTCTCACACCTTTGTTCTGCCTTGCAGACCTGTGGAGGACTTCTTGGGGCGTGGGGAAAGTGATGAAAAAGAAATCTCCTGATTTCCACACTAGTCTCCTCCTCTTACCCATCCAAACCATCCCATGGTTTATGGTGTAAGGGCCAGCCTAGCCACACTAAATTCACCCCCTTTCCCAGAAAGGTTTTTAAACCTTCCTATCACCACCTAGTACCTGGTTCCATATCACCACTTTATCTCCACCCCGGAGATCCACAGTGGACTGTTTATGCCAGTCTTGTACAAAGGCAGCGTTCTGGGAAATGCTCCCCGCTTTGTCAAGAGCCATCTTCAATCGCTTTAGCTTGTCCTCCAGCCATTTTCCAAGGTGCTAACTTCCAGACACCTTCATATTTCAACATCAAAACATGGATCATCAAAACTTAATCCAGTCAAAAAGAAAACTGACAAAAAAAACCAACAACATAATTCATAGTAGTCATGACTCGTAGTGAGCGACTGGGGACAAAAGTTACGGATACTCACACTATACTCGAGAGTCCAGTCAGTTCACTCTGACTTCGTTCAGTGCAGAAATTTGTGGGAAGAGGTTGCGGAAAAAGATAGATAAAAGATATGGTAGACAGAAAGGACAGTAGACGACAGTACAGCAAAGGAGGAGACAGAGTTACTGAGAGCGATAGGAAAAGGGGACATTACTAGCACAGAATGTCCAGAAGGAGGGGGAACTATTTGTACAAAAGACCCCCGGCATCCCCACGGGGAATTCAATGTTTAAAAGGAAAAAATTATCGACCCTAACCTGCTCTACAGAAAGAGGTCAATGAACACAAAGTGACTGATCAAAGAAGATGTGCACCAGGTGGTATGTGTGCACTGATGGGTGTGCACCAGGTGAGGTGTGTGTGCACTGATGGATGTGCACATTGGATGGTCAGTGCCTTGAGCTGTATGGACACGGACCCTGGCCGTGACTACAGGTCATGGGGACACACTGGCCAACACAACAGGTGGCCCCAACTGTTTTCACCATGTGTTAGAAGCTTCAGAATGGAAGAATGTTCTGGTCAGAATTTGAGAACGAAGTATCACCCTGTGGTTGGGAATTTACTGTATTTGCAGTTATAGTTGGCAACTTAACAGTATTTGCAGTTGAACTGCTTGTGTTCTCCAGTTTGGACATATCGGTGTTCATAATCAAGTGATTATCAGCAAATATGGATTGAACCATGGCTGCACAGTGTTTGTTGTGAACTGTTGTCTTCAACGCAGTGCTTGACCGGGTACAGCAGCCAGGGTGGGGTTTAGATTAGCGGGAAGGAAGAAGGGCTCAGTTGTCATGTAAACCCTCGGTGGAATGTCCTCAGCCATGTTTCTTGTCAGGGGACATAACTCTCCTAAGTGCATGTGGTGGGTATCCTGTCTCGGTGATCAGTCTTTCTCTTTGATCAGTCACTTTGTGTTCATTGACCTCTTTCTGTAGAGCAGGTTAGGGTCGATAATTTTTTCCTTTTAAACATTGAATTCCCCGTGGGGAAAGTGATGAAAAAGAAATCTCCTGATTTCCACACTAGTCTCCTCCTCTTACCCATCCAAACCATCCCATGGTTTATGGTGTAAGGGCCAGCCTAGCCACACTAAATTCACCCCCTTTCCCAGAAAGGTTTTTAAACCTTCCTATCACCACCTAGTACCTGGTTCCATATCACCACTTTATCTCCACCCCGGAGATCCACAGTGGACTGTTTATGCCAGTCTTGTACAAAGGCAGCGTTCTGGGAAATGCTCCCCCGCTTTGTCAAGAGCCATCTTCAATCGCTTTAGCTTGTCCTCCAGCCATTTTCCAAGGTGCTAACTTCCAGACACCTTCATATTTCAACATCAAAACATGGATCATCAAAACTTAATCCAGTCAAAAAGAAAACTGACAAAAAAAAACCAACAACATAATTCATAGTAGTCATGACTCGTAGTGAGCGACTGGGGACAAAAGTTACGGATACTCACACTATACTCGAGAGTCCAGTCAGTTCACTCTGACTTCGTTCAGTGCAGAAATTTGTGGGAAGAGGTTGCGGAAAAAGATAGATAAAAGATATGGTAGACAGAAAGGACAGTAGACGACAGTACAGCAAAGGAGGAGACAGAGTTACTGAGAGCGATAGGAAAAGGGGACATTACTAGCACAGAATGTCCAGAAGGAGGGGGAACTATTTGTACAAAAGACCCCGGCATCCCCACGGGGAATTCAATGTTTAAAAGGAAAAAATTATCGACCCTAACCTGCTCTACAGAAAGAGGTCAATGAACACAAAGTGACTGATCAAAGAGAAGACTGATCACCGAGACAGGATACCCACCACATGCACTTAGGAGAGTTATGTCCCCTGACAAGAAACATGGCTGAGGACATTCCACCGAGGGTTTACATGACAACTGAGCCCTTCTTCCTTCCCGCTAATCTAAACCCCACCCTGGCTGCTGTACCCGGTCAAGCACTGCGTTGAAGACAACAGTTCACAACAAACACTGTGCAGCCATGGTTCAATCCATATTTGCTGATAATCACTTGATTATGAACACCGATATGTCCAAACTGGAGAACACAAGCAGTTCAACTGCAAATACTGTTAAGTTGCCAACTATAACTGCAAATACAGTAAATTCCCAACCACAGGGTGATACTTCGTTCTCAAATTCTGACCAGAACATTCTTCCATTCTGAAGCTTCTAACACATGGTGAAAACAGTTGGGGCCACCTGTTGTGTTGGCCAGTGTGTCCCCATGACCTGTAGTCACGGCCAGGGTCCGTGTCCATACAGCTCAAGGCACTGACCATCCAATGTGCACATCCATCAGTGCACACACACCTCACCTGGTGCACACCCATCAGTGCACACATACCACCTGGTGCACATCCGTCAGTGCACACACACCTGGTGCACATCCTTCAGTGCACACACCCTAACATCAATCTTTTAACTTCTAAATTATGCGCAGCATCGACCAGTCCATGTCGGTCCACATTGAAGCTCAGCTGATCAAAGGGGGTCATATTAGGGTGGTCCTTCCATCAAAAAAAAAGAAACAAACATATCAATTCACAATAATCAAATACATCATTTAATCACTGTGCCATGACAGTTTCCCATCATGCTGAAATCAGCTACAGGGTCAGCTCCTTCGCAGAACAATGATCTGGCCTGCCATCTCCACCGCACCATAGGCATAAATTCAAAATTTCAATAAAAAATGAAAACCTTCCTTGCTGTGGCACATCCAAGGGCCTGATCCCGCGTCCTGAGGTTGGCACTCGTTCATCCTGCTCGCAGCGCCATTTTGTGAGAGGTCAAGGGTAGAGGGGGGAGCGTCATCCGTCCATCACCCCAGACCGTATTGATGTTGGACATTTTCGTTTATTCAGTCAATCAAAACCAGATCAACCAACCATCCAAGCCAGCCAAGCCAGCCTAGCAAGCCAACCTCAAAAATAATCACCTTTGCCTTGGTGCTTTGGGCTAACTGGCATAAAACCGGTCTCCCGTTATCAGACGAACCGGCAAACCCTTTGTTGACTGTGACAAGCAGTGGGGGAAAAGATCGCATCTGGCGGGAGGCTGATATTAATGCCTCCAGTTCACACCAACTGCTAATACGCAGCAGAATATAGGCCCTGAGCTTCAGTAAATGGCAGTATTAATCACCGCTTTGTCATTACCGTGAATAAATATCCATTAATGTCTGGTAGTTTGTGCACCTTCCTAAACAGAGATTATGCCAAGTAGACTGATTATATCCACAAACCACTATGGTATTCCTACTCATCCACTGGAATTCTAAAGATAATTCTGGAACCACGCTAAACTTGGCACCAAGTCGGATAACTCTTTTGACAAAAGATCAGAAATCACTGAAATCCCTATGTACTTGCACAACCCTTATCAGCTCTACTACAAAAGGCTCAGAATTCACTGAAATCCCTATGCACTTACGCTACCCTTATCAGCTCAACTACACACAAAATAATAAATGGCCACAATAAAACGAAACATGCTCTTGAAGAGCATGAAGATTAAACATTTGCAGAAGTAAACTTCTGTCCGGTCACATTATCATATTCTCTATCATGCTTGGGTCATGTAAGTCACCATAGGTTTTTACCTTCATGTTAATTTATTTGCTGGTTCTTGCAGAGGTAAGAACTATCTTTTTTTTGTTTGATAACTTCTCTGTATGTATGTATTTTGTATTTTTTAAAAACTTATAGTCAAGTATGAGAATCTTTTGTACTTCAAAATTTGCATAGGTTTTTCCCTTTAGATAAAAGATACTGGCTTGGCTATACGCTTTTTGAGACAAAATGAATTTCTTTACAGAGTGCTGTTGTAAAGGCTCATTCATTTAAAATTAACAGAAGTGTGGACCTTGAAAAGCCCCACATAAGGCCTTTGGTAAGATATGTGAACAATATGTAGTGAAGATTGGCCTTGATGAATTACAGGTGTCCAGGTTGGAGGTCAGCCATGATGGTCGTTATCTGTTCACGGCTGGGGGGACTGACCGCACAGTGCACATGTGGGAGATCAACATCAAGTGAGAAGCCTGCCTCCTCCACCGCTCCAGTTTAAAAAAAAAAAAAATTTCACCCAGTATTGCACGCAACTTCAATATCATCATCTTTGTCCCATGAACACTCTGTAAAGAGTGCTATGTATAACGGATGCGTAGCACTGAAAAGCCTGTAATAGCTGTCCATCTGTGTTGAAAAAAAAAAGTAAGTTTATATGTGAAAAAAAAAAGGTAATTAAAGCATATGAACATGAAGAAAGCTAATTTTGAGGTTAAAAACAGTAATTTTCACATGAAGACAGTGATTTTCAAGACGTCAGGAGAGGAAAAAAACAAAAACAAACCCCCCCCCCCCCCGAATCTTACGATTCTCATAAGCTGTGGGCAACTATGGCTGCCGTTTTCAGCTTCTGCCAGTTAATGCAGTTCCTCTGTAAGTGCTTCAGGCCGAACTTAGTTTGAACTAGCCAGTTGCACCAACGATACCCATGAGCGTGTACACAAGTCACAGTATTGCTGTCATGAATCATAATGACCTGTTTTTATGATAACCATATTTCTCTATGTCCCAATATTGGGCCAAAAAGCAAGAAAACAGATAATTTTTGTGTTTGAAAAATGAACAGTTTTCATGTGAAAGCAGTATTACAGTTTTTCACAAAGAAAAGCTATTACGCCATCACACTTGGGGTAGTCAGGGATATATGTATAGTTCTCAGATCCCAGCGGTGTGTATCAGGCTAGGTGTGTTACTACAGTCTGATCATTCATTGTCCATTCAGGACTTTTCAGTTTACTTTTTTAGGGATCGCCAGCCTCCACTATACCAGGCTGTGACAGCGTGGGTCAGATAACCTGATGAGTTATATGCCTGTTGCTGTCAGGCAAATTGGCTGCATAATATAAGTGTGAGGAGAGGTCCTTGCATGTTAGTGTAATCATTGAATTACATTTTTTTTTAATGTTCTACTATAGGCTGTCTAAGGAGCTGTCTCAGGTATTTATTCTCAAATACTGAGAATGTGTGGTTCACCTGTGATATTTCATCCACAGGCGATGGATGCTACCAGACTTACCAGTATGCTCCAGGAAGCTGCCAGAGATAGTTTTCCAGATGATGTCGAGTCTTGTCATAGCAAGCAGAGCTAGGTAACCGGTAGCTGAGCACCAAGCTCATTTTATGATAGCCCATACTATTGTAATGATTCATGCAGGATGCTTCAGAGTTTACAAGAAGTGAGAGGGAGATTAGAGATAGATGGAGACAGAAATATAGAGCATAGATGGAGACAGAAATATAGAGCACAGTTATGCAAAAGAGGTCTGCATACACACACAGAGTATGCGCACGCACACACCACACATGTACACATGCTTGCACATATACACACACAAAGACTGAGTAAGCTTGTCGGAATGAGCTCCATAAGAAGTATCTGTGCAGTCTTTGCTTACATTTTCTCTCCAATCCCCTAACTTCTCCCCTCTCCAAACCAACCCCCTCTACCGCTGCCAAACACCCTCATGCATTGCGAGTCTTATGTTGTGCTTCACGCATATGTGTGTGTGTGTAAAGAGAGAGGCAGGGTGTTTCTGTGAACAGAGTGAGTCGTCACTGATAATGATTGTCTAGTCACATACTACTTGATAAATGACTCGAGTTTGAGCGTGTTCATGTTTGGAAAATGTTGATTAAAGTGGGTGTGGAAGATCACATACCCATAAATTCTGAGTGAAATTCACAGAGATGTCCATTCTTACTGATTACAGAAATGCTCCACTATAAAAACTGCCCAAAATTGGTTCAAGTATGTAGATTAGTTTGTGAGTTGTGTTTGTAGGGGTTCGCATGTATTCTGTATGTGAGCCATGTGTGCACTCTGTGTCCATCTGCATGCTTGTTGTAGTGCTTTAGAGGCGCAGTCCCGGCTTGGAGGGGAAGGCCTGGTTCCATTTTATGGGCTGCTGGATGGGGGACGGGAGGGCAAGCTCTTTGCCCAGTTGGAGGACTTCTTCTACTATGCCCAGCTAAGAAGGTTTTATGTCTCTTTGTTTCTTCTGTCAGTTTCTTTTATTTTCCTCTTTGTTTCTGTGTCATAACTAGTATGATTGTTTTTCTTGAATTCAAACACCGAGACGGAAAGCACCGTCATTGGCAGGGTTCTTTCTATCATTTGCATGTTGCGTCATTGTCAATGTCTTTTGTTGAGTCTTCTGGCCATCTTTCTGTTCTTCCCTTCAAGGCAGTATTACCCACATGATGGAATAGTTCCAGAGTGACTGTGTCTAGTCATTCTGTAAATTCACCAGCATGATATGCGTCTTGTCTCTGTCCATTTTGCTGTAATGCTTCATCTCTTGTCCTTGATCCAGCCCAGTCCCTGGGCACCACCTCACCCTTCTCCATCTCCGCACTGGCATCAACACACTCAAACGTATGCATCACTGGCAGGCCATCAGAGACACATGCATACTCTTTTTTCCTCCTTTATGGCCCTGTAAACGTCCCATCGAAAAAGAAAGGTATCTTTTGCCTTAAGAAATCTACACAGTGATCCTGGAATGGTTAGATTTGTTTAGGAAAAAAACGAAAATCAATGGTTAATTTATTCTAGGTGTTAACAGTAGTGGTTTACATGCAAGTCGAAACGCGCTGGTGCATTAGTCCATAACCATCTATGGAAGAGACCTAATTGAGTAAAGTACAGAGAAAGCACTGAACAGAGAGCTAGCTGTAGAAAACAAATTAGAATGTTTAGGACTGATGAAAAAGTGGGCAAGTGTATAGCAGCCTTAAAAAAAATAAAAAATCGATGCCACCAGATCTGAAGGAAATAATTATGAAAGAAAAAAAAAAGGAAAAGGAAAAAAATTCCGATGGAAGTAACACGAGCAGTAGCCATATTTACAACAGGACGGAAACTGAAAAGGAAAACTTTGGTTTCTGTAGGGCCAGCAAATCGGTCCATCAGTCATGGAGGCCATGCTGATGTAGTTGCACATACATACATGTACAGCTTCGTGGCATCACTTACGCTAGAATAGAGTGTATTCTGGAAAAATTCTTTACTTTGATTGTAACATCTTCTGTTCCAGGTGGAAAGATTTTGGAGTTGGCATGTCTGTTTACCATAAAGGAACTACAACATTGAGTGATTAAGAAATACTAACTCTCAAATACATTATGGGAGAATTGCCCTCCGGGGGTTGCAACCTTGCCGTGGTCGGAGGGCTTGCGTGGTCCTGTGATCCCTTAGGCTTTGCTGGCGGGGGCATCAATACTTGGAGATAGGCTGGTTTTTTTCAAACTGCTTCTAGGCCTGAGAAGTCAAGATGCTGTCTGGCCTGAGCGTAATGTGGTAAGGAGTTGATGCCCCTGGTAGGGCTTCCATGTCAGATAGGCCAAGGGTGAGGATCCTGACTAAGAGTAACCCGCCTTTCTCCTTTTCTTGTTTTCTGCCTTTCTTATTTGGCCCTTTTCTATCTTCGTCTCCCCTTCAAGTCTTCTTTTCCACACTCTTTTTCTCTCTGTGGTCTCCTTAAGATCCGCCGCGTTTGCCGTGCGGTGCGGACCTGTGTCGGAGGGGAATGAGATCCTGGTGATTGAGAGGGCCAGTGCTCTCAACACATCACTTTGGCTCGGACCTCTCCTAGACGGGGAGTACACTCTGGCCCGGGTGTACTAATCGGCTCCCCTTCTTGGGGCTGGGTCAAAACAGGCATTTCTCTGGCTGGCCAAGTGAACCCTGCAGTGCTCAGCTCTCTGTTCCGGGAGTTGGGCATGATCAGGGGGGATAGGGTTGGTGGTTTCTGTCTGTTGTATGTCTCTCCTGAAGCCTGGAAGGGGTCAAGACAGTGGTTTCTTGGCCCTGGCCCCTTGGTTGGACTCCAAGGTGGGTGGGTAAGGGAGAGATGAAATATAATAAAATATATGGCCTTTTCTAAAAACATCCCCCCCAAAAAGAAGAGGAAGGCAGCAACCCCCATTTCAGGGGATTTTCAATCTGATAGTGACTCTGATATCGAGGTAAGACAGAGGACAGGTTTCTGGGCTTCCTGGCTCGTGATGGAAGGGACGGAGCAGGAAAAACCCCTTTCAGCTCCGAGTCCTTTCGCCATCCAGAAGGGCTTCCAAGGTTTAGCAGGTGACCCTCAGTCCATCAAAAGGTTACGGAATGGTTCATCTCTTGTTCAATGCAGATCCAAAAAACAATCGGAACAGCTGCTGAGGGCAACAAAGCTCGTGGACAGAGAGATCCAGGTGACTCCCCATAAACAATTGAACTCGTCCAGAGGAGTGATTCGATGCCGGGACTTGACAGGTGTCTCGGAGGCGGAAATCAAGACGGAGCTGGTGTCCCAGGTGTGACGGAGGTGCATAGGGTGACAGTCAAAAAAGGTGCAGAAAGAGTGGCCACCAACACCCTCTTTCTGACATTCTGCAACCCTGTGCTGCCTCCGGTCATCAAAGTCGGCTACCTGAATGTCCGAGTTCAGTTGTATGTTCCATCCCCGTTGAGGTGTTTCATATGCCAGAAATTTGGACATGTCAGAGACCGCTGTTCTGGGCAAGAGGTGTGCGGTGTTTGCTGCAAGGCAACCCATGATGGGCCGTGTAAAGACCCGGCACATTGTGCTAACTGCGGTGGCGACCATCCCTTCTCTTCACGAAACTGCCCTCTTTGGATTCAGGAGTCCACAATACAAAGAATCAAAACAGAAAAGATCTCGTTTTTTGAAGCCTGCAAACAGGTTGTTGGCAGTCAGACGCCAACAGCATCTTCATATGCTTCGGTTGTAAAGAAAGTTTCCACTTGGTCAGTCTGCTGCCAGACTGATGAATTTATCTTTTCCAAGACACTGCAAGGAAGAATAGTAAACTCTGGTGGAAGCAGGCCCACCACTTCCCAACCCAAAGTGAATGCCCCTGGTGGAGGCAAAAAATCCGCCACCCCAAAGACTGCCCAGCAGTCTACAACATCTGCTGCTGGGCAGATTAAAAAGCCAGCTCTCCCGCCTCGAACTCTCTGTACAGTGCCTGTGCGGGCAAGGGAGTTCAACCGAGTGTGGAGATGGTGGAGATGAGGAAGAAACCTCCACCAATCTCCCAAATCCAGTCTTCTTCACCTGTGGGCAAGTCTGCCAGCAGGTCTGAAGATGCAAACAGTCCGGTACAACTCTCAAATAAATTTACACCATTAGAAGCAGACGTTGATGAGGAGATGACCTGATCTCTCTCCTTTTCGCCCTCTGCACCATGGATAGTACAGTAATCCATTGGAATATCCGTGGACTAAATTCCAACTTCGAGGAGCTGCAGCTTCTGTGTCAATCTATAAAACCTTCCGTCGTGGCTCTTCAGGAAACTCAAATTCAAAGCCAGAAGACCTTCACTCTTTCTGGCTTTAATATTCTTTCTAAACCTGCACAACCATCCACGTTGGGACTGTCGGGCGGTGTTGCCCTTCTCATACATAAAACTCTGTTGTATAGTCCTGTCGCTCTGACTACCCCCCTTCAGGCTGTAGCTGGGAGAGTCACTCTCCACAAGACTGTGACAATCTGCTCACTTTATCTACCACCTTCTGTCCCGGTTTGTCGTCAGGACCTTGTCAGTCTCATCGGAGAACTTCCTCGACCTTTTTTGCTGTTGGGTGACTTTAACGGTCACAATCCTCTTTGGGGTAGTGTCAGTTCGTCATCCAGAGGTCTGCTTATTGAGGATGTCCTTTCTGTTTTTGATTGTGTTGTCTGAACGACGGATCTGCAACTTACCTCCACTCTTCCACAGGTTCACTTTCGTGTTTAGATTTGTCGATTTGTGACCCCTCGCTGGTCCTGGACTATGAGTGGTCTGTCCATGACGATCTGCACGGAAGTGACCATTTCCCTGTCCTTTTACAACCCGTAAAAACTGAAAACGTCTCTGTCTCGCAACATCTAAATTATAAGAAGGCGAACTGGGATCTATTTGCAACCACTATTTCCAAAGAATTCCAGGACACTGATTTTCTTCAGAGTCCAGACCCAGCAGAATCACTGACTAACACTGTGATAAAATGTGCTAAAACCTGTATTCCAGTGTCTTCTGACAAACTCCAAATGCCAAAAACACCCTGGTTCGATTCAGACTGCCAACAATTTCAAAAGTTAGCAAACGGGCTCAGCGTCGGGTATACCAACGACCTTCGGGTCCCAACGCTCGAGCCCATCAGAAACTCCGTGCCAAATCGAGACACACTTTTAAAATCAGTAAACGTCAGTCCTGGAGAAGCTTCTGCTCCAGGCTGACATCTAAAACTTCCAAGAAAAAAGTGTAGAACATCATTAAGAAAATCAAAGGGAAGAACACCTGTCCCACTGTGAACCATCTCAAGTTTTCTGACTCTTTAATAACAGAGAAAAAAGCAGTTGCTAATCTGCTTGCTTCAACCATTGAAAAGAATTCCTCCTCTTCTAACAAATCGGCCAGTTTTATCAAAAACAAAGCCCTTAAAGAAAATCACCCTGCAACTTTTCGTCAAACAACATGGAAGACTACAATCTTCCTTTCACGTTAAATGAACTGAAATCTGCCTTACTTTCTTGCAGCGATTCCTCTCCAGGTATAGATGAAATCCATTATCAACTATTGAAAATCTTTCGCAAGAAGGTCTAACCATCCTGCTACAGGTATACAACCATGTGTGGACTACTGGTTTCTTTCCACCTTCTTGGCGAAAAGCCCTCATTATTCCCATTCCAAACCTGGAAAAGATCTTTCTAACCCATCAAACTACCGTCCCCTAGCTTTGACCAGCTGTGTCTGGAAATTGATGGAGAAATGGTCAATGCTCGACTCATGTGGAAACTGGAAACCGATGGCCTTTTGGCGAAAGAACAGTGTGGTTTCCGCAAACATCGGACTACAGTTGACCATTTGATTCGTCTGGAATCTACACTTCGGAACGCCTTTTTGAACAAACAGCATGCAGTGGCAATTTTCTTTGACTTGGAGAAGGCCTACGATACCACCTGGAAGTCAGGGATACTTCATGATCTCCATGATCTTGGTTTTTGAGGTCATCTTCCACTTTTCATACAAAATTTTTTGGCAGAACGAGTTTCAGGTCCGGGTTGGCACCACTCTCTCTGATGTTCACGAGCAGGAGTTGGGTGTTTCACAGAGGAGCATAGTGTCTCCTGCCCTCTTTAGCATCAAGATCAACAACATTGTTAAATCAGTTCAGCAGGGTTCAGACTGCTCATTGTTTGTGGATGATTTTGCTGTCTACGCAACTGGAAGCCTGTACCCGAGTATCCAGCGCAGGCTCCCGCTTTGTGTGGATAAAATTCATCAGTGGGTGGATGAAAACGGTTTCACCTTTTCTCCTACAAAGACACAGTGTATTCACTTCCATAATTTCCGTCAGTTTTTTCCAGACCTGAAATTCAAGTAGGGAAATCTCCCATTCCAGCTGTCAGAGGCCAAATTTCTAGGGGTTATTTTTGACCAGGAACTTAACTTTCTCAGCCACATTAAAAACCTCAAAACTGCTTGCCAGAAAGCACTGAATATTCTGCGGGTCGTAGCGCACACTGACTGGGGCGCTGATAAGAAAACTTTGCTGCACCTCTACAGAGCCTTGGTCCGTTCCAAACTGGACTACGGTTGTTCTGTGTACGGCTCTGCAAGATCGTCTTACCTCAAACTCTTGGGGCCCTATCCACCATCAAGGGCTTCGTCTCTGTCTTGGAGCATTCCGCACCACCCCTGTGTACAGCTGTACGCAGAGGCAGGTGAACCTTCACTGTCCAACCGCAGGCTGAAATTGTCTTTGAATTATTATATCAGACTGTACTCGGAACCAGAAAACCCTGCCTATGACTGTGTCTTTGACCCTCCGTTCCAAAGTAAGTTTGAAAACAACCCCAAATGTATTCCGCCGTTTGGTCTTCGTATGCAGCTCACGTGCGGAATGCAGGTCTAGACCTAGGAGTTGTGTCGGATTTTTCCAAGTTTCCGGATCAGCCTCCGTGGACCTTTTTCACACCAGAGATTCGTTTCGATCTTGCAGCTTTTCGCAAAGAGTCTACCAGCTCTCTGGCGTACAAGGCATTGTATGCTGACCTCTGTTCAAAATTCTCATCCTATCAAAAAGTTTTCACCGACGGTTCCAAGTCTGAAGATGGAGTGGCCTGTGCAGCGTATTGCCCTGGGGCGGCTCCTCAGATACTGTTGGAACATATACATTCAGATGCTTCTGTCTATTCTGCTGAACTTACTGCTCTGGTTCTGGCTTTGAGATAATCTCACAATCTACGAAGAGGGACTTTCTGGTTCTGTTGGATTCGCTGTCAGCTTTGGAGCCATAGCTGGCCGCAACTTCAGCATCTAGAACTTTTACATTTCTTTGAACTTTTTAGCAAGTTGAAAGCGGATGGTTACAACATTACTCTAGCTTGGGTTCCTGGTCATGTTGGCATCGGCGGGAACGAAATGATGATCGTTTAGCCAAGAACGCCACAAGAGAGAAACTGTCCAACATATAATCCCCTGCTCAGATGTGAAACCCAAAATTAACGATTATGTCAGAGTCCTCTGGCAGGAGGATTGGAACACCAAGACGGATAAGAAACTTTCAGATCCGTCCAGACCTTGGCGAGTTCCTCCCATCTACGTCTAGTGGTCGTAAAGAGGAAACGGTTCTGTGCCGGCTGCACACCGGCCATTCGTATTTTACCCATTCCTACCTTTGAAAGAGTGAAGAAGCTCCGTGGTGCATTCCATGTCATGCGCCACTCACAATGAAACATGTTCTTTAGAGTGTTGGGACTTGCACGATGTGAGACACAAACATTTTACAGCGGAGTCCTGAGTTTTTGAGAGAGATTAAAATTTTTCATCTGATTTAAGATTTTAAGGAAGAAAGATTTTTAACGAAGTTTCTGGTGCATTTCTAGAAGATATCATTTAAAGAGATGTGTGAAAGTTTTTTTCTTTTTTTTTTTTAATGACTTGCGAGTTGATTTTAACATGGTGACAGCCCTGATGTGGCCCTTTGCGGTTGGCTGGGTTATAAGCAACATTATCTTATCTTATGGGAGAATTGCATGGCATCTGTATATGTGCGCATGAGTGTGCCTGCAAGTAAAAAGTGTGGTGGCACATGCTAGCGCAAGGTTTGCTTTCTCTGTATACGAGACGTGTGTACAGTTGTGGGCTTATATGTGCGAGTGCGCATAAGATTGTTTGTGTACAGACAAGGTCATGATGCAATGGAGAAACGTGTAGCATCCACCACCATACCTGTGTCGGAGATATCCTATATAATGAGAGCGATGGGCTTCTACCCCTCGGAACAAGAGGTAAGTCTCATCGAGTGCTTTTGCTATGCCATGTGTTGCGCATGTGTACAATCGTGCGTGTGGTGGGTATTCATAAACGGGGTGCCTTAGAGTGCCAAGATGAACTTTTTGTTTGAGCAGGAATGGCGTGAAACACAGGAGAGGCTTCCATGATTTGGTTGCTGTTTTGGGGTTCATTTCTCGTCTTTGTGAAGGCTGGTGTTTCAGCTGCTAAAACATGGTCATGGATGGACTGGCTTGCAGTGCAGAGAATGTCAATTATTGGACTAAAGGCACTCCAGGCACATGGTGCTGCATTGTAATTCTGAAAAATGAATAGGGTGCATTGGAAATGAATTGATTAGCCTAATAGCGTTGCAAATGTTATGACTTTGTCATAGTTTTAAATGCTCATCTCGTATTCTTGAATTATTTTACATGTTATCTCCGAGCATTATGCCATATATTGCAGGATGCAGAATGATTGTTGAATTAAGTTTACCAATAAACCAAAATACATTGCAAAATATTGTAAAGACTTTTACAGTCTAAACTGACAGAATCCTAGGCATCTCCAAGAAGCAAACACTTGAGCAGACACACGATAATGCTGCACAAATTGATCGTTGAATTATGTGGGCTACAGAATGGTATGTTACATTAGACTGTGCATTTCACTTTTGCACTTATTGAAAAGGCCCACAAATGCCCCTGTCTGTACACTTTTTCCACCGCACAGCAAATATTGTTGAAAATTGTATGATTGCAGATTGAGGACATGATAAACGAAGTGAAGTTCAGTCGCTATGTGGAAACGGGGAGGTATGTTCAAGAGGTGGACCTGGGCGCATTCATCAAATGTAAGTCGGTCAGTGGATTCAGATTAGGGTTCAAATAATCCCATCACATTTAACACACACATCTACAGCATACTTTAAATCTTTGTTTGCATGTGAAGATGTGTGCGAGTGGTTGTGTAATTCAGCATGTGTATATCTATCTCCATGCCTATGGTTGTTAATTGTTCAGGAGACTGACGTTAGTACAGAGGCAAATATTCATGCTGTGCATGAATGCAGCTGGTATCAGGCCTGCACTCATATTCAGACTGAAAATGTATCTGTATGTTTCTGTGCATTAGTGTATGTGAATCATCGGCCGGCCTTTGGTCTCTCTGTGGACAAAGTGAAGTGGGCTTTTGATATCCTTGGAGTGGCCTCCCCTGCTGGTAGCTCTCTTGCTCGTGAGGAACTTCTTGATCTCTTGCAAAGTAAAGGTGAGTTCTTGCTCAAAGTGCAGATTATACCACTGTTGTAGAACTGCACACCTGGCTTTTTTTTTCTTCTTTTTTAGTTCAGCTTACCAACCTGATCTCTCACATTTCTTGTTCTAGAGGGATGACACTGTGGATCTTCAATGATGGGTTGGTTTGAGAGAGCCCCCACCATTTTCAGTGGGACATGGAAAGAAACAGTAAACCCAGATATGCAAAAATTGGCTCAATCCGCATTCTTGGTAGTATGTGTGCTGTTTTTTTTTTTCCCCCCTAAATCACTCACTTAAGTGTGGCCTAGTGTCGGAAGATGACAAGGACGGAATGCTTGCAGGAGTTTGGCTTAGGGGAGGGAAGGAGGAATAGACTGGTGAAATCAGGAGACGGTGAGGAGCGGGGGTGGGGAGTGGAACAGTGTGGGGGGCGACGACGGGGAGAGGTATGAATGGTGGTGTGCATCTTGGGATAAAAAAAAGGCTTAACTAATTTAATGAGGGGAAGAGTGAAAGATAACTGAGAAAAAAAAGAATGACATAATCTTGTATATATATGTGACCAAAGTGCACAACAATTCCTCTTAGGAGAGCACATGACGGAATACGAACTGGCGGAATGTCTGGCCACACTGTTGGGCCTCCAACCCGAGGGAGGCACAAGTGAGGGTAATCCCTTCAATCCTGAAGAGGCTGCCACTCTCATTGACCAGCGCGTGCCGGCTCAAGTCAATGCGTCCAATTTCACCAGGGATATTCTGGGATTTGGCTCCAAGCAGGATCCTTCCACTGCTCCGTCTCCTGAGTTGCCATAGTTTCATGGCCATCTCTGGTGACTGTAGAAGAAATCGGGTTAGCTCTATCCGCAGAGTATGCTCTTGAATTATGTGATAATAGAACACCACCTCGAATGAACTGATGGTAACATTGATCAGGAAAAGAAAACAAACTTGCAGATAGGCACACATACTCATGTGCATACAAGACAAGACAAGACAAGACAATACATGAGTGATACACCAAGTTCATTCCACGTGCATGTTTCAGACATATTTCCATTAAGGTGCTTAAATATTTGAAAGGTATGCTGTGATGCTTTTTTTTTTATATACATATTTTCATCCTTTATAAAGTCTTGATACTGTTTCTTTTTAGATAAAAAAAAATAACCAGTTTACACATACTTGTTGATAAAACATTAAAAAAACAGACTTGTTGATAAAATATTGGAAAAAAATTAACAGTTTACACATAGACTTAGTGATAAATACAATATTGATTTGTGCACTGTATGATTTGATGTTTATCTTTAAATGCAAAAATGTTTGATGGATTTTACATTTTCTGTTGTTTTATTTGCCCATTTTGAGGTTCATATTTTACTGTCCAATAAAATCGGTACAAAAGGCGACCTTTCTTTAGCAATTGCTGATGACGTGTATTTCTGAATATGTGTGTGCAGTTGAGGGCAAGAGCAAAGGTAGAAAAGACAAAGCTTTAGAGATAATCTGATGTTATTCCAAATGTTATGTTGGCCACGTCATTCGTCACAACACCCTCTCTAAAACCATCCTTCAAGGTACTGTTGAAGGAGACCGACTGAGTGATGTTAGGCTTGGATCGCTTTCTAACGCACTCGCACAAGCATGCACAAATGACCAGTGCAGGAACATGCCCTACAATGCGTTATTCATCTCTTGCAGCTTGAAAACACTCGCTCTCCTTTGAAAAATTGCTGTCATAAATTGGGTTGGTAAAATATAAGAAAAAAAAAAAGATATTACAAAGTCGAACTAACTCCTCCCTCAGCCCCAGCTGCCAGAAAGTCCGTGATGGAGTTCAAAGTCCTGCAAACCACCCACATGGGTACCCGCCCACTTCAATTTTGCAGACACAGTTAAACATCGGGTAAGGTGCTGGCTCACTTAAAAAGTGCAGGCCTGAAATGGTATATTCACGATTTTTATTCCAGCTTTTTGTTGTTTTGTCTTTATTCCTCCTTTCATCCCCATATTAGTAATGAACATACACAGAAATTTCATACCGATAGTTATATGCCAACACACTTGCACTCGTACATACTAACAACACCCACACACACATTAAACTTCAGATCAGTAGCTGAAAACCTATCCAGCTTTCTTGTGATTTTGGACGGCTTTGACGAGGGTCTCCTGCACCACCTGATACATCTTGTGACAGGTATCTTGGCACTGCTGTGTTGCCTGCTGACAGAGTAGGCAGATTGTCATTGCACTGCTTTGGCTCATGCACATGAAGACACAACATATATTACCTTTCCTATCAAGGTCCTGTAGTCTTGAAAACCCTTCCATTCAACATTTAGATGATCCATTCCCACAACCTACTCGAAATATTTTTCAAGGCACAGTGCTTTTTTTTTTTTCTCCCCAGAGGGTTCAAAATTGGTTTCCTACGCTTTTGGAGGGTGTCTATGCTTACGAAACTTGCAGTTTCAACAGACAAAAGTTGCCAGTTTTAGAAGATTTTAGATTAGAAATGGGTACATTAGATAATATCTTTTAATTTGCAGATGAAGTCCGTCCATTACTTTGTTGCCTTTTAAAAAGTATAGGACAGAAAATATTCCAGAGTTAAGGGGTGAACATGAAGAATATTCAGAGCCATGGTGGATAGTGTACACATTCAAATGTCCCCCACCCCCCTTTCCACTCATGAATGTTAATCTGGGTGCTGGTCCTTTTTTTTCCTCCTCGACTGAAAACGGGGTGGTAAAAAGGGTGGCTGCAGCTACAGTGTGCAAGATCTGTATTTGCCCGAGTTTCATTCCAAAGTGGGGAGTGACTGTGTGTGGAAAATGAAACGGAAGCAGAGACAGGATTACTAGAAACATTACATTTCCACCTATTTGGTTTTCTTCAGGCAAGACAAATTACATGTATATTCCACGTATGTATGTATAACCTACCAAAGGCAGCTAGTATGAATAACCTACCAAAGACAGCCAAAGTCTTCGTAATGTCAGACACCACTTTCTACCTACCCCCTAAAAATGACCGAAACTTGCACACCTTGCAGACACATTGCCTCTGCTTGTAGCTGTTCTACAACACATCTCTCGGTACACCGACAATCCTCCAACCCATAGTGCAAAGCCTCCCCACATACCTCAAAGACACATGATCAACTCATTCAACTGCAGACTCTATTTTGCAATCCAACTAGGTGTTTGTTGTCTCTTGTACACTTCCTTTCATCAGGGTGACACACTGAAGGCTTGCTTTTTTTCTTGACAAATGGCCCCCAAACCAACAACGCCCATCCGCTGCTAAAATGCAGAATTAATCCTCACCCTAAACACCTTTGAATTCAACAATCGCATTTTCTCGCAAGTCAATGGTATCATGGGAACCAAAATGGGACCATCCAATGCCTCCCTTTTCATGGGACACCTGGAACACTGGCTACTAATTTCTTACATAGGCCAACACGAGAGCTCCACAGTTGATGAGCTGGGAGCCACATCCATCCTCTGCAACTTTCTCAACTTTTGTTCAGACCCTCCATCAAACAATATTGCCCTGCCAGTCAGATTCCTGGACATCTCAATCTCCCTCGAAGATGGGATGCTCAAAACCACAGTTTGCTACAGACGGATACGCACGCACTTATACCTGAACTATACATCTTCCCACCACTCGTCCACAAAACATAGCATTCCATACTTTGAATTCCTCTGTCTGCGCAAACTTTGCTCAGATGAAGATTTCGCATTGCAAGCAACCAGAATGCTTGAGTTTTTCACCAACTACCCAAACCCATCCCTAATAATGTGTCCAGAACATCGGCACTAGAAACAGGCCAACACACCACCTGCCTCCTCTTCCATCCATGCGCTCTCCCCATCTGCAGGATCCTCAAACCCAACTGACAATGGTGGAAGATCACAAACCTGCCTTCAAGACCAAACCCATTAGTTTCTGGAGCAACAAAAACCTGCTTATGCACTCCAAATTGAACAAAATCACCACACTGAAGTCATCCGGTGCTTTTTCCTGCTCAAAACCCAACTGCAAAGTCTGTCTTCTCACCAAACCAAATACGTCCTACATGGCCCCAAAGGCTTGTTCAAGAGTAAACGCACATTCTCTTGTCGGAGCAACAACATGTATGCTATCCACTATAAACTGATGCCCATCTCTAAGCACCTGGTCGACATCTATCTTCATCAACTCAAGCCAGTCACTCTAAACTTCAATCATCACCAACACAACTTAACCGTCTTTAGTATGCACTTACCTGAGCTTAGTTACGCCGAAAACCCATCGGCAAGGTAAGTAACTCCGTAATTTGAACATGGTTACCCAATTTTCTTTCTTTCTGCGTACGCAGGCTGATACTCCTGCGGACACTCCCTGTATAGCCAGGCAGTGGAGTTTTGTGTGTATGACCCTTTTCTATCCCGCCATTAAGGCAGCCATACTCCATCTTCGGGGAAGGTGCATGCTATGTGTCACGTGTCATCCATACCAACGGCCAAACTGGCCTTCTCTTCCGAAAGCTGGTGATGGGATTTTTACGTGTGTGCAAGATGTTATGCGTGCGTTCACACACGGAACTCGGTTTATAGCCTCATTCGAAGGACTATATGGGGAATGGAGTCAGAACCAATGTTAACTCCAAGGGAAAAATCCCCCCATACCGAAATTCGAACCCCGCAACCCCAGGATCACGAGTCCGGCGCTCTACCAACTGAGCTATCCGGCCCCCCCAGTTACCCAATTTAAAATTAATTTAAAAGAGAGGAAAGGGGGGTGAGCGCTGCTCAAGATTTGGATCGGACGCGTTTTCAGAGAGCTGTGTTGAAACTTGCAGTATTAGGTAATTTTCTCTAATTAATTCGCTTCCATGGATCTCTGCTAGCAGCGCAACCAACAGCTGAACCCCCACGCGATGTAATCGCAAGTATTATGGACATTGTAGTCACCTAAAACTATTCTAACTTGTAGTTTTCAAGTTTGGCAGTCGGACAGTTCCCGGGAAGTAGCCATCGCCATTGTTGTTTTGATCTTGCCGTCTGCTCTTTGCCTGTGTAGTACATCTATGGGAAAACGTGGAAGAAAGCAGTTGTCTGCTAGCTCACAATCAGGATCAAGTGGAACAGATACCTCGCTGGTTGCGTCAACTCCATCCCAGAAGTGCAAGAACATTCAGAAGAAGTTCAAGGATTCGTCAGAAGCACAGGAACATTCACATTGTGGGGTTGACGAGGTGTGTGCCATCAGGGGAGATAAGTACGACAAGGACAAAATGAGTGAGGATAACAGTGTTTTTTTCCCCTGAGTCACGTACACCTGCTACTGTGGCTATGACGATGTGATGAGGAAGCTGTGTGCAATTGGGACTGCTGTGGAGAAGCTGTCTGTGACAGTAGATGAGCTGAAGTCTTCTCTGTTCACTCTTCAAACCCAGAATGACCAGCTGAGAGCAGAAGTGAGAGAGCTGAGGGGCAAGGAGGAGGAGCTGAAGACCCAGCTGGCGGAGGTGAAGTTTACGGCAGAGCTGGCGGATCGCCGAGTGAAGACCTGTCCATCTACATCCGCCGCAACAACCTGCGAATCTTCGGTGTGGCAGAAGAGGGCAGCCAGCAGGGGCGCAAAGAATCAGCCATGGAGTGTGAACGCAAGGTGCTGTCGCTTTTCTCCGCGATAAGCTAAAGGTGACTGTTGATCCTAAGGATGTGGAAGCAGTGCATCGAGTAGGTGTGCGCAAGAAGGGTGCCTCCGATAGTGCTAAAAAGCCAAGAGGGATCATAGTGCGCTTTGTGTCCAGACGGTACGTGATGAAGTGCTGTACGCGAGAAGGAATCTCCGCGGTACAAAAGTACTGATGGTGGAGGACCTCACGCCGCGGGCCTACTCTCTGCTGTGTGCCACCAGGGACAATAAGCAAGTGTGTGAGCAGGCCTGGTCCAAGAATGGGAAAGTCTTCATGAAGACTCGGGGTGGGAAAATTGTTCAGGTGAACTCGATTTCTGACTTGACAAAGTGTAGTCAGGAGTACGAGGATTCCAAGAGGAGATCCCCCAGACCCACTACCAGCACCAGTTCCAGTCAGCCCAGTGGCAGTGAGTAGGCTTTGTGATCGAGTGGCAAGTGCAGATGTGGCATACCGGACAAAAAGGCCAGTAAACTTGTAGATATATTTCGTTACTACTTGTTTGATTCATTTGCTTTCAAGTCATCTAACTTTTTGACGCAAGTTAATACTGTTACTTTCTGATAAATTCAATTAGCCTACTTTCTTTTTCATAGCAGACTCTGTGCTGCTTGTGGTCACGCTTCTGATATTGCCATGTGATAACCTTCATTTGCATGTCACGTTGTGAGGAGGCTCCTTTTCAATCTTTTTTTCTGATCAGACAGTGACGGTACTTTTGTCTCTTGGTCTTTGTAACTTATCATTTATTGTGTTAACGTAAACACACTTTTTGATGTTAAAGCTTTAATAATGATAATAGTAAATAAAAATAATGGTCTTCTGTTCTGAGACAAGGGATGATCTTCTCAGTCTCAGTGACCTTTAAACTCCACAGTTTTCAATCTCGTGGGTAGGCCTAGGTGGAAAGAATGTTTGTGTTAATTTTTCATGTCTACATTATAGAAAAAATGTTATTGTGCGTGGAGGGTCAGCAAGTTGCCCCAAGATGGATCTACCGTATGATTGTGTGCGGATTGTATTGTACTTTTTGTTTTGTGTTGTATTTTTTGCAGTAGTGTTTTTGAGTCGACCAGAAATCTACAAACATGGCTTATCATTTTGCCACTTTTGTGTGATGACAAGGTGGTTGAATGCAAACTGTCACTTTTGTGTGATGACAACGTGGCTGAAAGCAAACTGTGTACGCTTATTAAAAAATCGGAGTGAGGTACTACTGTGCATGTGCACATTTTGTGTAATGACTGTATATATTCTATTACTATCATGTCACATGTTTCATTTTTTATGTCAACTGTTCTACTTTCTAAGCAGTTCCAGTACATCTACTTTAAGTCTGTTAAAGCCTGCGTGCTTCTTTTTCTGGACTCGCATGCTTGCGTTTCTTTTTCCAGTGGAATATTGTGGGGAACTCCTCTTATAGTAAACAATGGCAGATAGCAAAAAAACCAACAAATCATTGGGATTTGAAATATCTTCATTTAACTGTAATGGTCTTAATGACTTTTAAAAAAAGAAAAGACATTTTTGAATTCCTTAGAAATCAAAAGAATAATATAATTATGTTACAAGAAACACATCTTCCTGTTAAACAAGAAAATTTCATCAGATCCAACTGGGGGTATTCTTTATGGTTGGCAGGTAGTGAAACTAATAAAAAATGGAGTGGCAATATTATTTAAGAATAATTTTGAGTACAAAGTACACAATGTAGCCAGGATCCTGAGGGTCATTTTCCTTCTTCTTAAAAAACGGTTTACTCTTGCCAATATATATGGCCCATGCTCTGGGGATAACCCTGATTTCTTTGAATCCTTAACTGCTAAACTTGAACAGTTTGGAAATGAAAGTATGATTCTGGGTGGTGACTGGAATGTAGTGCTAGATTGTAAGTTAGATTCCAGAAACTATACTAGTACATCAAACAGGCCTAGATCTCGTAAAGCAATACTGAACATGATGACGAAATTCGACTTGATAGACATTTCAGAACATTGTACCCATCTTTAAGAAAATATACCTGGCGTAAATTTAATAGCATTAAACAAGGTAGGTTGGACTTCTTTTTGATATCAAATAACTTACTTCCAGATATCAGTGGCTCTAACATAGTTCTAGTTACAGGTCTGATCATGCCTTAATCAACTTGATTCTGAAGGAAGGTGAGAAGCAAAGAGATAGACAGTTTTGGAAATTTAATAACTCACTACTGAAAGATAAGAAATTTGTATGTGAGGTTAAAAATGTTATACTAAAATTAAAAAAAGAATACGCTCTACCAGTCTATAACCTTGAAAATATTAATGAGGTACCAAAAGATATGGTTCAGTTCTCTATTCAGATCAGTTATTTTTTTGAAATACTGCTTCTGAAAATTAGAGAAAAAGCAATATCATACTCATGCTTCAAAAAGAAAATGGAAACAGAACTTGAAAAGGAACTGGAAGCAAAAATTAAAAGTCTAAGTGTAAATGTTAATGAAGATAACCTGGAGGAACTAGAGCAATTCAAAGTGCAGCTACAAGAAATACGCGAAAAGAAAATAGAAGGCATGATAGTTAGATCAAGGATAAAATGGCTTCAGGAGGGTGAGAAGCCTAGTCAGTACTTTTGTGGCATGGAAAACAGAAACTTTATTGATCGCTCAATGAGTTATCTGGAGAATAATGATGGTGAAATAATATCGGATCAAAATGCAGTTCTTAAAGAAGTTGAAAGTTTCTATCGGCAGTTGTATTCAGAACAATTAGTGAAAAATGTTGATCTTGGACACATATTGAGGAAGACAAAACAAATTAACTCAAGAAGAAAGCATCCAGTTAGAGGGCCCGCTAACTCACTGTGAAGTGGGAGTAACACTGAAGAACATGAAAGATAACAAGAGCCCTGGATCTGATGGTTTCACAGTAGAGTTTTATAAATTTTTCTTCACTGATATTGGCTCATTTCTTGTCAGGTCTCTAAACGATGGATTTGATAAGCAATGTATGTCATCCACACAGAGACAGGGCATTATTATTTGCATACCAAAAGATGATAAGCCAAAACAATACTTAAAGAACTGGAGACCTATTTCTCTCTTGAATACAGCGTACAAAATTGCCTCTGCCTCAATAGCCAATCGCATAAAAAGCATTTTACCAAAATTATTCACGAAGATCAGAAGGGCTTTATGGCAGGGCGCTACATAGGTGAAAATATAAGGAAAATCTATGACCTACTTCAGCATTCCGAGGAGGAGCGTATTCCTGGTTTACTTCTCAGCATTGATTTTGAGAAAGCGTTCGATTCTATCGCTTGGTCCTTTTTTAAAAAGGCATTAAACTTCTTCAACTTTGGCCCTAACATTATTAAATGGACTTCTACTTTTTATAAAAACATAACAACCTGTGTGTCCGTTAATGGACAATACTCCAGTTGGTTCCCTATCAGACGTGGAGTGCGACAGGGGGATCCATGCTCACCGTATTTATACTTAATTGGTGCAGAGGTCTTGTCTGTCTTAATTAGACAGCATGATGATATAAAAGGAATTCAGGTGAGGGAGCAGGGGGTCCTCCTGTCGCAATTCGCTGATGATACTAATATCTGTCTGGATGGCACAGAAAAGTCATTTAAAGCAGCTATTAATGTGTTGAAAAGCTTTGCACACATATCGGGTCTAAAAATCAATAATGAAAAAACTAAAGTAGTTTGGGTTTGGAAGTAAGAAAATTCTACCACAAGGTATATGCGTGATGAGAACTTTTGCTGGAACCCAGGGATTTTTAAGATTTTGGGCATTCAATTTTGCCTAGACTTCAATAGGATGATTGAAATAAATTGCCATGGGAAGTTACTTAACATTAAAAGACTATTAGGGAGGTGGAGCAAGAGAGATCTCTCTCCTCTGGGTAAGATAACATTATAAAAACTCTTGTTGTATCAAAACTAACATACTTATTATTAAACTTGCCAGATCCATCACTAAATTTTGTCAACGAACTACAAGCTGTTTTGTATTCTTTTTTATGGAGTGATAAGCCTGCAAAGATAAAAAGAAGCATTGTGTGTAAACCATATACTGAAGGCGGGTTACAAATGATTGATTTGCATGCTTATATTGCTTCATTGAAATTGTCATGGTTAAAAAGACTTAATTTTGAGGGAAGCTTGCAAAGGTTTATATATGCATTATTTCCTAACTTTGTGAACCTGCCAAAACTAGGCGAGGAATATGTGCATGTTTGTTTGAGGTCATGTAATAACCTATTTTGGACAGATGTACTAAAGCATTTCAAGCGCTTGTATGCAAAATGCCTCCCCCTGAGCCCTGCAGAGTTCCGGCTGAATGTATTCACTACAACAAACACATAATAAGAGGCAGACATGTTGTTTTTATCAAGGGATGGGTTGATGAGAACATCTTGTTTATTCACCAGCTATTCAGTGTTGCTGAGAACAGATTCTATACCTTTCGTGAATTTCAAGATCTTCATCCAAACATTAACAGAACCAATTTTCTTTTGTATACTGGTATTATTAATGCTATAACTGAGCATCAACGGAAATGTAATATTCAGTTGGTAGATAATATCGGGTCATAGAAACAAAAATTTGGAAAGCTGTAAAGGAAGGAAGCAAGAGCATACAGGGACTACTTTTGAAATCTGATGGTTGCCTGCAGCGGTTCTAAAATGGAACCTTAGTTTTGAAAATTTGAACTGGTTCAAGATTTTCAAACATTGTAAAACTTTTCACGACACAAAACTGAAATGGTTTCAGCTGCGTATATTACATCGTCTTTTGCCAACAAGAAAATACTTATATGACTGCAAGCTTGGTGAAGACCCAATTTGTAATTTTTGCCAGGAAGATATTCAAACCATCCAACACCTGTTATGGAAATGTACAAGTGTACAGAAATTCTGGCTTGATATAAAAGCATGCTCTGACCACAAAATGTGAACACTGTGAAAATTTGGCTCTGTCAGAGGAACTGATCTTGTTTGGATACAAAGATGGTGTTATAACAGATTTTGGGCTTAATTACATCTTATTAACTGCAAAATTCTATATATTTAAATCTTACATGGCAAAGGATGTACCCAGTGTGCAAGGTTTTCTTTGTGTTATGAAAAGCAGATATTCTGACCTTAAATTTATGCATTCATTACAGGGTACATATTCTCAATTCTGTGAACAATGGTGGGGATACCATGGTTTATTTTGAAATATCTTCATGGCACATGTTTTTCTCCTCTCGTTTGCACGGGGGTAGGAACCAACCAGGGGAGGTTTGTGTTGTGACCTTCTTTTTTTTTTTTTCATTTACTTCTTTATCTTTTTATATATTAATTTATCTCTATTGCAGTTTACTTGTCTCAATATTTGTTTTGTTTGTTTGGTATATTGAGTTTGTACGAAAGTGTGCTGTTTTTGAGTTTGAATGTTTGGAATATTGAATGGTTTTCTCCTCTACGGTGTTATATATATGTATGTATGTATATGTATGTATGTATTATGTATGTAGATATGTGTATATGTTTGTATATATATGTATATATGTATATATATATATATATTGATGTGTATATGTATGTGTGTGTATGTATGTGTATATATATATATATATATATGTATTTATGTTTGTGCATAAAAAAAACCTTCATAACTGTTAAAAAAAAAAAAAAAAAGAGAGGAAAGGAAATAGTGAAATGAAAATAATTTTTAAATTCCTACGAATATATTGTTGCTATATCATAAGTTTGAAGAATATCATATGAGCCATTTACTCGTGGGGGGGGGGGAAATCTTCAGAACGTTCTTCCGAATCATACCTGGATCATCCCAGTCGAAATCTAGGTCACTCTAAACTTCATCACACAGCACTTTCACTAAGTCTTATGCCGTAAATCTTACAAATCACAGTATCTTCATCACTAAATCTCGTTATAGAACGGCAGAAATCAAGGTTAGCGATGGCGAAAAACAGCATTTCGACCACAAAACTTTAAAAATTCGTAACTCGAGAACTATGGCATGTATCGACTCGCGGTTTTTTTGCAAACGGAAGTAAATGGCCACAGGAAGAAGGAAGTCACGTTCTCGCGAGACTTCCTTTTCTACGAGAAATATGGCGGCGCCCATTGTTGCCACGTGTTTTACCGGGCGCTGGCAGTTGCTCAGCGTTTTGGCCGTGTGATTTCCGGTTGGGCGCTAGCGGGTTCTCGCCTGTCAAGAGGGTTAAATCATATCGAAGTCCTGGTGCTTTGGCTATCACAGAATGACAACACTGAACATGCTGTGCAGGAATCCTATTTTATTGCTCTGCCCACTTACCTCAACATCCAAAAACAGGGTTCATACAGACTTGGAGAAACAAAATTCCCGACCTTTTTCCAACCCCAGCGCTGGTTTTCCTAACCATGTTACACTACAGGAGTTATGAAGAACAGAAAGCTAGAATGCGCACAGATGTTGATCAATGGCAATCTTCGTGGCAAGAACAGCAACTCTTGACAACAAATGGTTACACTCCTTAAGTAGAGCAAACTGTTGGTTGCGATGGCTGCGATTTTCGGACAACTGGAATTTATTTATTTGTGCCTTTGTTGTTTAGTAGTTTTCTATCTCTTTGGTTTTGAAGATGCTTGCTTAAGGTTTTGAAGATGCTTGTTCAATTTTCCCAAACCTTCCCAACCCACAGACACCAAATGCCATTTTCCCCAAACTTTCACAACTGGGAAAAGGACCATCCATGTTTCCAAAACCTTCACAACTGGGAAAAGGACCATCCATGTTTCCAAAACCTTCCCAACTATTCCCAACCTGTGGGAACCCTGAAAAATAGCATGTGCCTATGCACCCTCACAACACCAGCCTCGCAGTACCCTCCATAAACACATTACCAAGTTTACTCATCATTTGCCTCATGTATATACTACAGCCATCTTCCCTTCCTCCTCCATTCACCATCTCCATTTGCTTCATCAACCTCTCCTTTATTTGCTCATCTATCCACTCCATCCTTTTAATTACATATGCTCCCTCTTTTACATCCATTTCTCTTGCTGTCTTTTTTGTGCATGTGTAGTCCCCTTTTCCCCCTTCCTTTCTCCACATTTCAATAGTGCTGGGGTTTTTTTCTCTCTCTAACTCGCTGACCCTTTCTGCTCTTTTCTACCCATAACTATTATTATTACATTTGTGATCATTTCTACTCCTTTCTACCTATGATTATTATTAGTAGTTGTATATTACTATCATTGTTATCACCACTATCATCATTCCTCTTCTATCATTATAGTAGTCTTTATTACTATTGTCATATCACCATTATCAATACTGGCTCAGGTCTTCGCTGCTCTACATGTTATTAAAATATATACATGGATGCATGGGGGTATGGACAGAAGCGTTCACACTTCACACCTACAAATTCTGCTCTGGCATAGGCACGCACAGTCACTCGCATCAGGTGATGGGATTCTACTAATATAAAGGCAGAGCACACAGATAATACAGTGATTGCCTCCCCTTTTTCTCAATTATCTTGGGAAGAAAAATATTCCAATATTCTGTCAACTTATGCCCATATGAACAGAAAGAAAAATTGTCTCCCCTTCAGCCTTGTTCCCATTCCCAAACCTTTTTGCACCCAGTTCAAAGAGATGTCTGATTGTTCGTCCCTTGTTTTCATTGTCTTGTATGTCGGTTGTCTTGCCTGAAGAAGACCTAATAGGTCTAAATGCATCAGGGTTTTTTTCCTTTTGTTTGGCGGCACAGTAATTCTGTCTTTTCTCTTCCCTGAACTTCATTGAAAAGAATCTTGTTTTGACAGACACACAATACCTGGCATCTTGAATATGGTCACAAAAAATGCCCAACACACTTTCAATAACACACTCCAGATCACTCTGTATGAATGGGGAAAAAAAGGAAGCAAAGATACCCCAAGTTCAAACAAATTATAAGGAAAAAAAAAAGAAAAGCAACAAATCATGTTTACAAATGTACCATAAACATTACCCTAACTGAAAAAATTGTTAAGGAGTAAAAACAAAACAAAAAAAATGCAAACAAACATACCAAAAACTGCTTTTCATCAAAATATAAATGGCAGTGATAGCCCACCTGTGTTAGTAATTCTAGGTCTGCGTCGCCCTGGAAACAGATGGCAGACACCTGCCTCAAGGAAGGCATCAAGGCCACAGTCACCTCACCCCTGGTCTCTGCCTGATGCCACCTGTTTCCACAGAAACATACATCACTTTGCTTCCAGCAAGGAGGTCGTATCAGCACCAGCATCTATCTTTCTGTCCACAAGATCACGCAAAAACTGCTGAACCAGTCTAACGAAACATGGTGAAAGGTTTACAAAATTTATATCAGCCACTGGAACAAACCATGGTGAAAGGTTTACACAATTTATATCAGCCACTGGAACAAAACATGGTGAAAGGTTTACAAAATTTATATCAACCACTGGAACAAACCATGGTGAAAGGTTTACAAAATTTATATCAGCCACTGGAACACACCATGGTGAAAGGTTTACAAAATTTATATCGGCCACTCGAACAAAACATGGTGAAAGGATTGCAAAATTTATATCGACCACTGGAACAAAACATGGTGAAAGGATTGCAAAATTTATATCAACCACTGGAACGAGACATGGTGAAAGGATTGCAAAATTTATATCAATCACTGGAACGAGACATGGTGAAAGGATTGCAAAATTTATATCAAACCATGGTGAAAGGATAGCAAAATTTATATCAACCACTGGAACAAACCATGGTGAAAGGATTGCAAAATTTATATCAAGTGCCAGAAACTCTGTGAGTGGGTGTTCAGTATATTTGACATACATATGCTCTCTCTCTCTCTAGACGAAATGGGAGGAGGTTGGGATGGGGAGCTGAGAGAGAAAATGAGGTGTAAGCTGGTAATGGGGGGAAGGGGGAGAGAGGGAAACGGGGAGAGTTTGTAGATGAAAAGGAAACCCTGAGTAGGATGAAGGGGGGGGGGGGGGGGGGGGGGGGGGGGGGGGGGGTAGATGTAGGGGACTGGGTGAAGTTGGGTTCAAAGGCTAAGAATCAGTTTACATATAATAAATTCCCTCTCCCAGAATCGGTATGCCTGCACTCACCTTTTTCAAATGTTCTTCTGTGCCTGATGGATCCAATAGGATGGTCTCTCCATGGATCTTCTGTGACCCAAACAAAGAAGAAGAGAAAAAAATGGAGTGTTCACTTTCCTTCGTCATTTTATGTGAATTCTCATCCAGGAAAAGTATACCTGTAGACAAACTATTAAAGAGGGCATGGCACAGTACTTGGAAACTAGTATGTTAAAATACCAGTCTCAAAGATATCCATGTCCAAAAACAAGGATCATTTTTTTTCTTTTGGGGGGAGTGGGGGGGGGGGTTAGTTACATCACATCCATGGAACTCTGAAAATTTCTATAAATCTTTTTTTTCTTCTTTCTTTTTCTTTGTTTCTTCAATTTTTCTTTTCTCTATTCGTATATTATAAGTACTTGTGAGCATCCCATGCCCTTCTTTATCCCTCCCCCATCTTTTGTATTAATTCTCCCTCCCTTCTGTTCTCTCCTTTCTTGCATGCATCAACCATGAAGACTAAAAACAAGTAATTCTCCTTGTTTCAGTTTCGGAATCAAAGTCCACTTCAGATTCCTGCAATATTTTTGACATATTGGAATTTACTTTTCATTTTTTGGGAGGGTGGTGGTGGTGGGGGGGGGGGGGGGGGGGGGTTGGTGAAAAAGCATTTAAAAAAAAAATCTCTTCCTTACCCACCACCATGGAGTCCAGCTACGGGGCCAGGGTCAAGAAGTCGCCGTCTTGACCCCTTCCTCCCTAATCATGCTCAACTCCTGGGGACAGAGAGCCGAACACTGCAGGAGTTACATTAGCTAGCCAGAGAAACTGCCTGTCTAGACTTGGCTCCACGCAGGGGTAGCCGTCTTGTACACCTGGGCTGGAGCGTACCTCCTGTCTAGAAGAGGTCCGAGCCAAAGAGAGGCACCTGCCCTCTCAATTACAAGGATCTCATTCCCTCCATCACAGGTCGCGCCGCACAGCAAACACGGAGGATCTTAAGACAACAGAAGAAAAGAATGTAGAAAAGAAGGTTTGAAGGGGAGACGAAGATAGCACCGCCGGAAGTAAAAACTGCCGTAACTTGAATTTTTTGCATTTTGAGATTTTAGATATACCATATGAGTGGGCCAAGGGGCATAATTTAGCCAAGTCCCAATCACATTATCCTAAAAATAAACATTCTGTAATCATACTTGTAACATAACTCAGCTCGCAGTCATCTTGTGGGGATAATTATCAGGTTTTTTTTGTCTACTGTAAAATTTGGTTTTCAGACTTACGGCAGTTGTATTTCCAGGCAGCCATGGGAAAGATCCGTTAAAGAAGGCAGAAGACAGAACAGGAAAAAGGTGGGTTACCATCTGTCAGGGCCCTCGCCTTAAACCTGTCTGACATGGGAGACCTACCAGGGGCATCACCTTGTGCTAAGGCCAGACAACTACTTAAAGGCCAGACAGCTACTCAGCTTTACAGGCACAGAAGCATTTTCAAAAACTAGCCTGTCGTCCAAGAATTGAAGCCCCCACCAGCAGAGCCTAAGGGATCACTGGACCGCGCAAGCCCTCGACCACAGCAAGGTTGCAACCCCTGTTTTGTCTGATGGGGTAAAAAAAACAAAAACAAAACACACACACAAACAAAAAAAACCCCAACAACCATTCCTATTAAAGTATACCCTGCACTTTAAATGATAAAAGAATGCAACTTACACTGAAATAATGAAGGCAGTACGGGGGACTAATCCAAAGCTGAAGGAAACTGAAAAAGCCAGTATGAGTTTTGGTGTCAACATAATCCAGCTGACTATACAAGGCCCTTTCAAGCCTGGACAGACAGGGAGATAATATTTCGAGTTAAAAACATGAGAAGGGAGACAAAGTGAAATGTTTGTGTAAAATAATGATAATAATTGAAGAAAAAGATAGCTTGGAAGATAGGGTGAAAATGGGATCACACACACATATACAATCACAAAAACAGAGATGTCAGTTCTACACACACACACAGACAGACATACATACATACATACACGCACACAAAATCATGAAACATCATGTAAAAAATGCAGCATCTTTGCTGCAGATTTTACATGTACATTTGTTAAATTTACCACACACACAAAAAAAAAACAAAAAACTTTTTTTTTCATATGTGTGAGACTGCCTGTTTGCGCTGCTGTGTGCGTGCAGTCAACGTGAACATTTGCTCAGTGTTCCCTCACTCACCGCAGTGCAGCCAACCACCAGATCAAACAGCTCGATCCCTGCATCAGCGAGCGCCAGGCATGCACAGGTAATGGCCGCAGACAGCACTGCAATCATGCAGTCAGATGTCCATACACTTTGAACCCACATACATACACAATGATGGACAACTGATTGAACATGACTATGCCCTGCGCAGGCGTGTTTATATCTTTGGGGGGGGGGGTGTAGGCACACATTCCATGAAGACCTGGTTCTGGATTCTTCACTTGATAGGACTTTTTCAAGGAATCAGTATCTCCAACCTGATCGACTTTGACCTGGTTACCAATAGAAATGGTTTCAGATTTGCTCTGTAGGTTTAGCACTTTGACATGGTTCCTATTTTCATTCTCGGTATTTCAGTTTGTTTTTAGACGTCGTGACTTGACTTGGCTTTAGCTATACCACTAGAGCATTTTAATGGACAAGTCTGTGTGGAGGATTTACAGACGCACAGAAAGCCATAAATACCAAAATAGTGTGCCCCATTTTTGCCAAACTTGCCTACGACTATCCCTCAATACCAACCTCTAAATACTGTTTTCCCATTATACTTCTCTATGGCATTACTCTCATATCATTTTTCCATACTCCGCCCTCTCTTACACACAGACACCCAGGCCCCTTGTGTTTCTCAGTTTCTGCACCATCACTCCTAGAGGGACTATCAATATCAGGTCACCACCAGACCACCGATCCGGGAAGACAACGCATTGCTGCTAAGTCACTTCTCATCTTAACATTATCTTCACCATCGTCAGCAACTTTTCATCACTGACATCAGTCTGTCTACCCCTTGCATACATGCTACATACTGTGAACATCACAGGAAAGACAAACTCACCACCACCGTCGTTCTCAAGCACGGTGACATAGATATCCACCTGGGATTTGGGGAACGTGTCCTGTTGACATACAAACATTTTTTAGGCGATAAAAACACTTATGTTCAATTCATGTGCCTGTGACGTCAAATGAGATAAAAGATGGACATGGCAGCACGGGACATCTTCATTTTTGAGAATACCACAATGATGAGCACTTGTGCAGATTGGAATGAGACTTGTTTCAGGTGAAATGTATAAACATCAAGCTTAATGGTTTGTCTAAAAAAAAAAAAAAAGAGTGCTGTGGGTGTGTAATAGTGGACAGAGGAGGCAAGGGGAAGGGAGAGATAAGAGATTCGGGGTCAAGGACGGATGAGGAAGTGGGAAGAAAGGCGGTGGATCAGAGGTGTGTGAGTGTGTGCGCGCGTATGCGTGTGTGCGTATGCGCGTGTGTGTGTGTAGATCCATCATTTGACAACGGTTGTTTTAAAAGAGGCAGCTGTTTTCAAGAATATTCAATTTGATTCTCACAATTTTTTAACACATAGTTTTCACCTTGTGCTGAGTTACATGAGGGACAACGACATGTGACTGTCCATTCAACATGAATGAGAACAACTGATGCTTCACGCACCACTGAATCGATAGTGACAGCTAAAAAAGCCATGCAGACTGTACATTTCTGAGGCAATATGTGAGATGACCGCAAAGTGGGGAGTCGTTGAGGTCACAGGTGTATTCTGGATTTTCTGAATGAAGGCGAGTGATCAGAGTATTACGCTACTCATGTCAACAACACAGAAGCAAGCGATAGTGACATTGCATGTGTTAATCATGGTGACCCCACAACGTTATACAGCGTGTATTGACTGTCATCATAATACTATTATTGACTGTCATCATAATACTATCTCAAGAGTTAAATTGCACACAGTCGCCATCCCAGTTTGAGTATAAACTAAATGTTGTACAGTGTATAGTGACTGTCATCATAATATTTTATCTCAGAGTTTAATTGCACACATCGCAGAGACTAATCAAGGCAGTCATAATTGGTGGGGTCTATTTTTTTTCATGTCAAGAATTATTTTCATTTCTTGTTTCCTAAAATTTGACTCTTGTCTATGGTTTATGCATGCAGCATCAAAAATGTTCTCAGTGAACTATATATTTGCTACACCTTTTATACCAAATTTTGTAAGTTTTTCAGAATTGCTATATTTGATGATATTAAAACACAAAAAGTAACTGATCTCAAAAGTTCAGTCTAAATTTGTTATATACCTGTAAAATGAAATTTGATAGTAAACAGGTTAAGACTGTAAGCAACATGAACTTAAAACCTGCTTGGGACTTTTCGACTGCTAAGCTTTCTTGAGCAAATATACCAAACTATTGGATTTATCTTCTACAGGGTTCCCAGATGCTAGTAACATTACGGTAAAAAGACTTGAAAGGATCTTAAAAGGACCAAGTAGTTTACAAGGACCTGTAACGGAATCATTTAAGCTTCAATTAAGCATAATTTCAATGGTAAAAATTCAATGAAATTTTCCTAAAAAGTCTTACAGAATTGTCTGAGTCAGAGCTTTTAAGGGTTTCTATGTCCATATCACATCATCCTCAAGTTCTTTTTTATCTCCTCTGTTCAGTGGCTACCAAATTAAAAACTTTTATTCTGTTTGTGTCCATGTTTCTGATAATGAGGAATCTTGAAGTGCTGGTGTAAGACGGGGCTCTCCTTTCATTTCCAGATTCAGTATTCACAAAAGGCACACCTAGCACGGGGGAATGGTAGATGGACAGACTGGTGGGCACAAGGCTAATGGTTGTTCTTTGCTGCTGTGATTTAAGATGCTCGACTGCATGCATCTACCACAGCATACTGACCAATCGCACAGCCGGCTCCATGGCCTCCAGCAACTGGGCAGAGAAGTCTTTCTCTGTCTGTCTTGCATGTGCTGCCGGCGAACACGACAGGAAAAGGGGGAGAACTTCACATCACAGGTGATCTGCCCCTGGATGCTGAAATCCTCCCTCCGGGCAACTTCCCTGGGTCCATAGCTGTGAAAAAAAAGATGACACGGGTCACAGCAAGGCAACAGGACTAACACATGCACATACACAGTTATCATACTTGCAGGTACAATAAAACATGTCTAACGTCCACCTAAAGAAGACCACCATGACACACCCCACAAGAGAAGACACTGCACTGCTGCCAAATGATTCTGGTGGTATTCAAGGGTGCCTGATCTGATTCAACAAACGCACCACCTTCTAAGCCCCCAACAGATGACCATTTCCTAGTCATGGAGCGGGCGTCAGGGCAGAGCATCTGTACCTCACGCCCTACCTGTCATGGTGACAGTGTCAATGTTCTCCCCACAGCCATGCCAATGGTGAGGTCAAGTATTTGGCATCAGCAAGTTCACTGGAACTGCCATTCAATGGACACGACGAAACACTCCAGGGAGATGCTCGCTCTTGCTGGCTATGCAGCTAAGCAACTGCTGTCAGAAGGGAGATTAGGAAGGTGGTGCCCTGTGTATGTTAAATCAGTTTCATTTTCAACTTCATCAAAGGCATGAGTATGTTCAGAGTAATTCATATAATCAAAATAACAATGGTAATGATAATTATGACTGGCATTTTTATAGCACCTTGCCTACAAATCTATGGGCTTACACAGACACATTCTCGCACACAGTCCCAGTCCCTGTTCATTGTAGTCATGAAAATGATAAGATAAGATAATGTTGCTTATAGCCCAGCCGACCGCAGAGGGCCACATCAGGGCTGGTCATGAAAATGGACACCGGAACAAACTGCAGAACACTTTCAGATTCTGGACTTGGAAGTGCTGTTTGGAAGGAAAGACATCTTTCACAGCTGGATCTGCGGATGCAACAGAAGTGAAATGTCTGATGTTGAATGGAGGGGAGCTCCTGGAATGAGGACCACTGAAAGAGAGATTGAGAGAGAGAGAGAGAGAGAGAGAGAGAGAGAGAGAGAGCGAGAGAGAGGAATGGAGTAAACAAGAGGGTGTCTACAGAATAAGTAGTTAAATCTGAAATGGGAGCAAGAGTTATCCTACTTGTTTACTGTTTACATCTGAAAGATAAGCAGAGGCACTTCCATGGACAACAGTGTAGAAGATGCAGGCTATTGTAAGTATAATTAACTCTTGAACAAAGACAGGGAGCCAGTGGAATTTCATCAGTACAGGGGTACATGACCTTGTGCCTTGAAGGCAGGGCAAGCAACAATGTTTGGTACATTCTGAGGGGCCGGAATAGCTCAGTTGGTAGAGTGCCAGACTCGTGATCCTGGGGTTGCGGGTTGGAATTTCAGTACAGGGGAATTTTTCCCTCGGAGTTAACATTGGTTCTGACTCCATTCCCCTTACAGTCCTTCGAATGAGACTATAAACCGAGGTTCCGTGTGTGAACGCACGCATAACATCTTGCACACACGTAAAGTCCCATCACCAACTTTCGGAAGAGGCCAGTTTGCCCTTTGGTATGGATAACACGTTACACATACCATGCACCTTCCCCAAAGATGGAGTATAGCTGCCTTAACGGCGGGATAAAAAAACAGTCATACACACAAAACTCCACTACCTGTCTATACAGGCAGTGTCTGCAGGAGTGTCAGCCTGCATATGCAGAAATAAAGAAAGGTACATTCTGCAATATACCATTCCATATCTGCTAGACCACTAGACTGTAGTGCACCGAGGTCACAGACATACAGCAAAAATACATTTAAAATGAACTGAAAAAGAATAGATCAAGAAAAAGGATCCTGTGGACGAAAAAAAACAGGATCCCATCAGCACCTGGTATCCCCGTAAGTTACCCATTCTATGTACTGACCAGTCCTAATGTGACATAACGTCAGTAATCAGATGAGAAAAGGTGTTTTTAACTTGGCATGGCCGCTGGCATCAGAAAGACACAACTGAACGCCATCTAATTCACTCGGCAGCAGTGCAGTGTCACTTCTGGTGGGTGGCCTCACAGTGACCTGACATTCCAAGTGGACTGCGAAACAGTGAGCAGTGTGGAAGTAGTGACAAAGAGGCAGAGATACCAGACAACAGTGTGGAAGTAGTGACAAAGAGGCAGAGATACCAGACAACCGTGTGGAAGTAGTGACAAAGAGGCAGAGATACCAGACAACCATGTGGAAGTAGTGACAAAGAGGCAGAGATACCAGACAACCGTGTGGAAGTAGTGACAAAGAGGCAGAGATACCTGACAACAGTGTGGAAGTAGTGACAAAGAGACAGAGATATCAGACAACAGTGTGGAAGTAGTGACAAAGAGACAGAGATACCAGACAACAGTGTGGAAGTAATGACAAAGAGACAGAGATATCAGACAACAGTGAGGGGGTAGTGACAAAGAGGCAGAGATACCAGACAACAGTGTGGAAGTAGTGACAAAGAGGCAGAGATATCAGACAACAGTGTGGAAGTAGTGACAAAGAGACAGAGATATCAGACAACAGTGAGGGGGTAGTGACAAAGAGGCAGAGATACCAGACAACAGTGTGGAAGTAGTAACAAAGAGACAGAGATACCAGACAACAGTGTGGAAGTAGTGACAAAGAGACAGAGATATCAGACAACAGTGAGGGGGTAGTGACAAAGGGGCAGAGGTACCAGACAACAGTGTGAAAGTAGTGACAAAGAGACAGAGATATCAGACAACAGTGTGGAAGTAGTGACAAAGAGACAGAGATACCAGACAACAGTGTGGAAGTAGTGAAAAAGAGGCAGAGATATCAGACAACAGTGTGGAAGTAGTGACAAAGAGGCAGAGATATCAGACAACAGTGTGGAAGTAGTGACAAAGAGACAGATACCAGACAACAGTGTGGAAGTAGTGACAAAGAGACAGACATACCAGACAACAGTGTGGAAGTAGTGACAAAGAGGCAGAGATACCAAACAACAGTGTGGGAAGTAGTGACAAAGAGACAGAGATACCAGACAACAGTGTGAAAGTAGTGACAAAGAGACAGATATAACAGACAACAGTGACGGAGTAGCCAACAAAGAGACAGAGATACCAGACAACAGTGAGGGGGTAGTGACAAAGAGACAGAGATATCAGACAACAGTGAGGAAGTAGTGACAAAGAGGCAGAGATATCAGACAACAGTGTGTTAGTAGTGACAAAGAGACATGACAAAGAGACAGAGATATCAGACAACAGTGAGGGAGTAGCCAACAAAGAGACAGAGATATCAGACAACAGTGTGGAAGTAGTGACAACGAGACAGAGATACCAGACAACAGTGTGGAAGTAGTGACAAAGAGACAGAGATATCAGACAACAGTGTGGAAGTAGCCAACAAAGAGACAGAGATATCAGACAACAGTGTGGGTGTAGCGACAAAGAGATATCAGACAACAGTGTGGGTGTAGCGACAAAGAGACAGAGATATCAGACAACAGTGAGGGAGTAGTGACAAAGAGGCAGAGATATCAGACAACAGTGTGGGAGTAGTGACAAAGAGACAGAGATACCAGACAACAGTGTGGGAGTAGTGACAAAGAGACAGAGCTATCAGACAACAGTGCGGAAGTAGCCAACAAAGAGACAGAGATATCAGACAACAGTGTGGGTGTAGCGAACAAAGAGACAGAGATATCAGACAACAGTGTGGGTGTAGCGACAAAGAGACAGAGATACCAGACAACAGTGTGGGTGTAGTGACAAAGAGACAGAGATATCAGACAACAGTGAGGGAGTAGTGACAAAGAGGCAGAGATATCAGACAACAGTGTGGAAGTAGTGACAAAGAGACAGAGATATCAGACAACAGTGAGGAGAGTAGCAACAAAGAGGCAGAGATATCAGACAACAGTGTGGAAGTAGTGACAAAGAGACAGAGATATCAGACAACAGTGAGGGAGTAGCAACAAAGAGACAGAGATATCAGACAACAGTGAGGGAGTAGCGACAAGAGACAGAGATACCAGACAACAGTGTGGAAGTAGTGACAAAGAGACAGTGATATCAGACAACAGTGAGGGAGTAGTGACAAAGAGGCAGAGATATCAGCCCAACTAGTGAGGGAGTAGTGACAAAGAGGCAGATATATCAGACAACAGTGTGGGAGTAGCGACAAAGAGGCGAGATATCAGACAACAGTGAGGGGGTAGTACAAAGAGACAGAGATATCAGACAACAGTGTGGAAGTAGTGACAAAGACAGAGATATCAGACATCAGTGTGGGTGTAGTGACAAAGAGGCAGAGATATCAGACAACAGTGTGGAAGTAGTGACAAAGAGGCAGAGATACCAGACAACAGTGTGGAAGTAGTGACAAAGAGGCAGAGATACCAGACAACAGTGTGGAAGTAGTGACAAAGAGGCAGAGATACCAGACAACAGTGTGGAAGTAGTGACAAAGAGAGAGATATCAGACAACAGTGTGGAAGTAGTGACAAAGAGGCAGAGATACCAGACAACAGTGAGGAAGTAGTGACAAAGAGGCAGAGATATCAGACAACAGAAATTGGGGTACTTACACAGCACACGCCACAATCAGGGTACTTACACAGCACACACCACAATCAGGGTACTTACACATCACACACCACAATCGGGGTACTTACACAGCGCACACCACAATCAGGGTACTTACACAGCACACACCACAATCAGGGTACTTACACAGCGCACACCCCCAATCGGGGTACTTACACAGCACACACCACAATCAGGGTACTTACACAGCACACACCACAATCAGGGTACACAGACAGCACACGCCACAATCAGGGTACTTACACAGCACACACCACAATCAGGGTACTTACACAGCACACACCACAATCAGGGTACTTACACAGCACACACCACAATCAGGGTACTTACACAGCACACACCACAATCAGGGTTACACAGACAGCACACGCCACAATCAGGGTACTTACACAGTACACACCACAATCAGGGTACACAGACAGCACACAACCACAATCAGGGTACTTACACAGCACACACCACAATCGGGGGTACTTACACAGCGCACACCACTTTGGTCTGTCCATACTCTGCAAATTGCCGAGCCCTTGGCCTCACTCAGCAGGCCTGTCTTTAAGTCTGAAACAATTGACGAGCAAGAGCGTAGAGCAGAAGCCAACATCTCACAGGGACAGAGAGATAAGAAAGACAGAATGATATGTAGTACCGAGTACACAAAGTAAGGATTAAGCATGGCAGATGCACACAAGCACATACACACAAAGACAAAGAGAGAGAGAGAGAGAGAGAGATAGAGAGGGGAGAGAGAGAGAGAGAGAGAGAGAGAGAGAGACATTGACAATATTTTAATTGAACTAGGCCTCGTGCCCGTGTCAATGGGGACATTGGGATGGGGGGAAAAACAACAACATTGTGGAAAAAGCAAATGTAACAGGAAAAAAACAAACAAACTAACAACAACAACAACAACAACAACAACATGCATTTTCTCGGCCAAGTAGATACTTTCACATTCTTCCTCAGCCATGGATGTATACATACTGATCAAAATACGTACCAATATACAGCTTAGGGCATATCATTTACAAATCTCACAGAGGTTACATTCATTTGTAATTGCCTAAAAACCTGTAAACCTATTCATGATCACACACACACACACACACACACACACACACACACACACATGACACACACACACACTCGCACACATACACTCACACATACAAGCTCTTTTGCTTTTAAAGGAGAAAATGTACCCTGAATTATTTATACATTAAAAAATATATGAACTTTACGTCCCATTTTTTTTTTGCATCTGATTTCAAAAGCTTTAGTTATGAAAGCAGCAACATCTTTAGTCATTTTATCATTGGCAAGTAATAATGACATCTTGAAAGCCGACGCTCTTGCATAATATTTAGTGGGTATGAAATGCTCTCGAACATCCTTATATTTAGGGCATACAATAAAAAAGTGATATTCAGATTCCAACTGACTTGGACAAAAAGGACAGCAGAGTGCCTCTCGGGGGAACACTCGAATGCCGCAGTTTGTGAGTATTTAAACAAGATACGCCTAACCTGAATCTTATGAGGTTTTTACGATTGTTCAAATTACTTACCGTAAACAGATATTGCTTAATTTAAAGGAAGAATAGAAGGAAAAGCGATCACTAACATCCATTCGGGTGTACCATTCTTGAAGATGACAATCAATCAACCGATTTCTAAATTCTAAGAGAAAACCTTTGACATTGTAAACGTTCTGGTTTTCCCATACATACCCAAAGCCATAGCGATTTAACGTAGAGCAAACTGATGAAACCCATTTGTTCTTGCCTTGATGATGCAAATCATAATAACGTGTTGTAAGCTTTGTTAGGAAGGCGATTATCCGGCATATTAATGACACATATCCAATACTTGATACATTTAGTATAATTGTTTATATAGAGTGGATACCGACCAGTTTCTCTGTAGACTAAGGCGCTGGGTGTTTTTATGGAAACATTTAAGAATTTCTTGAGTGCAAATAAATGTACTTTTTCAATAATTGAGTTGTTTGCAAAACCCCATACTTCGGCACCATAGCTAAGCATTGGCTGGACTTGACAGTCAAAAAGTTTAAAGAACAATTTCGGGAAAGACTTTGAAACTTCCACAGTAGTTTTATAATATTGATGACTTGACGTTTTGCCTTGGATGCTAAATCCTCAAGGCAATGGGAAAAAGAAAGACCGTGGAAAAGATAACACTAAATATTTATACTGATTAACAATTTCTAGTTGCCTACCGTCGTAGAACCATCTTTCCCTTGAGGCGATATACCCCCATTTCTAAACACAATAATTTTTTATTTTTCTAAATTTACGATCAAATTGAGTTTTTTCGCTGTGCTACACAAAACATTTAGTTGCTGCTGGAGACCAATGACGGTAGATAGATAGATAATGTTGCTTATAGCCCAGCCGACCGCAAAGGGCCACATCAGGGCTGTATGACGGTAGATGCTACGAGTCCAACTACGAGTCCAACATTGTCGGCAAAAAGCATAATTAGTATCTCTATGAAGTCTGGTAATAAGGGAATACCGTGTTTACCGTATTGAATTATTTCTTCAGCAAGCTCATTGATGAATAGCGAAATAAAACCGGACTGCATGTTTCTCCTTGCTTCAGACCCCGAGGACACATAAAAGTGTCAGTTAAATCTCCCCCCACTTTAACCCTAACTTTGACATCTGTGTATATGCTATTAAGTGCATTGTACATCTTACCCTTTACACCTTATTTCTTTAAGATTGACAACAGTTGGTTTCTATCTACCGAATCGAAAGCCTTTTTAAAAAAGTCGATAAAAGCAACGTATAATTTCTTGTGGTTAGAGAGTTGCTTTTGTACCAGAGAAAAAAGGGTAAATATATGATCAGTAGTACTATAATTCTTTCTAAAGCCAGCCTGCACATCGTTTATTACATCACAATCTTCAATCCATTTTGTTAAACGCTTGTTTAATATGTAAGTATATAATTTTGAACTAATGTTTAAAAGAGAGATACCTCTGCAGTTGTCTGGGTTGTTTATATCACCCTTTTTGTGCAAAGGTTGAATCAGAGCTTCGCACCACATAGAAGGGAAGATGCTAAAATCAAAGAGTTTGTTGAAAAATTTTTAAGGAAAAAGAGAAGAGTGGGGGTGCAATACTTATAAAATTCCCCAATTAGTCCATCTGGACCTGGTGCTTTATTTGATTTTAAAGCCTGAACTGAATCAAGAATTTCCTCTTCAGTTATACAGACATCCAATTCATCAACGTTACTAACAGCAACAGGAAAATACTCAGCTTGAAGTTCCTGAGAATTAGGACCAGAAGGAATCAGCTCATCATTAAAGACTTGTTTGAAATGCTGAAACCATTCTTCATTGGATATTGTGTTTGGTACATGAGAACTACATTTTAAAGACCTTACAGTGCTCCAAAACTGCTTAGAATCTTTGGCGTTTTGGTTAAGTGTGTTTAAAACTTGTTGTCTATATAACTGCTGCTTGTCTCGAAGTAAGTCTTTGTACTCGTTTCTAATTATAGAATAGTTAAGTCTCAGTTGAACCGCATCGGGGTTGTTATTAACTTTCACCCGACTGTACGTTCTCAATGCTTGTCTCACCTGACGGCGTTTAACATAGCACTCAGAGTCAAACCATGTGCTTGATGTTACCTGTGACAGTTTCTTTACTCATTATTTGACCAGCCATAAACAGACCTTCATTTAGTTTCTTCAGTGCACACTCAAAATTGACATCAATCAATTCAATTGCTTCATGAAAGGTTGAATTGACCTTGTCAGACTGAAGTGCACTGATAAAATCACCTTCTTTTGCTGGATCCCATGCATATTTTTAAAATTTGGTTACCTTTAACCTTTTTGAAACCGTCTCCTGATTCGGACTGGGAAGCATTAGTACAAATTCAACAGGCATGTGCTTTGATTCCACCCGTGGGGTTACTTTCAATTCACGGCACAGTGGAACTAAGGATTGGGAGATAAGATAATGTTGCTTATAGCCCAGCCGACCGCAAAGGGCCACATCAGGGCTAAGGATTGGGAGGAAATAAAATAATCAATAACACTTGAACCAGTGTGAGCGATATAAGTGAAATCACCGCTTTTATCACCAGGCAGAAAACCATTTAGAATAACCAACTCAAAATTCTGACAGATGATAATTAAATAAAGACCAAATTCATTAGTGGAGCAATCTTTTGATACACGAGAAAAGCAGTCATCACGGTGGTATTTTCATTTATCAAGTCACCTGAATATACGGGTAGTTCTTGTGCGTTCAGCCGACCAGTTCTTTCATTTAAATCGCCGAGGATGATCACTGGAAGATCACCCGCTTGTTCAAAAGTATCCATCAGACATTGTTCAAGAAGGGAAACCCCATTATCAATCTCAGTATCTGCATAATAAACACTGTTAGCAGGGGGCAAATAAATTCCAATTAAAAGAACGTCAAGATCTAGAGCTTTAAGGTTGAGAACAATAGTATGGTCGTATTCCACTGTAAGTTGTTTGACTAGTTTGGCATATGTCTTCCTTACAAGAAACACGATCCCTCCTGACAAACGTGCAGTAACAGCATCGGTTAATCTAATTCCAGGTGAAAGAAAAACTTCGTAATCCAAAAAGAGAAAAGAAGGAAGTGTTCTTGAGAACGTTTCCGTCAAAACAACAAAATCAAACTGAGATATATAATTATTTACATCGGGGTCATAAACTGACGATACACCCTCAATATTATAAGTCAGAAAGGAGAGACTGTTTTTCTGACAAGTCTTGACACGGGCATGGCCGTTATCCTAGGTGTCTTCATTGTAAGGACACGGGGGCAGCAGAGGAGCACAGTTTTGTTCATTATTACGTCCAGGACTACCTCTTGGATGGGCCCTTAAAAATCTTTCTGTGAGCTGTGTCTGTCTGGTTCGTACTCGACTGCGAGTACAAGGACTGGAGCCTGAGAACTGGCCCTCAGTTTCACTGACCATAGACACCTGCCACGGAGAGGGCCTAGGGTTCTCCACCACCCCGGTACTGTGACTCTCACCAGTGCTGAGACCCTCTGTCACTGTACCTGTCACACCCTTGGACTGGTTTTCCACGTCGTGCGGAGGGTTTACCAAGGACACCCTTTGTTTTAATAGAGTCATGCTGTCATCAAGAACGTCTGGTGAATGTGATGGCAAGGTCTGTAGACCCTCTGATGTAGGGTCAGTCACTCCTGCTAGGTGCGGGTCAATGCAACCCTCGGTTGTTGTAGGAATCGACGGATCCCCACTTAGAGAAGAACCAAGACTGCAACCATGGCGGCCTGGGGACGCCTCAAGCAGGTTGCTTTGGTTTTGATTTTGTTTAGGACATGTAACAGTACTCCTGGGAGTACTTGTCCTGAGCAGGGTGGGGAATTCTTGCATGTTGTACATGGGAGGGGACGAGAAGAAGACGACCAGGTTTGGGTAGAAACAGATAGCGGAGGGGGAAAGGTGGTAGTGGAGGGTGGAGGGGGATGGGTAGAAGTCAAGGAAGCAGGTGAACGGTTGGAAATGGAAAATAAAGGAGAACAGGTGGAAGTGGAAGGCAGAGTGGAATGGGTGGAGGTAAGTGGAAGAGAGGAAGGGGTGTGTACTGGAAGGAGGCAGGTGACGGGTGGAAGAGGAAGGTGGGGGGTGACGGGTGGAAGAGGAAGGTGGGGGGTGACGGGTGGAAGAGACAGGGGTCATGGGATGGGTGGGAGAGGAAGGAGGAGGGGGGCAGGTGGAAGAGGAAGGGGGACAGGTGGAAGTGGAGGGTGGAGGGGGGCGGGTGGAAGTGGAGGGTGGAGGGGGGCAGGTGGAAGAGGAAGGGGGACAGGTGGAAGTGGAGGGTGGAGGGGGGCGGGTGGAAGTGGAGGGTGGAGGGGGGCAGGTGGAAGAGGAAGGGGGACAGGTGGAAGTGGAGGGTGGAGGGGGGCAGGTGGAAGAGGAAGGGGGACAGGTGGAAGTGGAGGGTGGAGGGGGGCGGGTGGAAGTGGAGGGTGGAGGGGGGCGGGTGGAAGTGGAGGGTGGAGGGGGGCAGGTGGAAGAGGAAGGGGGACAGGTGGAAGTGGAGGGTGGAGGGGGATGGGTGGAAGGGGAGGGTGGAGGGGGATGGGTGGAACGGGAGGGTGGAGGGGGATGGGTGGAAGGGGAGGGTGGAGGGGGATGGGTGGAAGGGGAGGGTGGAGGGGGATGGGTGGAAGGGGAGGGTGGAGGGGGACAGGTGGAAGTGGAGGGTGGAGGGGGGCGGGTGGAAGTAGAGGGTGGAGGGGGGAAGGTGGAAGGGGAAGGGGGACGGGTGGAAGTAGAGGGTGGAGGGGGGCGGGTGGAAGTAGAGGGTGGAGGGGGGCAGGTGGAAGGGGAAGGGGGACGGGTGGAAGTAGAGGGTGGAGGGGGGCGGGTGGAAGTGGAGGGTGGAGGGGGGCAGGTGGAAGGGGAAGGGGGACGGGTGGAAGTGGAGGGTGGAGGGGGGCGGGTGGAAGTGGAGGGGGGCGGGTGGAAGTGGAGGGTGGAGGGGGGGCGGGTGGAAGTGGAGGGTGGAGGGGGACAGGTGGAAGTGGAGGGTGGAGGGGGGCAGGTGGAAGGGGAAGGAGGACGGGTGGAAGTAGAGGGTGGAGGGGGGCGGGTGGAAGGGGAAGGGGGACGGGTGGAAGTAGAGGGTGGAGGGGGGCGGGTGGAAGTAGAGGGTGGAGGGGGCGGGTGGAAGGGGAAGGGGGACGGGTGGAAGTAGAGGGTGGAGGGGCGCGGGTGGAAGTGGAGGGTGGAGGGGGACAGGTGGAAGTGGAGGGTGGAGGGGGGCAGGTGGAAGGGGAAGGAGGACGGGTGGAAGTGAGGGTGGAGGGGGGCGGGTGGAAGTGGAGGGTGGAGGGGGACAGGTGGAAGTGGAGGGTGGAGGGGGGCAGGTGGAAGGGAAGGGGGACGTGGAAGTGGAGGTGGAGGGGGGGGTGAAGTGGGGGTGGAGGGACAGGTGGAAGTGGAGGGGGGGGGGGTGGAAGGGAAGGGGGACGGGTGAAGGGAGGTGGAGGGGGAAGGTGGAGGAGGGTGGGGGGGCAGGTGGAAGGGGAAGGGGAGGGTGAGTGGAGGTGGGGGGGCGGGTGGAAGTGGAGGGGGGCAGGTGGAAGGGGAAGGGGGACGGTGGAAGTAGAGGGTGGAGGGGGGTGGGTGGAATTGGAAGAGGAAGGGGGACAGGTGGAAGTGGAGGGTTGAGGGGGGCAGGTGGAAGGGGAAGGGGGACGGGTGGAAGTGGAGGGTGGAGGGGGGCGGGTGGAAGTGGAGGGGGCAGGTGGAAGGGGAAGGGGGACAGGTGGAAGTAGAGGGTGGAGGGGGGTGGGTGGAATTGGAAGAGGAAGGGGGACAGGTGGAAGTGGAGGGTGGAGGGGGCAGGTGGAAGGGGAAGGGGGACGGGTGGAAGTGGAGGGTGGAGGGGGGCGGGTGGAAGTGGAGGGTGGAGGGGGGCAGGTGGAAGGGGAAGGGGGACGGGTGGAAGTGGAGGGTGGAGGGGGCGGGTGGAAGTGGAGGGTGGAGGGGGGCAGGTGGAAGGGGAAGGGGGACGGGTGGAAGTGGAGGGTGGAGGGGGGCGGGTGGAAGTGGAGGGGGGCAGGTGGAAGGGGAAGGGGGACGGGTGGAAGTAGAGGGTGGAGGGGGGTGGGTGGAATTGGAAGAGGAAGGGGGACAGGTGGAAGTGGAGGGTGGAGGGGGGCAGGTGGAAGGGGAAGGGGGACAGGTGGAAGTAGAGGGTGGAGGGGGGCGGGTGGAAGTGGAGGGGGGCAGGTGGAAGGGGAAGGGGGACGGGTGGAAGTAGAGGGTGGAGGGGGGTGGTGGAATTGGAAGAGGAAGGGGGACAGGTGGAAGTGGAGGGTGGAGGGGGGCGGGTGGAAGTGGAGGGTGGAGGGGGACAGGTGGAAGTAGAGGGTGGAGGGTAACGGGTGGAACTGGAGGGTGGAGGGGCGGGGGCATAGGAAGTAGGATGGCGGACTGGGGGTGACCTATGGCCAGCAGAGGATGGCCGTGGGGATTTGACTGGGGTGTGGACATCAGGTGCATCTCTATTCTGAGAGCGATGCCCAGACTGTGCCCTCTGACCAGACTCATGCTGACGCTGGTTCCCTCGGCCTTTGGCTTTTCTGAAGTGGGGGGAATCTCTGTTCTCGGAAGCATAGCCGAACGTTTCTGTAGTACGCCGTCTTGCCCTGGTACCATTGTCGGCGTAGTTCCCCTTGCTGACGGATTGTCAAATCCCCAGCCACACGGATACCCAACGTATCGGCCATCTCCCTTCTGCATTTTCTTTCTTGCAGAACGGAAAGTTTGTCACTCCAGTTACACAGTCGCGCAATGATTGTCCGAGGTCTGCCATCTTGTTGTTTCGTACCTACGCGATGGGCTCGCTCTACATCCTCCAGAGACCAATTCTTGAAGGGGTAGAAGCGAATCAGAAGTTGAACGACTTTACGAGCGCAGGTCGTATTATCTTCGCGATGGTCCTCATGGACGTTGAAAAATCTGATGTTGTACTGACGTGAAAAAGTTTCAAGTTTATCTTGATGATCGTGCAAGTGATCAGACATATATATCTAAAAGGAATTCCTGCCATTGGAAGAGTTGTGAGAGACGAAGCTCGAAAACGGAACATTTTTGAGACAAACATGAAACTTGATCTTTAAGCTGTCTATTTTCATCTTTCAGAGAATAGTACATGTACAAGGACTCAAGAGTGCAAAGATAGTTCTCAGAAGTTGACTGGTTGCCACATAACGGTTGAAAACACTGTTCCACCTGTGCATCTTGAGTGTGTAGAAGTGCTGGGTTGGGTGGAGATCCCGGTCCAGGATTGGACTCAATATCTCCACACAGCAACAGAAACATGACTAAAAATACACTCACATAGACAGACAGCATATATGAAGACCTGTCTCGGTGGGCAACCATAAATACCTTTAGGGGTATCACTAACCCCCACTGGACAGTTTTACAGTATGTATCTCATGGCAGCCAGCATCAAAAACGAACGGTACAGTTTGGAGAACGACACATTCCCACCTGTTATGTTGAAGTACGGGTTGTGTGAAGCACGGGTAACACTGGCATGGCTGCAGTAATCCTGTGAAGTATCAGCTCCAGTGTCCACACACAGAAAAATGAAGAGCAGGGAAAGCACAACTGTCCGGAAAGGCGACACAGGCCACAGAACAGAAACAGGTTTACACCTCTCGGAAGCCTGCCTCGCTCTTTTCCCCATAAAGTTTGTATGTCCAGAAAAACACGCCACACGTGTTTCTCCAAGTTAAGTTTGATATTGGCATTGTTTTGAATTAGTAACAACACCCGAAAAGAAAAGAAAACAAAAGAAAAGACAGAACAAAAGTTAACAAGGCGGGCTACCTTGGCCCAGTTGACTGTAAAAACCCTATACTGCTGTAGTGATTACATCGCACAAGCGGAGCGCTGTCAAAAACACATCCGTACTCCTCCGTGGCTTACGTGAGAGCCCCCAGAGAGAGAGAGAGAGAGAGAGAGAGAAGAGAGAGAGAGAGAGAGAGAGAGAAATATATATGACATAAGGAACTTTGACAAGAACTGGACTGTGCAAAAATAAAATAATAAAAGCGCAAAACTTGTTACTAAATAAGCAGCAGAGCAGGAGAGATATATGAAACAAAATGGATTACAGAAATGAACCAATTTTGAACACCTCACCAATTTCCACTCTCATTTTCAGAAATTCAGAAGGGAAACTATACTTTCCACCATAGACAAACAAATTACAAGACAAAATGCGACATGTTTTGACTTGTTTGGTCTTCTTCAGGTATGATAAACAACATTCAGGACACTGAAAATGAAGAATGAGCTTTTTTCTTAAACTGGTGCTTTCTTTCTTTCTTTCTGCGTACGCAGGCTGATACTCCTGCGGACAATGCCTTATAGACAGGCAGTGGAGTTTTGTGTGTATGACTGTTCTTTTATCCCGCCATTAAGGCAGCCATACTCCATCTTTGGGGAATTAAACTGGGTGCAAAATGGAGGTTCAGCAAAGGTATGCAGAGTACCGCTGTACAGTTACCATTGCGTACAAGTACTGTATGCATGTCTTCTTGGTCACATACACACACGCATATATACACACCACTGAGAGTGTTTCAAGTGTTGACAGATACAGACGAAAGCTATAACAAAGCAGAAAATACACCTCTCTGTACTCACATATAGGTCGATGGTCATTCACTGTTCGCCCATCTTTCCTTTTGCCATTAGCACTGGTCACAGCCTGGCAACAGAATTGTCAACAATAGCTACATTTTTCTCTCTTCTTTTTGTCAATAAAAGGTACTCATTACTTAAACATACTTGAACACTTTATGGATATTACAATACTTAATACAACCAATGAATGGAGAATATGTTCCACCTCTTTTCTCTCCATCTTAACAGAGTGTATGTCCACCTCTTTGATCCCCATCTCTATTGATACAGCAACAGAACAGGCCTTCAGGGAAAAACGACCGACTGTCATACAGCTGATGGTGTAATATACATGTACACATCATGGGTATTCAGCAAGTCTATGGAGCGTGAAAAACTAAAAAAAAAATAGCCTAAAAGTAAGACTATATCACAAAAAAGTAATGAAATTGAACTCCTCATGCAAAATTTTGAAGCCATTGTCTGACAATCTGTCAAATGATCAAGGATGGTAAGGTAAGGTACAGCCCCTCAAATGACTCAACAGTGTGCAAAGTTTGTTCGTTTGTTTTGAAGGAGAAGTGTCCTCAGCAGTGCCTGCATAGTTTGATGTCTGGGAAGCAGCTTCATTGAAAACAACAGTCTATGAATGGTTCTCTGAATTTCTGCAACATGACCAGCTTGGATGATTAAAATGGCCGTTTTACATCAGTGGAAGAATGTATTGCACTTGGCGTGAGAGGTCAGACTACACAGTTTCATCAAAGTTTCACAAATTTCATTGCTCGCCTCAATTGTCACCAGGCTTCATTCAAGTTCTAATGATCATTGCTAACAAATGTTCTTCTTCTTCTGTTCTTCTGCATACGCAGGCTGATGGTGATACTCCTGCCGACACTCCCTATATGGACAGACAAGTATTAATCCCATCTACCCAACAATGGGAGTGGAGTTTTGTGTGTGTAGCAAAGTGGACTTAGGGCAAAGGCAAGAGCTCGATCGAACCAAGGATTTTCAACTTTTATCTCATCTTCGTGTTAAGAGTGATTTCTCTTGTAATAATGGCTGAAAAAATCGTAAATAACTTTTCTTCACTTCTCCACATGTGTATTCACTGTTTTTTATCCTGCCATCAAGGCAACCATACTCCATCTTCGGGGAAACAAATGTTCTGACTGGAATGTTCTGACTGAAATGCCTCATTAATTTTGTGACAATTCTGATGGATACAGCTTTGAGGGCAAGTAATGAAGACATCCCACTTACCAAGTTTTTTTTCCGACTGTGTTTGTGCTCACATTCATTCACTTTCGTTGACAACATTTTACTAACAGTGGAAAACGAATCTGATTCAGTGAATAAATAGTATTAAGTATGATTTGGAGGTTTTTTAAATTTATTTTTTCACTCACTCCTCGTTTCCCATCAATTTCTGTCTCATTGTTTTTGAGCGTTATGTGGGTGAACCAGTCTGAGTGTGTGTGTGCCTGTGTGTGTAGCAGTTATGAAAAACATGTGTGTGTGTGTGTGTTCAGTGTATTTTCTAGCAGAAAATAAAGGCTGACCCCACATTTTTGTAGAACCCCCCCCCCCCCCCCCCCCCCAACTCGTCTACACTATGGACAGCATCTGTGCGTCACTACATCCCTGTCCTCTAAAACATTATGTCCCCTTCCTTAGCACTTTCAGCTTGAGTGTGTTGAGTTGGCCTCAGAGCCCAACAAATCATCTCCCCCCCCCCCCCCCCCCACCCCCGGCGCGAACACTTCTGAACTCCCTACATTCCATGTTAAGTGTGAGAGCTGCACACTAGAATAAGAACCTGTTCAAAAGCAAGTAGTCCCGAAGAAACACACAAAAAAAGGACAAACTCTCTCTACCTCTGTTGTTTCAATCACAAAATCATATGGACTTTGTGTAAACTCTGGTCCCGCAATTCGTCGCGTGTCCGGCATGGCACATTGATTGTAGTAACTCTGTTTTGGGGAAACTGGGTGATCTCCCGTAATGAAAGGGCGGTAACAGTGCGTACAACATGGCAGCCACAGGCAATGCGCGGAATCTTGTCTGTTCCTGTTTTTTTTCCAACAATATTTTTATCAAAAAGTACAAAGTTCATGTGTCATACACTGACAAAACCCAGTTTATGGAACAGTATTCCAGAGTACGTTCACTGTTTTGATGTTAGAATTTGGTAACATGCTTCACCATCAGCATTTTGTTTCTTTCTTTTTTTTCTTTTTTTTTTTTTAGTTTAACTTTTGCATTTTTAAAAATGCAAATTCACATTAGGACAGTTATCGACTAGGATGATCTCGTCGACTAAGTGGCAGTAGGAACAAAAAGCCGGAACTGCCACACAAGAAATCTGATACCCCCTCTCCCATTCTCCACCATCGTGTTTGATTTGCTTTAGTGACGCCATCACATGATTCAAAAACAACTATGGCATTCATACGGGGTAATTCATTTAATCTGCAAGTGAACATTGTATACGGTGAGATATAAGTTTGTTTTTCCACCTGCGCAACCCATCACACAGTGATATGTTTGGCAATGATTTGCTGGCACACCCACACATACCAACCTACCCACTAACACACGCGCGGGCAGGCGCATGCAGGTGCACACGGGAGCTGCATGACGCTCCCACAGATTAAAACAATTCAGTTTCACAGTGACTTTTCCATATACATGCTTGTACACAAACATGCTTATTGTTTGGAGCATCTCCTTCCTGATTCCTATAATGAAAAGCTCCAAAATAAAAACTGACAAAGAAATGATCTGGGTAGAAATCACCATCAAAGGAGCCAAAAGCTGTATGTATGTGCTTACTACAGATCTCAAACTGACAACAAAGCCGGCCTTTTCCACGACTTGGGAACTTGCCTTCAGAAACTGCCAAATGATGCTCACATCTGGATTGGAGGTGACTTTAATCTAGACGCCATCAACTGGAGTACTGGGTCGGTTTCCAAGTACGCACAAGACAGCAAAATCTGTAAAGAACTTCTTCAAGTAGCAGCTGATGCACACCTGGAACAAATGATCCTCGAACCAACCAGGATAACCGAAGACACTGCTACTACCCCTGACATTTTCCTGACGAACAATAGCACCTTAATCAACACTGCAAGAGTGGCACCTGGGGTGTCTGATCATGAAGCCATCTTCATTGAGTCATCACTTCGGCCGCTTTACACAAAATGTCCACCAAGGAAAGCATTCAACTTCAGGAAAGCTGAATTTAATAAAATAAAGGAAAAACTAATTGATGAGCGAGACTCCTTCATCCAGGATTCAAACACGCTGAGTGTTGGCGAACTCTGGAGTAGGTTCAAGTCACTAATCCACTCCCTCGCCTCATGAATGAATACATCCCTATGAAAACGGTTCGAGGCAGACCTTCCCACAAACCGTGGATCAATTCTCACATCAGATTTTTGAAAAGGAGGCTGGCTGGGAAATTCAAGAGGAGCAAAATTCATCGGACCCCTCAGGACGACGAAAATACCTACAGATGAAGAGCAAAGTACAGCGTGAACAGCGGCAGGCCTACTGGACATTCTCAACAACATCATAGACTCTCCAGAAAGCGACGACGAGCAGTTGAGGGGAAGCAATCAGAAACGATTCTGGAGCTACGCGACAGTACAGGGGTGTCTCCATTACGAGCTCATGGAAGACACATGCATCCCCGAAAGATAAGGCCAACATCCTAAACCATCAATACGAGTCGGTCTTCACAAGAGAAAATGACAGCAACATTCCAGTCCCATCAGGAACACCCTCCCCTGCAATGGCCGAGATCACAATCAATGAGGAAGGGGTACGCAAGTTGCTGAAGAACATCAACCCACATAAAGCGGCAGGACCAGATGAAATCCCAGCAATGGTGCTGAAAGAATGTGCAAACGAGATCACGCCCTTGCTTTCTGCGCTTTTCACAAAGTCCCTGGCAGATGGATGTGTCCCAGATGACTGGAAAAGGGCGAACGTGACAGCAGTGTTCAAAAAGGGTAACCGAAATTCAGCTGCCAACTACAGACCGGTCTCCCTCACCAGTATCTGTTGTAAGATGCAAGAACACATCATAGCAAGCAACATCATGCGCCATCTGAACCAGCACGACATTCTTGTGGATTCCCAACATGGGTTCAGAGCCAGAAGGAGTTGTGAAACCCAACTGCTGACACTATTCCATGACGTCGCCAAGAGTCAAGATAGCAAACGACAGACGGATATGATCATTTTGGACTTTTCTAAGGCCTTTGACAAGGTCCCTCACAAATGCCTCCTCCGTAAGCTGGACCATTATGGTATACGAGGATCGACGTTGGACTGGATCAAGGCCTTTCTTTCCGACCGCTCGCAGATTGTCGTAGTCGACAATGAAAGATCAGAGCCAGCACCTGTCATCAGTGGAGTCCCACAGGGACAGTTCTAGGGCCGATCCTATTTCTGATCTTCATCAATGACATGCCTCAGAACATCAAGGCCAACATCAGACTATTCGCTGATGACTGCACAGTCTATTCTACCATTAAAACCAGCCAAGACTGCAAGGCGCTCCAACAAGATCTCAACTTACTGAATGATTGGGAACAACGATGGGGATGGAATTTCACCCCGAAAAATGTAATGTCCTTACCTGCTCAACATCAAGAAACCCAATCAGCTTCAACACAAACTTAAAGGACATACCCTGGACCATGTCGACAGCTCAAAATACCTTGGCGTCGACATAAGAAGTGACCTCAACTGGAAAGATCACGTTACACGAGTCACTAACAAGGCCAACAGCATGGTAGGCTTCCTGAAAAGAAACCTGAAGATCTCTAATAAAGCCACCAAAATTAATGCTTACCTAACACTGGTACGCCCTCACCTGGAGTATTGCTCAACAGTTTTGGAGTCCGTACAAAGCAGGCCAGAAGGAAAAGATTGAAATGGTGCAAAGAAGAGCAGCCCGATATGTATGTAACAGATATGACTGGACCAGCAGCGTAACAGCCATGCTGCAAGATCTGGAATGGGAACCCCTTGAAGCACGAAGAAACAGGCAGAGGCTAACCTTTATGTATAAGATCGTCAATGGCGCTGTGGACATACCCCCCGACAAATTCCTCAAGAAAGGATCTGCCAAAACCAGATCAAACCACAACCACAAATTTGCCCATCTGGGCACTTCCTCAGACCCATACAAGTACAGCTTCTTCCCATCAACCATCCCAGCCTGGAACTCCCTGCCTGCAACAGCAGCAGAGGCTCCCTCCTTGGTATCATTCAAGATGGAGCTGAACAAAATCCCAGCCTAGATCCCTATCCCAACTAGCCGAACAGTAAATGATGGGCAGGGTTGTGCCGGTCCAGGTCATGACCTGGGGGTCGCCACGATTACCGGGTAAGCCTCCCCAGATACTAATTAGGCTAGTTGAGTCTTTTTTTTTTTTTTTTTTTTTTTTTTTTCCTGCCGCAACACGCTGCCCCGGAGCTGAACTCAGGGTATGCGGTCGGGGTACTAAGGCGATTTTTCATCTCTTTAGCTATCTTTCGGGGTACTAAGGCGATTTTTCATCTCTTTAGCTATCTTTTCGTTGTCCCTATTAGATCTTTGTTTATTTTATCCTACGCCTCTGTGCACACAGGTCAATAATAGTCAACAATGACGGCTGACCTACAATTTTGAAGATTGAAGATTGATCAGACCAGTCAGTCATCAACTCTCAGATGGTGACAAGGAACCCACATAGCACAAACATGTTGCAAGCACAAGCACACACACACTCAGCACATACTTGTTCAGGGTAAACATTCACATTCAGACATACTGCACATACTTATATAGTTTACACACACAGGTGAAAATCACAGTCATTAAAACAATTGATACCAACAAATATGATAGATATGTAGGAAAAAAACCCACATTGAGCACAATTTTTCTTGCCGCACTGAAATAACACAACTTTTTCCTGTTCCTTGTAAGTATCCACACAACTTTACAACTTGTCCTTATATTAATCAGTCATATATATTTACATAAAATTATTAAAAAAAAGCTTGCTCTTATGTCTTAGATTAAAGATATAGGGGAGATTAGCATTCATATCTGCAGCAGCAGGTAATCTGCCTGCTTTAGTGGGTGAATAGGGAATAATAAATGCTTTTTACAATGAGCCTTCAACAAGTTTATAGTCTCTTGAAAAGAACATATTCTCCAAAATGTAGGAAAGGCACTGACATATAACTCGTGGTCAGATACTGGTTTTTCATAACCTAATTGTTTCTCCTCAGTGACCTCAGAAAGTGCTAACATGACTCCTCTGCCTTTTAGGTTTTCAGCAGAATGCTATCCCAGGAAAAGGCTGGTGTGCAGTCCCTTAGTATGTTTGTTGAGTTTTCAAAAAACAACCAAAGGTGCCACCTAAGAAGCAAAAGAAAATCTTTAAACAGCAAAACAAGCTACATTTTCTTGTGAAAAGTAGAAAATATAAAAAGATAACCTCATAAGACACAAGCACATACTGTTAGTTAGGCAGAATTATCTACCACTGCAGATATGAATGCTCATCTCCCCCGATTTCTTCAGTCTAAGACATAAGAGCAAGCTTTGTTTATAACTGAATATTTCTTGCAGTCATTGCAACACCAAGCTACTCTGTAAATTGCTGGAATGGTGCTCAGTTACTTATCCTTGGAATTTATTAGTTTTTTGTAATTCAGTCCCTTGCGGATTCATTTCAAGAACTGGCTGAGATTCATTTCAAGAACTGGCCCTCAGCACTTGTGTCTTAAGAGGTTATCTTTTTATATTTTCTACTTTTGCAACACCAAGCTGCTCTGTAAATTGCTGGAGTGGTGCTCAGTTACTTATCCTTGGATGTTATTAGTTTAATATATAAAACACACACACACACACACACACACACACACACATATACAGCATGTCAATGTATGCTTGCATATACACACAAATACTGACAAATAGATGTTCATGTCAGTCTACAGCCCTTTATGAACTCCCACTTCATACACCCTTCTTTTTATTTTTTTTACTTTTGTTACTTTGAATATGAGATTTTAGTAATCATCTAATCTCAGTGAACAGTGTTAAACTAAAAACAAGCAGACACACATACTTTCTTTCATGCACACACACACACACTGCACTGGACACTCGTACAAGCTCTTGGAACAGGAAAAAAAAATGTACATGCACATGTGCACACAGGCACACACACATACACACCCCCACCCACACGCATTATATTATCTTGCTTGTAACATGTCAAAATCATGGGAAATCATGGATTGTCAGCTTGAAAATGACAACACATTCAGAAAATGTATTTCAGTGAAACATTACAACTGGCTTGAAACCCCAATAATGTAGGTTCATTTGCAATCAATTCTTGCTAAACAATATCTGAGAGTGCAGTAATGGTCTTATCATCTGGATTCAGTGTCATGCTGTCTTCACTTCTTAAACTTTAAACTTGGAATTGTTGTTCATCATTTGAATTATGGTACACACAATTTAAGTTGTTCATTTTTTTCCTTCCATATTTACACACATATTCTTTTCTGTACTATGAGATGATAGAATGTATAGAACCTAGTTATGTAATAATACCTTTTGCTCTTCTGCATTCCAGATTGGGTAATTTGTTAGTAATGAATGGTATTTTACTTTTCATTCGGAGCTTATTTCTCAGCACAGGAACATTAATCTGGTAATGTATGAATATGTATGATTTGAGATCTGATCTGCTGTGTGTTTTCAGGTGATGCGGAACAGAGGGTGTGTGACAGAGAAACAGTTTGATGAAGTCATCAAGGAGGTGAAATGTGTGAGAGATTCACAGATATTATGTGACAACAGAACTTTTTTTTTCTTTTTTTTTATTTTTTACTTCTTACTGCAGGAGTTTTAGATGAAATTAAGACTGTACCTATATTTATGCAGAAGACATGCGCACATGCATGCGTGCAAGTGTATGTGCATGCATGTGTGCATGCACACACACACACATACACACACAACTTACAGACACACACACACACATATATACATACACACACAAACACACACATGTGCACGCACATGTGAAAGGAAAGAATGCATTTTCAGTCTCGTGCGTTCATTGTTATTTTGATATGGTGAGTGAGTAGGCATTTGAATGTTTAAAAGTCAGCAGCAATAAGTGGGTTTTTTTTCTTGTTTTTTTTGTTTTCACCTGCGCATTTGTGAACAGATGTATATAGCTCACATCATCATTTACAGTTGCTTGTTCTGGTAATTCCTTTAGGTTTTATGATACATAGCCTGTTCCGGTGCTTCAACTTTAAACTTGATGCAAAGAAGCTGTTGTATGAGGGAGGGAGGTGGCGGGGAGAAGGTGGGGGTGGGGTGGGAGTGAAGGGGACATGGAAGAAAACCCTTCTGAAATCGGTATTTCCTCACTTCACTGGTACTGCCTTGTCAGCCTCTTCCCTCTAATTTCCTCTGTTTTCTTGTCTTCTCAACCCGCTCTTACTAATTCATTGCCTTATTTTAGTTTTCTGCCTGTTCTTACCTCCCTTGCCCCCTCCATTTCATCCCTCCGAAACACCACTTCTCACTCATTTACACCCTGAACAATGCTCCCCATTCCTTCCGTAGATAGTCCGTATTTTCAGGCTTGAGTGTGTCCCAGTAATGCATCTTTAATGATGAACACTTTTCTCTTTTTCTTCTTCTTGTTTTCATTTAATTATTTTTCATAATTTACTTCTTCATTGTTGCGAGAGTGTTTTCATACTTTGTCTTCATTTTTACATGGAGTTAGAGCCAGTCAGCCTGGTGAACTTTTTGGTTAATGGCTGAAATATTCTTTCTCTATTTCTCTCTGTTATCTCTGTCTTTTCTCTTTGTCTCATCCGATTCTCATAGACTGGTCAAGGTTTTTACCTTTTTCTCTACTTCACTCCTCCTCCCTCCCCTCCCATTACCACACGCCTTTCCCCTTCCATCCCCTCCTCCCCTTCGAGCTTCTTGTGGAGTAAGGTAAATGAGAATGGGAGGTGAATTGTTCTTCATACACAGATTAGTTTTGCATGGCAGATTGAAGCAGAAGTTTCCAGACGGCGGGAACTGGGGGCAACATCACTCAGAAGAATGGCCGAAATCCAGAAGAACTATGCCCCTTGCACAGAGAGGTTTATCAGTTGCAGGTATGAGACTGGCAAGCACTTTACCTGGCTTTTTTTTTGTTGTCGTTGTAAGATGGCTGTACATATCAACGCAGTTGAATAGAAAATAAAACTGCACATTGAACTCTTACAGGATGTGCGTGCGTGTGTGTGTGTACGTGTTTGCGTGCGTGTGTGTACGTGTTTGCGTATGAACGTGTAGAATGTGCATGTATGTATGAATGTGTGCCCAAGCATGTAAGGGGTGGGGTGGGAAGGGGAGGGGGGGTGGGGGGTGGGGGTGGGGGGTTGGACAGAGAGAAAGGATTTGCAATTATATATCTTAAAGAAATGTCTCATCTTCCATATCTTCAAGGATCAAGAGCCAGAGAATGTGCAACTTTTTATTATTTGGGGATAAGAAAAAAAGAAGAAAAAAAAATTAGATTGATGAAACATGAATCATTTTGATAAGATATGCTATGTTCATAATGACCAGAAAAATGAAGTGAGAAACTCGCTAGTCACAATAGGATTTTTCTCTGGTCTAAAATGCATTTGAAAAAGAACTTGTTTAGGTGGTGGTGGTGTTGTTTTTGATACGATATAAACTAGACCAAAACAGTGTTTTTAAAGGGAGAAAATTACAGGCCGTGTTGAAGGAAAAAGACATTCTATACGCAATGATTTTGATGTTACTTACATGTCTTTTTGTCCGTTATCTGGTGTGTGTGTGTTTTTTTATCTGGTGTGTGGTTTTTTTTTGCAGGAGAATGATTTTGATCCACAGTTTCTCTCCCTTGTATTGGCAGCAAAGGCAAACACAGCCAGAATCAGCTCTTTGCTAGAGCACATGGAGTGTTTGGGTATGTGTGCTGTTTCAGTTTGAATGTGTTGTTCAGTGTATTCAGTGTGTAGTTTGGTACAGTGCATGTGTTTACAAGTACAGGTGTGCAGACATGCATGAGCGTAGGTGTGTTTTTGTCTAGTCATCTGGTTTATGATCCATTATGAGTCCAAGTCAGTCATGGTGGAGTAATAAAAGAGAAAATAAGTTTGATGCGTCTGATTTGTGTTACAACTAGGTTAATCAATGCAGAGAAGGGTTTCAGACAGGCAAAGTAATTGTTTTGTTTGTGAAGTTGGTATGGACTTCCCTAAAGCTGTGAATACCAAAGAACTAACTCTGCAGCAGTGCAAGTCTGACGTGGTGGATTCAATATGCCTGATTAGTGTTCCAATTACAGTCAGTTACATGGAGAAGGGCTTCAGGCAGGAAAATAATTACATGATGAAGAGAAGATCGGAAGAAGACACGTTAAGCAAGAGAGTGTCAACTTGGGGGGGGGGGGGGGGGGGGGGGGGGGGAGTATGGAGAGGGGGGAATTCTGTACTAATTCCCCTCCCCCCTTCCCTCTCTTCCCCTCCCTATGGCTGCAACTGGCTTGGACAGCTCAGTTGGTTGTTTTTAATGGCCCTATGTTGCTGAAAAGGCCATCGACAGGGTCACCTTTCATGGTGTCCGGTGTTCACCCAGACGTACTGTCAACTGTTGAATGTTTTAACAGGTGAGGAAGTGTACGTCTTTCCAGTGTTCAGCCAGACGTACTGTCAACTGTTGAATGTTTTAACAGGGGAGGGGAAGTGTACGTCTTTCGGTGTTCACCCAGACGTACTGTCAACTGTTGAATGTTTTAACAGGGGAGGGGAAGTGTTCGTCTTTCCAGTGTTCAGCCAGATGTACTGTCAGCTGTTAAATGTTTTAACAGGGGAGGAAGTGTACGTCTTTCCAGTGTTCACCCAGACTTTACTGTCGGCTGTTGTTGGAAGAACTGGCCCACATCGAGCAGAGCGACTGTCCCAAGGGCGGCCCAACACCATGAATCAGTACGGGGTCAGTGCGCCACTGTTCAGTGTGTTGGGCGTTTGGTGCCTGTGCTCAATACTTCAGGAATGATCTGTCCATATCACCGCATGTGTGTGTGTGTGTGTGTGTGTGTGTGTGTTTTGTGTGTGTGTGTGTGTGTGTGTGTGTGTGTGTGTGTGTGTGTGTTTTGTGTGTGTGTGTGTGTGTGTGTTGTGTGTGTGTTTTGTGTGTGTGTGTGTGTGTGTTTTGTGTGTGTGTGTGTGTATTTTTGTGTGTGTGTGTGTGTGTGTGTGTGTTGTACGCATGTTTCTATGGAGGACCGACTATATTGTAGCTTGTATGGGATTG
>CM031619.1:41999482-42031078 GCA_018398815.1 Conus ventricosus
AAACTGGTTTTCTGATGACATTGTTGAATAGTTTGGCTTTTGATTTCATTTTTCCTGCACGCTTATACTTCTGATAGTCCCTCTTGATCTGACTGACCGTTCTCTTGCTGATGTTTCCTTCATTGTTCTCGGGGGCAGCTGCATCTGTGTCTTCGTTGTTGTGCAGTACAGACACGGGTGGATCCCCTGTGCACCTGACAGTCCATACATTTTAGTTAAAAAAGTCATAGTCTCCAAAGAGAAAAAGGCGAGTTTGTTTGCCTCTCCATTCCATGCTTTCAAGGTCTTCAATTTGCTCTTTGTAAGGGTCCAACAGTCTTCTTAGGTTTTCAGGGGTGTCCTTACATTCAGCAATGGTCATAATGCATGTGTTATGCTTTGAATTAGCGTTCACCAGGTTTGCTATTTGAAGCATCATTTTAACCCTCTAGCGCCGTATGTATCACGAGTGATACAAACATTTAGTGACTGCCTGGCAGACAGTGTGTGAATGTCGGAGTCCACTAAATGTTATCAATCTAAAGAATGGAATGTACTGCTTATACTAACTACTAAACCACCACTCGCCGGTTGCTCTGGAATGCCATATCCCTTCCTTTCCTCACTGGGTCTCACAGAGTCAACACGTGCTTCATTTCCTACCACTGTTCACCCACCGCTTTATCAACATGTGAGTACTGCCACCCTCTGTAGCTTGTTTATCTTGTCAGTCATGATCTAGAGGAAGGGGCCATCGGCTGATAAGGTCGTTTTTCAGCTAATTGGGTGGTGTGATGGGGGTGTCAAATTGATGTATCTTGTGTGAAACGTTCGGCCTTTGGGGAAAATTCCAAGGGAGACAACTCGGTCTGTTTGTTTCAGCTGTGATACATTAGGCGTTTAGAGTCATGCTGGATCAAAACTGCACTACGCTGCGTTACTTTTACAAGTATATTTCTTATATAAAAATTACAACTGAACACTTCTAAGATATGTTTCCGTGAGAGAAAGAGATGATTTCATGGATGTGTATAAATCCAAAGGAGAGGAAGAAGATTGACATCAACCGGCCCGCAATTGTCGCTGAGTACAATAAATTCATGGGTGGAGTTGATCTTCTGGATTCCCCTGACAGCACTGTACAAATACCAGATCAAGTCCCGAAGATGGTACATGTACATTTTCTACCATACATTGGCCATTGCTGTTGTCAACAGCTGGCTCTGGTACAAGCGTCATGTAAAGCTGCTGAACTGCAAAGCCCCACCCATGAAGCTCAGCTCGTTCCAAGGCATGATCGCTGATGCGCTGATCTTCTCCAAGAAACCTGGACGTCCATCTGCTGCTTCGTTGTCCCTCCTCCTCCTCCTCCTCCAAAGGTCAAGAGAAGGGCACTCATCGGTGACATCCGTCTGGACGGGGTTGACCATCTCCTGAATGGGCTTCACAGAGGGAGCGTTGCAAGAACAGGGACTGCCAGGCCTTGGGTTTTACCCGATGCCGAAAGTGTACTGTTCATCTCTGCTTCCAGAAGGGCAGAAACTGTTTCCTGGAATTTCATTCCATCCATTGAACTGCCAAGATAACGTCCTCTTCACTAAGAGGGCATCATCTCCATCTCCAGAGTGACAAACTGTGTATCCTTTTTGGGGACTGGGTGGGAGTGAAGGGGGCATGGGTCGGGGCTAGTTCTAAATGATGTTAACTGGACTAGATGTGTTGCAATGCCACTGGAACTTGACAGTCATCAAAACTGTTCATTTCAAAAAGAACTACACAGCAACAACAACCGTGCACATGTATATAAAGGACATTGACTCTTTGTATCACGTGTGATACAGTATGACTTTATGCTTCAATGACCTAATGTATCACGTGTGATACAAAACCTAATTTGGGCATTTTTAAAGATTTTTGCAAAATTTCTTTTGGTAACTGTTTTTCACATCCATTTGATGTTATTTTACTGAATAAATAATTTTATGACTAGTTTTTCTATGAGCCGGTTCTAGAGGGTTAAATGATCCGCCTCCATGGTCACCGCCAATCTTGATCCAGATTTCGTTCTCTGGAATACTCTCATCATGCCATGTTAATCGGCCTTGATTGTCATAAGCATCCAGCAGTTTGGTGACAAATGCTGGGACGTCCTTAATGCCTGCAGAAGGTGTTGGAACCAGTTCCATAATCCCATCGATCTCATTCCAGACCTCCACACTTCTCATCTACATTCTACTTCTGCACACTGTGCTTTGACTTGTTCTTTCCTTTCTTCTGTTCACTGGCAAAGTGTACCCCGAGCCTCCTATAGAACTGTTTGTGCAGTCTGTACTTTGTCAAACTGAGGCCAAGTGCCGCACGAAGGGCAGGCCCTTGTTTTGCAGTTACAGATACTTGACCGCATTTCGCTTCATTAAGAACCAGCTGTTTGCGTACTTTGCTGCCGTCTCAGTTCTGTGCCCTGCTGTTTGGCCGCATCTTGTTCAGTGTCTCCTTATACATTCAAACGAATTTGTCATTTCTTTTGCTCGCTTCTTCCTGAGTGGTGTTCGAGCTTCACTTGATGCTTTCCGAGGTTTTGTAATTTTTCAGCACAATCGGCTGTCCACCATTTGGCATGTGACAGTCATTTATCACGGGACTGTGAGAGCTTAATGCGGCAAGTTTTGTGAAATAAGCTTCCTTCTGTGTTTGTCAGTGGTGCCTTCAGCTGACTCAAAGGCCTGAGGATTCTTTTTCTGAACCGAGACAATGCTTTGTCAATGCCAGTTGGAACGGTCTGCACTGATGCGCCTCTTGAATCTTTGGGTGGAGTTGATGTGGCATCAGATGTGACACAAAGGAAACTTGTTTATTTGACTGGAGATAATGCTTCATTGATGGCAGCTGGGCAGTCTGCACTGATACAGTTCTAGGGACTTTCCCGGGAAAGTTGATGTGGCTTCAGATGAGACAGAAAATGAAATATCACTATCAAGATCAGAGTTTGATTGGCACTTTCGTTTTGCTGGTTGGAATACTGTTTGAGAACGGCAGATTTCTTTATCTTTTTCTCTGGTCTCCCACCTTTACTCCTGCTGTTGAAAGTGAGTGCATACGCACACTGACTGACAGATAAACTGGGGTCAAACAGGTGCCATAATTTTGAGGCTTTTTTAAATTCTGCCAATGCACGGCTCTTTGCTGTAGTTGAATGTTTGCGGTTTGTCAGATTTTTCAAAGTTTTTGCACAAAACACACAAACTATTTTTGAATGTACTTCCTCCCTATCTTCCAGAACATTCACATTGAAGATTACGTTTATTTCAGAGCAACACTCAAACACGTTACTACTGATTTGTTTTTATCTTTCTTTGATCTCTTAGACCTTTTCCCCACACAGTCTACACAAGACCTTTAAACGTTCAAAATGTTCAGTGAGAGAATGACCGTTTTGTTCCATAATCCTTTTTGCCATCACCCCCCCCCTCCTCTCACTCCTCTCTCTCCTCTCTCACACACACACACACACACGCACGCATGCACGCACGCACGCACTCACGCACACACACACACACACACACACACACACACACACAAAACACCCTAATGGTACTACCAACAACACACTTTAATTTGAATTTGCCGATAGAAATAGTAGTAGTGATTGGAAATGAAGTAATTATTTTAATTATAATAAAATTATTCACTTATTATTGTTATGCCTACTACCATTACTGTTATCAGTAGTATTATTTTGCTTGTAGTGGCAGGTGCTCAGAAAGTTTGGCATAGAGGAGGGTCTCGTCCAAACCATCCAGGCGCTGTATAACACCGCCAGCAGCGCAGTCCTCCTCAACAACCAGATAGGGTGACTACTCAAGACCCCAGTTGGAGTCCGTCAAGGCTGCCTGCTATCTCCCGTACTGTTCAATCTCTTCCTGGAAAACATCATGCGTGAAACCCTCCATGACTTCCACTCCACTGTCTCCATCGGAGGAAGAATCATCAATAATCTGAGGTTCGCAGATGACATCGACCTGATGGAGGCAGCAACAAGAACTACAAGACCTGACAAAGAGACTGGAAGAAAGGGCAGGTGCATATGGAATGGAAGTGAGCACCAGAAAAAAAGCAAAGTCCTGGTCAACAGCACAACCAACACCCATGCTGAAACTACATGAACGGACAACAGCTTGAAGAAGTGGGAGCTTTCAAATACCTTGGCGCCACTCTCACAAAGACGGTCGCTCTACAACAGAAATCAAGACCAGACTAGCGATCGCAACAGCAGCAATGGCAAAGCTAAACAAGATCTGGAAGAGCAGGGAGATCAGCTTTCCTACAAAGATGAAGCTGTACAAGTCCTGGTGCTGTCCATCCTGCTGTATGGCTGCGAAAGCTGGACCATGACAGCAGAGACCACCAAGAGAATCCAGACGTTTGAAACTAAATGCTTCAGCGCTTGCTCGGATCTCTTGGCAAGACCGGAAGACAAACGACGTTGTGAGGAGCCAAATAACATCACATTGCAGGCCCCCAAGAACCCCTCTTGGCAACAGTCAAGAAGAGGAAGCTGTCGTGGTTCGGGCATGTCATACGCCACAATTCACTGCCCAAAACAGTCATCCAGGGCACGCTGGAAGGCGGCAGACGAAGGGGACGACAAGCCAAATGCTGGATGGACAACATCAAAAGAATGGACCAGGATGGATGGCCCCTACGCTGATGCGACATGCAGAGGACAGGGCCGGATGGCGGTGTCTGCTTCGAGAGTGTCTCTCATCTCTCCTCTACGCCCATCATGGGCAAGAGAATGATGATGATGATGATGATGAGTAATTATATTAATCCTCTACGTTTCCGCTTTAATTAGGCCTACGTTGCTCTACATGCAACCATAGTACATATAAATGTAGCAACAATGAAGAAATATGTATATAACAACGAGTGTAAATACAGCCCCTTTACAAATGCTAACTAACTTTTCATTCACAAAGATTTTTTTCCAACGCCTGGCCGGCCAACTTCGGCTCACAAACACTCATCAGTGCCAGCGCAGCACATCAGGCAGGCCAACGACGCACGCGCGCGCCACGGCGAAAGCCTAGGTTTTGCCGGTCGTAAAGTTCTGTCAGAAAGTTTTAAACACGAACTTAGTTATGGTACTCACAGAGAAGAGCGAAATGCCAGCTTTTGTCACACTCTCAAGTACTCACTGCGCTTATTGCTCTCGTACAGAAATTTTAGTCTAAAAACCTCTGTACAGTAAATATAACTTAATGATGTTGCACCAGTCTCGAAGCGTCAAACACAAAGCGTGTTCGCTGAGGAAAGATCGCGCGTCTGGTACAGTGCGGTGGCTACTCGTTACGCGCCTAGCAGGGGTCAAAAGGCAAAGCGTTGAATGAACTAAATGCTGTGGTTGTGAGTGGGTTGGCGCGGCGTGGTCATTGTTTGAATATCGCCTGACCACTTGTGTACAAGCTTCATGCCGTATCTACATTATCTACAGGAAAATAAACCTAGTCGAGTTTGGTATTAAAATAATTGTTGGGAATTCGCCTATTCAGTCATCTCAAGAGCACAGATATATTACATTTTTCATGACAACCACTGATTATCAAACTAAGAGCCCCATTTGTAATGGCAGCTCAGCAATGCCGAACACATTGTTGCCAGACAGGCTGTACACAGATGACATTCAGTTGGCCGAGATACAGCGCGGTTAGCTGGCTGGTGGGGAGCAGCCTGCAGAAAAACCCCTTTCCCGGACCTGCATTCACGGCTTGGCCTCTGCAGCTGTGGGCGAGCTGTAAATTCCCCTTCCTCTCAAAACTAAGTGCTTGCTCTGAACAGTCCGGCGCTCTACCACTGAGCTATTCCGGCCCTCCTCCCTTGAAGTGATAAGAAAAGTGTATCTGGTCACCCAGTCGATGACAGTTTTTGCTGCTACCCCCCCCCCCCCCCCCTCCCCCCAATGGTTTTCTCTTTGAGGGAAAGAAAAATCCACATGCATGTCAGTGAGCAAATATTGTAGACTGCAGAAATACCATAACTCATTACCATCTTCAAGGGGAAATAATGTATGTTTTCATTGCATGTCTGCAGGCAACACCATTTTTTTTACCAAAAAAAAAAGACATGACAATACATCGAAGAAAAATTCTACCGATTTTTTCAGGCACACAAAATGAGAAATATGTATAGAATTTCTTCATTGTTTACAGCCAGTGTGATGGCTAAGGGACAGACTAAGGCTAAAATGAAATGATTCATACCATACACTTTCCGAATAGAAGAATGTCAACTGGCGTGTGTTAGAAGAGGGTCTAACTTAGATCAGATGCATCTCTGGTTGTCCAGTGCATGAAGGTGGTCATCACACCCCAACAGGATAGGTCAGAGGTCAGCTTTTTGAGGATGACCAGCACAACAAATGAACTTTTGGCATGGTTTTTCACATAGATGTCGCTCTGGGCAATAAAGTATTGTGTTTTGTCCTGAATTTGAAAACAGTAGGATGAATCTCTCTAAAACAGGACAGGATGGGGCAGTGGGGTGCCTGTGTTTTAATTTGTTTAGCATCTGTGTCCAGAAATGCATATTCTGCAGGTTGATATTGACCACAGAAATGTCAACAGGATAAGTCAGGGTGATGCAGTACATGGGGGAGATGGAACAAGTGGTGTGGGAGTCATTCCATTGGGAGAGCACTCTAGCGTGAGACAGCAACTTAGTGAGAAAAAAAAGGGAAAAAAAAAAAAACGCAGCAGTTTCTGCATGACCACAAGATAACTAAAAACTTGACAGATCACATCATTCTTGTGAAGCCTGCTAACATGGATGTTTTTCCGAGTAAAGTTGTGACTGAAGGTTGTTAGACTTGCTGTCATCATCTGTGTACCAAAGCAGGCCCTGTTTGTGTTCTGCAGGTGCTGCTGAATGAGTTCCGATTCAACGAAGGAGTTCTGGATCGCTTGAGGAAGGACTACCTCCAGCCTATCGCCTCAGTTCTCTATCCCTCATGGGTCGGCCAGAGTCTGGACTCGCACAAAGCCTTCACCGTCCACTACCAACCGACCTGGACAGAGAACTCAGCTGTCATTTCGACAACGCCGAGGTGACCCTGAACGTGGCCTTGGGCTATGACGACTTCTCGGGCGGGGATCTCTACTTCATGGGCTGGACCAGCGAGGTGGATCAGGCTCCTCAGAGGCCAGACATCAAGGTGAAGCACCGTCCGGGCTGGGGCGTGTTGCACCGTGGTCACCACAGGCACGGAGCGCAGGCTTTGACCAGCGGGAGGCGATGCAACCTGATCCTGTGGATGAGGTCATCCAGTGTGCGCAACTCCTGTTGCCCGATGTGTGGCGAGGTGCCTCGCCTGGTCCACGTCCCTGGGTTGGATGACGGCTTTACCAGACCGTACACACCTGTCGTTGACGTGTGCCTGACTCTGTGAACATTTCCTGGAACACGAGTCGTGGCTTCAGAGGGCCACACATGCTAGGTTGTTGTTGATGTCTGTGATTAATCACTGTTAACATTCCACTTACTATTATGCAGGTGCTTGTCAGAGGGGAATATTATGCAGGTGCTTGTCAGGGGGAATATTATGCAGGTGCTTGTCAGGGGGAATATTGTGCAGGTGCTTGTCAGGGGAATATTGTGCAGGTGCTTGTCAGGGGGAATATTGTGCAGGTGCTTGTCAGGGGGAATATTATGCAGGTGCTTGTCAGGGGGAATATTGTGCAGGTGCTTGTCAGGGGGAATATTATGCAGGTGCTTGTCAGGGGGAATATTGTGCAGGTGCTTGTCAGGGGAATATTGTGCAGGTGCTTGTCAGGGGGGAATATTATGCAGGTGCTTGTCAGGGGGGAATATTATGCAGGTGCTTGTCAGGGGGAATATTATGCAGGTGCTTGTCAGGGGAATATTGTGCAGGTGCTTGTCAGGGGGAATATTGTGCAGGTGCTTGTCAGGGGGAATATTGTGCAGGCGCTTGTCAGGGGGAATATTGTGCAGGTGCTTGTCAGGGGGAATATTGTGTTGGGGATTGTTTCAGTCAGCATGTACTCAGACCCCATTTGAGTGTATTCACATTTAACTCCTTCACTGCTACTGATAAAAAAAAACTTGTCAGTGAAAGACTGTGGCATTTTTATGATGAGATGAGGTTTGGGTTACTGCTGGTGTCACTGTCTTGTCTTGTTTCACACAGGACAGTATGATTTTATTTAGGTGAAGTGGTAACACCTTCTGAGATGAGGTTGGGTTACTGCTGGTGTCACTGTCTTGTCTTGTTTCACACAGGACAGTATGATTTTATTTAGGTGAAGTGGTAACACCTTTAAAGTAAACACAAAGTATAGTAACTCTTTTCCTAACCCATACACAACCACCCACATCTAGTTAAGTTCTTCAGTCAAGGGTTAAAGAGCAGGCACTGCCGCTAAAGATCCTGTAATCTGGGTCAATGTGTGGGGGAATGTGAAACCACAAAAAGGACCAGCTTGTGCCAACCCATAGAAGTAAATGCAGAGGAGATGGACTGGCCATTCATTGGTTATGGAAACCCTGTGATGAACAGTAAGCAGCAACATCCCTGTTGTCCACATGTCTGCCATGGCACTCCTCAGACATAGTGGTCACTGTATGATACAGGTCAGGAATTGAATTCATTCAGCTCCATAGAAAGGCCATGGGCTGTGCGCCAGACTCTCTGTAAACACTTGACACTTCACAGGTCCCACAGATGAAAACTGGAAGATGCGTATCAAAATGGGCATCATTCATCTTTTCAGGATCTTTTGGAAAATGGTGTAAAAGTTATGAGTGTGTGCTTGGATGTGGATGTGCAGACAAAAACATGTTATCAGAGAGAAGAAATGTAATGTTTTCATCTGGAACAATACAATTGTAGACATCCTTTCTCATGAACAGTATGTGAAGTACTGGGAGGGGAGGGGGGGGGGGGGGGGGAGTCTTTGAACATCTTAATATTCTAAGTTTTCACATTTCTAAATACTGCTCAGTCATGGGAAGTAAATGCCATACTAAAGCATGAACTGTATAGGTATAACTTTTAGAAAAGCGCTAAACGGTATGTTTAAAACCAGGAAACTGAAACCGTTGATTGATTTTGCTTTTTGCTGGCGAGCAGATGAAAAGTTCTCTTTCAGAGAACCCTTTTGTCTAGTGATAGTGACTGGAAATCTATTCATCTGTTTATTTGCGCCTTTACTCATAGTACTTTTCAAAGGAGGCCCACTGTGTATAAGAAGGATAGTTTACCTCCCTTGATTTTTGTTTTTGGCGTTCTTTCCTGAATTGGTTTCTCATGTCAAATGCACCAAACTGTACAGTCCGGGAAAGTCAAAGATAAGAGCGTTTTGAAATTTAAAGAGAACAGCTCTGCAAACCTTGCACTTACAAGGACAAGCGGCTGTGTGTGCACGCGTGTGTGTGTGTGTGTGTGTGTGTGTGTGTGTGTGTGTGTGTGTGTGTGTTGTGTGTGTGGGTGGGTGGGTGTGTGCGTGTGTGTGTGCATGTGTGTGTAAGGGTGAGTTAGGAGGGGTGTGTGAGTGTTGATGTATATACAAATATATATAATAACACAGGCTTTTATGTAACGATTTATAATGTCTTTTTGTAATGTTTTTTATACTTGTGAACTGATGTGGAGCAGAAGAAAAATTTCCGATGGACAATAAAGTTGATTGAATTGAATTGAATTGAATTGAAGAAGAGTACACGTGCAGAGGAATTAGGAGAACCCTTTCTTCTGGTTGTTCACAAAGGTTCTGCCCATTGTGAGCTGAGTTTTCCCGATACGGGTATTTTTCAAATGATAATAAACTACCACGTATAACGTATTTTTAAAGAAAAAAGATAGGAACATTCAAGGCTGTTAACACATAGGAAAAAAGGCCACATCCTGAAAAAGGAAAAAAAAACCACACCAAGAGATCATTAAAAAGTAATAATATGGAAGCTGCACACATCAGAATGGGCTACTACTATCCTGTCCGTACAGTGTGTACAATTTTCACGATCTAGTCGCCAGACTGAAAAAAGAAAAACTGGATGTCATTAAAAAAGTGTAACAGAGTTTCTGGAACAAAGGACAGGAGAATAATCCCCCAGGGCAGAAAAAGAAGGTAGACAACTCTATGAGACCTTCCAAATTGAAGACCCCGTCGTGTGAAACAAATATTTCATTTGTTTGGTTTGTTGTTGTTTCGAACATTTTTGTCATGATCTGTTGTAGACTCCCATGCAAGACTTGACCAGATTTAAGTTTTAAGGATTTTTGGAAGTGCTTTCCTAAGGCTTTGCTGTGGCCCTTACCCACACTTTTCTGCATACGTGTTATGCGGAAATAACAGTCTGTAAGTATTACCACCACTAAGCCATATGTCAATCCTATTCATCTCGCTGGTGTTTACTGGTAGGTAACTATACATGACCTCTTGAAATACACTGTGCTGCTCAACTGCTCAGTCTATTTATTTATGATTGTGGTTCTGCAGGTCAATATGAAATGTCTAAAGTATCACGCAGAAATTAACTCAATGGTGATGTATAGAGTTAAACTTTGGTCCCTGCCTTCGGACTGTAACTTCTACAAAACTATGTTTTGTGTTTTTGTTTTGTTTTTAAAGTTTGTTTGCTTTAATGGACATGTGAGCTTCAGTCCATGGGAAACTACACAGGAGAACAAGAAAAGAAAGAATACAATATTTTTCTCTGATTGTGTTGTTTTGAGACAAGTCAGAGGTCACTGTATCCCTAAATAAGATTTCAGATTTGAGAGGATTTATGTTAAGTGAAGGATCTGATATATTGAACATCTTTATGCCCTTGATGGAAAAATAATCAAATTCTTCCTTGTATATTTTGTTGACAGACAGTAGTAATATACTAGTGTAAGTACATGTACCTTTAACCTTAAAAAAAGTTAGTGACATAATCATAAAAAAATGCAGACATTTTCGAGTTTTGAAAAGTATCAAGTATTTGTTCGAATGAGACTATAAACCGAGGTTCCGTGTGTGAACGCACGCATAACATCTTGCACACACGTAAAATCCCATCACCAACTTCGGAAGAGAGGCCAGTTTGGCCGTTGGTATGGATGACACGTGACACATAGCATGCACCTTCCCCGAAGATGGAGTATGGCTGCCTTAATGGCGGGATAAAAAAGGGTCATACACACAAAACTCCACTGCCTGGCTATACAGGGAGTGTCCGCAGGAGTATCAGCCTGCGTACGCAGAAAGAAAGAAAAAAAGAAAATGGAACAATTTTTGAGTGTGTTTTGGTCATTTTGTGTAAATCTATTGAATTTTTAGCATATGATCAAAATGTTACATCATGAATTGATGACAAGCCAATATGCAGTAACTCTCCATTAAATTAATCATGTTAATGCTTTAGCTTTTAATTGTATTATTTATTGCAGCATGTTCAAACTGTCAAATGGCGCAACTGCCTCTGTCCTGTGTGTTTATGAATTACTGGAAGATAATTTACAACTTGATCATTTGTGCACGGTGTTGTGCCCTGAAATATTGTTTCAACAACAACTTGTTACATTACTGCATGCAAATTGTGTTCTGTACTCATGCGCTGAGATCACAACCAATTGGTAAAGGGACACTACCCTCTCCTCTTCCTGTTATGGCTTTCTCCAGCAACAGAAAACGCTCTCCTGATCGAATAGCGTTTTTCTTCTATTTATTTATACTGTATGAGAGAAAACAAAACACAACTTGCATTTTATTTTGGACTAGAAATACCTTACTATCTTGCAAATTGTCTTGAAGTTTTTTTGTTTTTTTTCTTTTCCGAATTCAGAATAATTTTATATCTCCAATAAGAAATTGGAAGTGGTGAGGTCGGTGAGTTCACACAATAAAAGCATAAACAGGACATTAAAATCTTACTCACTATTGCATGCAAAGACAAGAGGTCACCGCAAAACATGCTTGGAAATAAAATTTATCATACAAAAGACACGTAACTTGGGGAAAAAATCATTCTACATACACGTACATGTACTGATGCATAGTGCTCACACTCACAAATACAAAACACTCACATATGTACTCATGGACACATATGTGCATGGAACCGCATACACATTATAAAGAATTCATAACTCATATAACATGTCCAGAGTTCAAAAACAGCTTGCTGACTACTAATAGAATATTTTTTGGGGAAAAAACCTCAACACACCCATAGAAAAGCACTCTTGCTGATTATGAATAGAGGATGTAAAAAAAATTAATTCACACACCATAGATGAGCAAATGTACATTCACTTGTCCAAAATAGAAATTGACATGTATATAAACGTAAAAACTATTCCTGATTCCAAGAGTCCTGAATTTTATGGTCTGATGGTGAAGTTCATAATATTTGCTGAGCCCATGACAGCTGTCACTTGCAATCACTCGCCGCACATACAGAAAATTCAGACCATCTTGTTTCACTTCCAATAACTTACTACAACCTTTCCTGCTTTTAACATTCAAGGTGCCAGCCATAGTAACAAATGCAGACAAAAATTGACTGACTGAATTAAACCAACTATTACAAGAAAAAGTTTTTCCTGACCCGACTAATTAAACATGGCAAATGAAACAAAAACATAGGCCAGATATGAAAAATGTTTCACACAAAAAAATTGACAAAAGACTTAGCTTATGAAATAGTATGTTTACGTAACTGTGGTCTGTTTCTTTTTTTTCTTTTTCTTTTATCGACGGGGAGGGGGTTGGGGTGAGAGAGGAGGGGAGGATGCATCAATTACTGTTTTCCACCCCTTCTCCTTTCCGTGCTGACACATTCGAGGTGACATTGTGATATGCGCACACTGAAAGAATCAGAAATAAAAGAAACGAAACGACCAAGTGGAATAGTCTCTGAGTTCATCATGACAGATTATCAGTGAGGAAAACAGCAAGCAGGTGGGATCTGTTGTGGATATGTCTGTGATCCATTACTGCCCTACATGCTGGGACTTGTGAGCACAAGACACCCATTCATTTCTTATATTGTAATGTAAAAAACAACAACACACACACACAAAAGCTCTTGCACAAACTGCACTTTGTGACATTGCAAACTACATTTTGAAACGCCCAAGGCAAATTGTAACAGAACTCGGGTATACACAGATTTGCAACAACCAACACTTTTAATCTTACAACATTGAACCAAGTTTGGGAATACTCCTCTGCGATTAGACACAGCAACAACAACAACAACAACAGCAGCAGAAAGTGGGGTAACCAGTAACTTTGACCTCAGTCTAGGCTGAAGAGTCATGGGTCCAACGGACCCTGTCTGCAGTCTGGTGACTATAGGGGCAAACAACTCCAAAGAAACAGTCGGTGCAACATTCCTGTGGTCAGTATTATGTCCCTTGTGGTGGCCCCAGGCAATTCACTTCAGTCTGTTTTCTTTTTTTTTAAATGAGGAATCGCTGTATGAATGACTGGTTCCTTAAAGAACTAGTGCCCAACACCAGACAGGATTCGTAAACTGTGGCGCAAATTTTTTGCTTTGGCGAGCGCTGTTCCAGGCAGTGTGGCCGCCATGGTCATCCAGTGAAAAGGTTGCGTAATGTCTACAATTCCTGCCATTTCCTGAGCCTCAGATCTGAATTTGGATTTCATGATCTTGTGTTGTAGAATATGTAAACCAGAAAACTTGTTGCGATGCCAACTGATGACGTTCGTTAGCACTGTTCAGGTTATACAGCATAATGGATGTAGAGGCACTGAACAGTTTAGAGGTTCACGCTGTCATGCCAGTATGGAGCCCATTCCTCTCCCTCTGCCACCTTAGCCCTCCCTGACAGGTACTTCTACTGCTAGAAGGACAAAGGATTTTCAAGTAAAAAAAATATGGCCCCACAAGCGATGCAATCTCTCTACTGTCAGCGCTGTAGGCAAATGCTTTACACATCCAACTATAGGCTGCTTAAATCCAAGGTTCTTCTGATTCTTCTTCTGTCTCCCTTCCTATGAATGTGTGTTATGTAGACAAATGTATGTGTATATCAACTATAATTCACATCTGCAGATGTAACTTGTACACTGCCTTCAAAAACGGATTTTTGTTAATAATTCAGAATATTTCCTCTACATTATAAAAGTTAGGATGAAATGAAGACATGTAAGTGCTGGAAATTCTTTTTTCTTTGTAATTCAAAACATTGCCTTCAATTTAAAAGTTTGGATGAAATACAACTATGTAAGTACTTCTTTCATGTGCACACAAAATAAGAAAGAAGACAGAAAGACCCATTGATTTGTAAACTGTGCAACAGCAAACATCTTGTCTGCAGTGTTGGTGTCTAAAAACCGTGATACATAGGAATCAATCTGTACAGGGCTGAGGAAGAGATTGTAAGAATGTACTCACTTAGTAATCAGTAAACACTATGACCATATGATGTTTGATGATTCAAGACGATGAAGAATATCTATTGATTTCTTGCTTCATCTCAGCCCAGTAGATTTGGGGCAGAAAAATGAATTATCCATCTGTGCCAGACATGACAAAAATATCTAAACATACATCACACTTACATCGGCATTATACATCTTTATCCACACATACATGCACACACTATAATCATAAATATATCACAATGAAAGGTCAATCCATTCAGTGTTCACTGTTAAAACATCTGCACAATGAAACAGGGTTGTGTCAGTTCCATAATTGTCCGGTCAGTCACAAAGAGTTCAAGAAAGTAGTCGCTCCTCTATGAATACCCTCCCCCCCCCCCCCCCCCCCTTCCCTTTAATCTTCCACATTATGTACACCAAATCATAACATATTAATTTCAGCATTGAAATCCTTGAGGCAGAGAGAACTAGGCCATGCTGAGTGCTTCAGCACTTTATCTTTTCATGGATCTGACTTTTCTAAGGTGAAAGGATTATTCGAAAGCCTTTCAATCCAACAACAAGAACTTTTCATGGATCTGACTTTTCTAAGGTGAAAGGATTATTTTTAAAGCCTTTCAATCCAACAACAAGAACAACAACAACAAAGGCCATAACAGCGTACAACTCAGCAGCATGAACAGCTAAAGCCCATACTAATGGTGAAACTTCAACTTGTCACCAGATGCAAAACAAAAAAAAGGTGGCAAAGGGGGGGGGGGGGGGGGGGGGGGGTGGGGGGGGGGGGGGGGGGGGGGGGGGGGGGGGGACACACATGATAAATTGATGCAACAGAAAAAAAAAGTGTAAAGACGCACTATATATAAATAACAAGTGGATGGGACCATACGGACAGAAAGCAGTAGATGATAGCACATAAAGGGAAGCAATCAGAGTGATGACAGCACATAAAGGGAAGCAATCAGAGTGATGACAGCACATAAAGGGAAGCAATCAGAGTGATGACACATAAAGGGAAACGATCAGAGTTGCAGAGAAAGGAAATTATTGCACAGAATTTCCAGAAGGCAGACACACAATTTGTGTAGACCCCCACCCAGTATCCCTCTGGGTGGGGAGAACAATGGATAACATTTCAACTGCAAACACAGGATCGCTCAGCATGAAATAAAATGGTGCAAAAGCACACGCATAGTAGACATTATACAAAAAAACACTGCAATAAACTTAACATGCTTGACTCGTCTGTGAAAAATACTGCATACATTGACAGAAAAGACCTCATACATTATACAATCAGGTGAAACAGTATCACAATTAAAAGCAAATCAAACCAATGGACAGAAAATCAATGGATAAGATATTATGCATGATAAACACTAACACAAATTTAACAATCATTGAAATCATCATTTGGTTTCAATGTATAAAAATTCAAAATAGCTGCCCCGTCAGTTTTCTCCCTTGCTACTAGTACGCCTTTTCTCTTCCCTCTCCTCAAGCCTTCTCTGATACTAGTCCTAGTTTTCCAAAGTTGCAAATGTTTTACCTCCCCCCTCATCTCCTCCTCCCCTCTTTCAAACACTCTCCTGCTCCCTCCCCCCCAGCACACACACAGTCACATACACTTATACGCACACACACACTTGCACACACACACACTTTCACACACACACACACACACACACACACACACACACACACACACACCACACACATTATACGCACATGCACATGACCACACATATGCACATGCACACATTTTTTCAACATATATCTCCAGCTTCTCCAACATCCCATTCCTTAATTCTGTTAATACTACAGAGAAAAATCATCAGTTACCTTGCTATCGATATGGTTCCAAACATCTTCCACAAGTGTCAAAATGAAATGACTAAATTACTGAATGGCTGATCACTCTACCTCACATGAAAAATATTTAATCAATCAGTTTACCACATCGTGAACAATTCTATATGCAAAGTTTTGGCAGCAGACAGTGGTGAGATTCAAAGGTGCATATTTTTTTCCCATACCTCTTGTATCTTAAGTCATTTATGTAAATGATAATGTCAATTGTAAGATCAGTCTCATAAAAATGTTTACTGAAAAGACATTTGAGAAAAAACAAATCAAAACAATCCTCCCCAACATTGGTGGCCCTACATGACCAAAATCAGAAGGAATAAGACAAAACAAACAAATCTCCTGCCAAACTTGTTGTAGTCTTGAAGAGCAGTAACAGCCCAATCGAGGCAATTCTCCTAGTAGCTCAAAAGAATGAATGAGAGCAAATAAAAAGCTAATGCGAATAAAAGTATACAGTGTTTTCAGTACAGCATACAACTGGGTGAACTCCATAACCTACACAGGTTGCTAAGCCTTGGTGTGAGATGTCAGCTAACTGTACCAAAGCAAATGATAGGCATTTCAGCAAACGTTTTGTTCCAGAAGTAAAAACCCATGCCAAATTTTACTAGCGAAGTGAAATTTCCTTCTTTTCTTTTATTCTACTTTCTGATCTTAAATCCTAGGTCTCACAATTAAGCAAGTATCGTTGGATAAACTGAAACTGATCCTCTCTCTCTCTCTTTCTCTCTACAGTGTATAGCAGTATCAAAAACTTTTTAAGTTCAAGTCCCCCGACGCCCTATCACCCCCACCATCTTGCTATTCCCTGATTCCCTGCCCCCCATGCACTCTCCCATATCAGCTTGTTATGGGCAAACTGTACAACAGCAATAGCACATTCAGATTGTGGTCGTCCCCATCTACCAGATTTCTTGGCTTTACTCAAACTTGGAAGTCTTGCATGTGTTGTCGTGTTCATGAGATGGTCAGCAGCCTCCGTCAAGAGCCTCCATTTGATCAGTCAGACTGGATGTCAAATGCTCCACCGGTAATCAGATGTTGTAATCTTTCCATAGACTGAAAACAATGGCAAGTACACGGGAATGCAATGGAGTATGTTTTCTATTGCTCTTTAAAGAAAAAAAAAAAGACAAAATTTTTGTACCAATACTGAAGTAGTGATTGAAGTAGTTGAAGATCCCAATACTGAAGTAGTAATTGAAGTAGTTGAAGATCCCACACATGTCATATTTTGGTAAAAATTATGAAATGATCATATATTACAAATTTGGGAAAAATCGTTATAAATATACAAGAAGCAATAATAACAACCACAAAAATAGTAACAATGTTCATGTTATAATTTTTAACGTAAGTTTCTACTTGATCAAGGTAACTTCAAATGCGTACGTTCATTTTTACACTTTTTTCCAACAAAAAAAAAAAGAAGGGTTTTGCAGAAATACAGTTGTTGTTGTTTTGTTTTTGTTTTCCCCAATCTGATTTAGCATGAAGACTTTAGTTAAAAACAACCGTATATGATTATGAACGTAAAAAGCCCTCAGAACAATAATGTAACCGGGTTTTAGCTCAATTCTTGCCTGAAAGGCAAACTGGCATGATTTTGTAAATATTTGCTGCACACCTTACAGGGTTCTATCCTGTGAGAGTGGGGGAAAATTGCCTGAAATTATGGCACCATTTTCTGAAAATAAAATTGGATTCAGAAACTGGAGAATTATGATGCTTAAAGCTCATCATGCTCTTTAATTTACAATAGATCTGGCCTTTTTTCAAACCCAAATAACTCAAAACATACCTAAAGGGAAGTAATACGGAAAGAAGAGAATTCTTGTTCAGATAAGATGTACATCCTGGCTTTAATTGCTTGAACTATTTCAGAGATTGGTGCTACCATTATAGTTTCACACCAGCGCTATTTACCTTCGTATTCCTCTCCCTGAGCAGACAGGGTATTTTTTGACAATTCAATTTCTCCAGCTTGACAACTCCATTCCTTTCCCTTCAAAAACATAACCACTCACAGATATTGGCACAGACATGCGCATGCGCACGCGCGCGCGCACACACACACACACAAAACACACACACACACAAAACACACAACACACACAAAAACACATACAAGACAAAGACACAGACACACACATACATACACAGATACAAAAGACAGAAAGACAGACAGACTTCGAAAGATAACCAAGCACATGCCGACAGGAAAAAAAAAAAGGATACTGCTGTAAGATGATAACATCCCCCGCTTGCCAGAGAATCCTGAGAGAATTTCACACACACACAAAAACCTAATTAAGACTTGAAGTTGCCCTGGAATAAAATGGGAAGGCTGGGACTACACAGCCAAATTTTCTCTACTAAATGGGTGCGTTTTTGAAAATGTTGCTCAATTTTCCACACAAGCACTGAAGGTTTCTGTCGATTTCAGGCTTGGTTGACGCCAGATATATCTATAAAAGGAAAACGTAGAATACAGCCCTTTCATGTAGTCTCTAACAAGAATGGAATCCCATAGCATTATCTTCATTATCCACATTCTTGTTGCTATCCTAAACAAAAGGTATCAAATTCTGTGGTCCTTCAACCCTTCTCTCATGGTGAGGTCAATGTTAATTTCCTACTTGTATCTCCGGCCATGGTGCAGTCATGCCATAGTCGTACATATTATTGGCAAGTTCATGCTGATTGTTGTCGGATGGATGTGATGGCATCTTCTCGAGGTGGACAGTCACTTGTGCTGGCTCCACAACAAAGCAATTACTGTCACCACTTGTAGGCTTTGTAGGTGGTGGCCTGTATAAAAGTTCAGTCAGACCTGGCCACCAGTAAATACCACCAGCCTGTACAAAAGTTCAGTCAGACCTGCCACCAGTAAATACCACCAGCCTGTACAAAAGTTCAGTCAGACCTGGCCACCACTAAATACCACCAATGTGACTTGACAGCAGTGCAGTGTTTCCTCTGAAGTGTAGTCTCATCACAACTTGACATCGACTGCTTTGTGCTGATTGTGGTCTACAAAACGCTTCTAACTAATTACTAAACTGGAAGAGAGCTCTTGTTTGAAAACATAAACTTTTCAGCCTGATTCGGCTAAGAAAAAAAAAAAAGGTTGGCCAACTGTTGGCAAACGTCACATACGTAACACATAAAATCGTTATGTTGTGATGATTAAGTTACATGTCATAAAACAGTTCTCACACACGCACTAACCTTTGTGTGTACTGATCATCTGTTGGATGCTTCAACAAGATGTCTTTCACCTTGGACGGAGGATTCATACCATGCTTATGGGCTCTCTCCCACCTCTCCATCCGTGTGATTCCTGTGTGAACAGAACCGCAATTTAATAAGGAGGGAACAATCTGTGTCACATAATCATTTCTTGATCCTGGGCAGTTAGGAATGGTACTCTTTCAGTATATTATCTTTCAGTGGCAGTATAACGAAAAATTAGTACTGTGAAACGGATGCAAACACTAGGCACATTAACTCCATTACTACAGTGAAACCTCTCCATAAAGCCACCAGGAATAGCATATTCCTTTTTTTATTTCTTTTTGATTTTGTTTTTAAACCTGCTGCTTGTGCTTTACAAAAGAGAAGTAAGTCATCTCTTTCAACCTCATCGGCTGCACATCCTTCATTTTCATCTCTCCTCGATAAACAAAAACACCTGAATGCAAACAGAATAAAGAGAACACACACACACACACACACACACACACACACACACACACAAACACACACACACACACACACACACACACACACACACACACACACACACGCACACACACACACAAAACACACAGACCCCACAGACATTCAGGACAAACATTCTAATATTCTTCTCATGATTTACCAATGCATGGCCCATAGTCCAAACAGAGATCAAACTGTTTGAGTGTTTCCAGATCAGGGTTGGCATCAGGCAGAAGATGAGCACTTGTGGATGGCACCGCATCATCTGGAACATAGGACAAATATCAAGAAGTAAAATGAGCATAACAAGATCACTTTCCAATTCAGCACAGGCCTATGTCCAAGCCATCCCAGCACTGTAGCAGAAGGCTGATGTCCTGATGGCAGACTTAAAAAAAATTGTTTTCAAACAAGCAGCATTGGAATTAAAAAAAAATATTCTACATTCTTGCTTATGATTGACAAACAGGAGCTGTAAAAATCTCCCATTTCCCAGCAACCAATGATTTACTCTCATTGATAACAGCAAGTGCCTAAAAGATACACAAAAAGGTGATCTTGGCACATAACATTCAGACTGTGCTTCAATCATACACACACACACACACACACACACACACACACACACACACACACACACACAAAGATCGCAATGCATTTAATATTTCAAGCAGATGGCAGGAGAGAACTAAAATTACAACAGTTCTTTAAAATTTGGTAATGAATCTGATTATTGAAGCCTAGGGACCACAAACATCCCTGCACACAAAACATAAGAACTTTTTGTTTTATTTTTATTTTTTAATTTTTATTTATTAATATTTTTTTTACATAAGAACTTTCTGTTACTTAAAAAGCCAAAGACTTGTTATTAGCATGATTGTCATAAGAGAGGACGTTTATATTCTGGTGATAATCAGCTCAGACACAGTCAAAAGAGTTAGATTCAGATTTGATAACAGCAGCATGATACACAACTGTCAGTGCATATGACCATACTGTAAGCACTGCATTTCTCTAGTTTGTTTGTTTTTTGGGGGGGAGCAGGGGGTGAAGGGAGGTGGTGATATCACTCACTATTCCACAAATTTATAGAAATAATTGTGAATGTTGTGTGTGTGTGTGTGTGTTGTGTGTGTGTGGTGTGTGTGTGTGTGTGTGTGTGTGTGTGTGTGTGTGTGATGTGGTGTGTATATGCATGAGAGAGAGACAGAGAAAGAGAGAATGCTTCTGTGAGAGGGAAAGGGGATGGGAGGGGGTTCTAAAGAGAAGAGTGATTTCTTTGCATTTGTTTGTGAATGTGTGTGTGTGTGTGTGTGTGTGTGTGTGTGTGTGTGTGTGTGTGTGTGTGTGTGAGAGAGAGAGAGAGAGAGAGAGAGAGAGAGAGAGAGAGAGAGAGAGAGAGAGAGAGAGAGAGAGAGAGAGAGAGATTTCTTGGTCATTTTCATTCAGGAATACTGAGTTTACAAATGAGAACAGCGTCAACATTATGAAGTTTATAACATTATGGTAAAGAGGGCTATTTGTTTCAGACACATACAGCACCTACCTTTCTTAACTGCAGATGGTTTTTGTGTCTTTTTCACCTGTTTGTAGTTGCTGGTAATCTTTTTAGTTGAAGCCATCTCTGCTATCATGCTCAATATATGACGTGCACTTACAACTCACTGTTGGTCATTGTGGTCATGGTCAATACATGATATCTTTTGTTACTTCTCTGGCTGTTATGAGCCTTATTTGTGACGGTGCTAGATCCTATCTGAAACTGTCGTTTTGGATTAATTTCAATTTGTTGTCTCACATCTTTCGCTGATTGTTAAAACAGAAAGAAGCGACCACGCTTCAGTGAAAACACATCAACAGTTTGTCCAGCCTTATTTCATAGTCGGCGTTCAAGCTAAAGGACGCGGACTTCAGTCAGAAAGTGAAACTGAAAGTAGTCACGCTGATTCCTCCAATCAAGTTTGGAGAATGGCTTATGTATACTTATACTGTCAGTCAAATAACAACAGCTCATCACATATTAATCAACAGACATTCATTTATAACATCAGGTTTAGAGAAAGCACAATCTTGCATGAACTCGACAATTATTGTGCAACCTAACAAAGCTTGTGTTTCCTTCGTGTCTGGTCATGCACCGGAACTACGAGAAAATCTAACATGACCCAAAATGCTCTCCATTTTTGCAAATTTACAAACAAGCAATTACGGATTATGTTTCAATGAAACTATAAGTGGTGGCAAAAAAAGTAATGTTATTCTGATATCCATTGTCATCACAACCGATGCTGTAGCTGTAGCACAAGTTCCCGCTTCATGAATATTCGCTAGTTTTGATCCCATCCCCCCCCCCCCCCCCCCCCCCCTCCAGGAAAAGGACCAAGGGGAACTAATTATGGCGCTCACTCTCTACGTTTTCCAGTGATTGCTTCCCTGTAATCGTTCTCTCTCTCTCTCTCTCTCTCTCTCTCTCTCTCTCTCTCTCCTCTCTCTCTCCTCCCCCCCCCCCCCCCCCTCTCTCTCTCTCTCTCTCTCCTCTCTCTCTCTCTCTCTCTCTCTCTTCCAGTGTTTGGCAGGTACAGACAACTTGTCCTTCAAACTTCTCTACGTCAGGTAAAGAAGAAGGGGGAAAAAAAAAGCTATAGGCCCTAGCTGGTTCTTTCCCCCGCCTCCCTCTTACCCCAACCCGCTCCTGCTCCACCCACCCCCCTCTCTCTCTGGATTAGAACACTGAAGTTCACACAACAAAGGATACCACAGAAGTCAATAGGCACAAGCTTATGTTTCCATAACGTGCATGCCCCCAACCCCCCGCCACTCACAGAGAGGATCAGTGCTGTATTTTCATGCACAACCGTGGACATGTCTTGTATTATTTCTGTCGATCGTCGACGTTGACGATATTTAATTTTGGCGTTACTTGCACAAGTTTGGAGGTTTGGTGTAACAGAAGATGCTTGTTCTGTTTAATTATGAAAGCAAAAACAGAATTACTGAGCCCCCCCCCCCCCCCCCCCCCCCCCCCCCCCCCCCACGAAGGAACAAACAAACTACGAAACAGGCACAGTGCGTTTCGACCTGTTGGGTCCTCTTCGGGTGTTCTTGTTCTGTCTCATCTCAGCCTTTGCAGTTTGTATCGAATCCATCTATTCGGAAAACGAATTTTTAACTTTTTTTTTTTAAATCCCGCCACGATTAAAATTTCTCTTTTAGTAGTGTTTCTGCCTCTGTTTGTAGGTCACAAACATTGATGTGATGTCTGCTGAACTGCCGCCTTTGTCAGAAATCCACCTCCCCCTCCCCCTCGGCCCTCAAATTTTTTGTTAACAATTATATGTGCTTGTCTGGGAAAGTTCTACATTACTTTTATGTACAGTCTGTATACAGAGGGCCCGGGGGAAACCATCCTTCTCCAGCCATCAACTAAAACTTCTTCTGACTATTGTTCGAATCTCTCTCTCTCTCTCTCTCTCTCACACACACACACACACACACACACACACACACACACACACACACACACACACACACACACACCTCAAAACCCTACTTATGTCTGTGTTAACAAATCTTAAATAAATGTTAGCGAACCGCCCAGAGAACGTGGACAAACGAGTCACAAGACAAAACACAACGCGTTTCGACCTCTTAGGTCTTCGTCAGGTGATATATAAACGAATAAAACAACGAAAATTCACTTAGCTTTGATCGCTTCAGATCGCTTAGGGTTCAGCGCAAGGAAGAAGCGTTGAACCCTAAGCGATCTGAAGCGATCAAAGCTAAGTGAATTTTCGTTGTTTTATTCGTTTATATATCACCTGACGAAGACCTAAGAGGTCGAAACGCGTGTGACCTGCGAAGATCCCTTTCTTCCATTAAGAAAGGGTGAACACCGTAGTTGCACCTTCTCGCCACGTTAATGTGGGTGTTTCCTCAGGGGACATGGGGCAGGTTGTTTTCACTAACGCGGCACGGGAGCGGAAATACTGGCGCTATATCAAAACTAGATCCCGCCTCTCCAATCAAGGAAAGCCGCAGGCTAGACCAGTCCAGATGGAGGAGTAAGGCCCCCACCAAAATGGAAGGAACTGAGTGAAGGCCCACCGGCGTGTGGATACGCCCTGACACTGCTCCAAGCCTTACCCCAGCCATGGTTAAATGGCAAAAGCATCCAGCCTGCCGAAGACGGAGTGTGTCAGCTACGGCGCAGGTCCTGGGGATAAATTAGGGCACACACGCATCAACGATTATGGTCATGCGTCAGACTACCTTATTGTCATGGCGTCGTCCCTATCAGCGACAACCGGGAGGGACGGAGCCGGGCCCTTAGCCTCAAAGGGCCCACCAAAGCGACCGGTGCCTCTGTTAACCTGACGGTCGGGGAAGGCAGAGTAGAGCGACTGGCCAGACTACCCAGCCTCCTACCACCCTTACAGTAGCTCAGTGGAATGCAGAAGGACTAGGGAACAAGAAGCCAGAACTGCAAAAGTTTCTAAGCAAAAACAACATCGACGTCATCTGCATCCAAGAAACGCACTTGAAAGATCATCGACGTTTCTTTGTAAGAGGCTTCGAGACATTTCGCCAAGACCGCGAAGACAGACACAAGAGAGGAATCATTACCCTTGTCAGAAACTCCATCCCTGCATTGAGACAAACAGATCAAGAAGACAAGAACTAGAACACCTGACTGTCAAGCTCTTGCTGCCCAGTGGAGACCTATGGATCACCAACTGCTACAGCCCACCAACCTCATCTCTTACGCTACACAACGTGAAGCTAGAAGCTTACAGACACCTGGTGGTTGGAGACTTCAACAGCCACTCGCAAAGCTGGGATATGAAGAAATGGATGCCCGTGGTGAGGAAGTGGAGGATTGGATGATGGAAAACAATCTAGTACTCATCAACCAGGCGGACGACAAACCAACGTGCTTCTCCAGAGCTTGGAAAACCACCTCCACACCAGACCTGGCAGTAGCTACTGAGGACATTCACAAGCTCACGTCCAAGAAGTCGGCACCCAGCTTGAGGGAGCGACCACCTGCCAGTCATTCTCAACATCTCCAGCCTAGGATGTACTGAGCGCAACATGCAACCAAGTTGGAACTTCAAACGAGCCAACTGGACCCTCTTTGCAGAAAAGGCTGACCACCACACCAGAAACATTTGCTGTGAAAATGACCTGAACAAGAACGTCCAGAATTTCACTGATGCAATTCTTCAACAGCAAAGCAGGCAATCCCAAGGGCAAAAGAAGACATTACCTGCCATACTGGAGTGACACACTGGAACAGCTTCACACTGAAATGGACAATGCCAGGAAACTATGGAGCAAACCCCACTCCAGGGAACCTAGTGAGGCACAACAACGCCAAAGAAGCTTTCAACCAGCAAAAGAAAGCTGAACTCCAAAAGAGCTGGAACGAGAAGACCAGCACCTCAACATGGAGAAGGACACCAGCAAGCTGTGGAATCTGACAAAAGCCCTGAATGAAGACACCAGAACGGGACACAGCAAAACCGTCATCGAGGAAAACGGTACGCACCACGCGGGAAGGAAAGCAGCAAACATCCTGGCAGACTCTTACAAAGAGGAAAGCAAAGCAACAATACCCAATGCCCGAGTGCAGGAAGTCAGCAAGGAAACCAAGGAGAAGCTGAAACACCAGAACCCCACACCGTCCATGATGTCAGCCTTCTCCATGACTGAACTCAATGCAGCCATTAAAAAACTAAAGCCAAACAAAGCCCCAGGAAAGATGGTGTTACCAATGACATGATCAGGAGGCTTGGAACCACAGCAAAACAGAAGCTTCTTCTGATCATCAACCAGTCATGGAGCTCAGGAAACTCCCAGACCGATGGAGAGAAGCAGTCATCATCCCCATCAGAAAGAAACAGAAAGACAAAACCAAGAAATCCAGCTACCGACCAATCAGCCTCCTCAGTTGTCTGGCAAGGTGATGGAAAGAATGGTGAACACAAGACTGCTGAAACATCTGGAAGAAAATCACCTGCTCAGCAACACACAGTCGGCTTACAGGAAAAACCACAGTACGGAAGACCAGCTTGTGTACCTCGCCCAAAAGATCGAAACGCCTTTCAGGAGAAGAAAAAGGTACTCGCTGTCTTTGTGGACCTGACCAAAGCCTTCGACAAGGTTTGGAAGGAAGGACTGCTCCTGAAGCTGCTAAACAAGAAAGTGGAAGGGAATATGTACCGCTGGATACGCAACTTGCTCCAGTACCGCACAGCAAGAGTTCAACTTGATGGGAAAATTAGCCATCGAATCACTCTACAACAAGGTGTACCACAAGGAGGAGTCATTTCCCCTACACTCTTTCTCATCTTCATTGACGACATCGCTGAGAAGCTCACCAGCACATCTCCAGAGCTCTCCACGCCGACGACTTTGCTGCCTGGAGTGCTGCAGAACATTTAACCACAGCCAGCTACAGGATGCAGGAAGCACTGGAACACGTCGGAAGATGGGCCTCTGACTGGGGCGTAGAAATCAACGCCACCAAAACAGTGGCCACAGTCATTCGCTGTCACCCACTGCCAGAAACCATCAGCCTGAAAATAAATGGAAGAGAGCTGAAACAAGAAGACAACCCAACATACCTAGGCATCAAGCTGGACAAGCGGCTTACCTGGAATCCGCACCTCAAGAACATTGAAAACGAAGCAGTCAGGAAGCTCGCCATCATGAAGAAGCTGGCCGGTACATCCTGGGCGCAAACAGCAGAATCCTGCAGAAGGTGTACGTGGGTACCGTCAGACCAACCCTGGAGTATGGCAGTTCTGCATGGGCCACTGCATCCAAGACCAACACCAGTCGCCTGAACAAAGTGCAGAATGCAGATTGCGACTGATCACGGGTGGGATGAAGACTACCCCAATCCAAGCCATGGAGAAGCTTAACTAGCCTACATTCCCTCGAAGACAGACGCGAGGAGAAGGTTTTCATCCACAGTGAAAAGTTACTGCGTATGCCTACCCACCCCATGCACACCGAGATGCAGAACCCCACCAAAAACAGGCTAAAGAGAACAAGTTTCAACCACCTGTCTAAGAGCCTGCATCACAGAAATGAAGACCTGCTGCCTGCTTCACCAGCCGAAATGGAGATGCTTCCAGATTTTGAGAACTAGACAATCACCTAGAGGATGTCGCAATCATCACTGAAGTTCCTGGCATTAAAAGAATGGACCGTCAAGCCCCTCAAGTAATGAAGCTCTGGCACAGGAGATGATTGCCAACCAATACAACCCCAGTGAGTGGACCCACGTCTTCACAGATGGATCCTCAGAAGGAGCAGTCAAGAATGGAGAGCAGGGTTCTTCATCAGACACACCAATGGAAGATTGACACACAAGGCCTTCCCCACCGGAAAGATCTCCTCCAACTACAGAGCGGAGACAATAGCACTGCTCCACGCAGTGAGGGTCTTTCTGGACCAGGCATCCCATCACAGAAGGTTGTCTTCTTCACAGACTGCCGATCTCTGCTGCAGGGACTTCAGAACACAAAAATGAACAACATATGCAAGACATCAAGGCTGCCCTCCATGAATTCTCAAAACAGTCTGTCATTACACTTCAGTGGATTCCGTCTCACTGTGGATCATGGGCAACGAAAAAGCTGATGCTCTCCAAGCAGGCAGCAAAATGGAGCAGTTTAGCCACCCCGTGACCTACAGGAGGCCAAGACCATCATCCACAACCAGTTTCAGTCCAGTGGAAGAGAAGGCTGGGTGCAGAGAATGGTGCTGACCCGATCCACCAGCTCCAAAGGCACCAGCAGACAATCCTCTTCAGACTGAGGACCGGCCACTGCAGACTGCTGAGCCACCTTAACCGCCTGAAGATCACCTACACTCACCAGTGTCCATGCGGCACTGGACCCCAGACCCTGAACATGTCCTACTGCGCTGTCCTAGTCACGCAGCTCTACGACACAAAACCTGGCCGGGGGAGCGGAGTTACAGGAGCAGCTTTGGGGAGCCCGTTCTGACCTGGAGAAGACCGCGGGCTTCATCATGGCGGCCGGTTACAAGTCTGACGCATCCAGCTTCAATCGAACGCAGAAGAAAGAAGAAGAAAACGCTTGTGTTTTTGTCTTGCGACTCGTTTGTCCACGTTCTCTGGGCGGTTTGCTAACATTTATTTAAGATTTGTTTAGATTTCCGCCTGCAGTCGTCTCGCTTTGCAACCATGTCTGTGTTAGTTTTTCTCCCCAAAATTCCACAAGAACTTTGCAGAAAACTGGAGCTCATGAATTAGGATTCTTCACCACCTGAACAACGCAGACATTGAACTGGGAATCAGTTCCCCCTCAGGAATCAGTATTCTTCACTACCCGAACAACGCAGACATTGAACTGGAATCAGTTCCCCCTCAGGAATCAGAATTCACCACCTGAACAACGCAGACATTGAACTGGGAATCAGTTCCCCCTCAGGAATCAGTATTCAGTATTCTTCACCACCCGAACAACGCAGACATTGAACTGGGAATCAGTTCCCCCTCAGGAATCAGGATTCTTCACCACCTGAACAACGCAGACATTGAACTGGGAATCAGTTCCCCCTCAGGAATCAGGATTCTTCACCCCCGAACAACGCAGACATTGAACTGGGAATCGAGTGTGATTTGTTCAAATTTCCAGACGGTCTACAATCGACTTTTCACACTGCGACTATCCGTTTTAATCTGGACTCTGATCGTAAGGTTCCACCTGCTTTCTCGCATTCAAGACATTTTATTTATTCATGTATTTATATATGTGTTTGTTTGTTTGCTTATTTATTCATATATCTGTTATTTTTTCATGTATCTGTCGTTTATTTATCTACTTATTCATTCTTTTTTTTTTTAATCATTACAAAAAAAAAATACTTGGTACATTTTTGTTCTAATTCCAACCTATTAATAATATTTATTGATAGTTCCAAATCTGAAAAGGGCGTCCCTTCTGCCGCCTACAGCTCAAGTCCCTCTCAAAACGTTTAAAGCACAGCGCAGACAGGTAAGTCTACACTGTTGAGCTCACAACGTTGGCTCTGCTTGTTCAAATGGCCTCTCAATCAAAACATAGTTGTTGTTTTTTTTTTTAATTCTCTCTAATTCCCTTCCTGCTTCAGACGCCATTGCTGGCCGTTACGTCCAGCACCTTCAACTCCTGATATGTGTGTGTGTGTGTGTGTGTGTGTGTGCTGTGCGTGCGTGCGTGCGTGTGTGTGTGTGTGTGTGTGTGTGTGTGTGTGTGTGTGTGTGTGTGTGTGTGTGTGTGTGAGATGTGTGTGCGTGTGGTGTGTGCGTGTGTGTGTGTGTGTGTGCGCGTGTGCGTGCGTGCGCGTTTGCGCGCGCTCGTGCATGTGTGTGTGTGTGTGTTGTGTGTGTGTGTGTGAGTGAGTGAGTGAGTGAGTGCGAGGTCACAATACAGTTTTTGCACGTGTTTCGGTCATGCTGCTTTCCAGGCAATGCGTGGGCTGATCACCAGCCAAGTGTGCCACAAATGAATAATGACGCAGATTGTCCATCCCTCACACGATCCGAAACCAATAGCTCACACTCCCATCAAGACCTCTGGCCAGCAAGAGGGCTGGTATACACAGACGAATAAAACACACACACACACCACACTTTGAAATCGGCCCAAACCTTGTTAGAGAGATTTTACCTTCTGCCATTGGCAGCCGTGAAGGACAGTATTGTGCACATTACACACAGCCCACCGTTTTCACTTCATCGTTTACCTTTTAAAGGGCGAAGAAACTCTGTGACGCTTTCCCATCTAATGTCTCATTCAAAAAAAAAAAAATATATATATATATATATTATATATAAAGTAAAAAGAAGAAGAAAAAAAAGGCAAAAAAACAAAACAAAACAAAACAAAAAAAAGAAAAGAAAGAAGATAATAAAAAAAAATGAAAAAAAAGAAGAAAAAAAGTTCTTACGGAACGTTGTGACTTTCATGGTGCCAGACATGAACGCTTTACAGCAGACTCCATGAGAAAATCTGAATTCAGAGAAGGTCCGTCCACGTGGTGTGCTATTCAACACCGAATCGGACGAACACAGTATACACAGCACAGTGCAGAAGAACACATCAAGCCGACTCGCCATGATGGTGCATCATGAGAGAGAGAGGAGAGAGAAGGAGAGAGAGAGAGAGAGAGAGAGAGAGAGAGAGAGAGAGAGGAGAGAGGACCAAACAGTAGCTATAATAGCCTTGTAATTTTGTATGCACATGCTCTTCTAAGCGAGCGCACGCGCGCGCGCTCAGTTATACAAGCAAATTTTGTTATTTCATTTCTAACAGCTGAAGAGTTGTTCCAAAGATTGTTCATTTCCACATTATGTACTACGTTTTGAATGAATTCGAACTGTGAATAACTGAGGTTTAAAAAAAAAAAAAATTAGAACCATGCTAGCTGTTGTACATTTGCTTGAGGCGAGAGTTCAGGCGTAGCCGGAATCGCAAGAGTCTGGCTTTTCCACCTTCTTTTTAGGCTGAAAGAAGATCGATCAGTTTCAGCTAAACCTGGTACCTAGGCTAATTCGTTGCCTTCTTCATGAAAACTTTGATAAGTTCTTGCAGATGTCTGTATGTGTCTTTTGGTAAGCAAATGTTTGGGAAAGGTTTTGTTGAAAAAAACAAAAACAAACCCGTGACAATGAGCGAACGTACATGCTGTGGCTTTGGAGTAGGAACTGAGGAGGGGGGGGGGGGGGGGGGGGGGGGGGGGGAGACCCGATTTCAGGGCCAGAAGTTGGTTAAAAAGAAGAGGAATGATTGGTGTAGCCAGCACATCATGCAGATGAGGTTAACATCTGCAACGATTTCAGTTTGTATCCTTTATTCAGCGGATTTGCTCAAAACGTGTGATCTCATCCTGATAGCTTAAGACTCTATGCCGACAATACAGGATGACAAAGAACAGTTGTTCTCCGGAATTGAACCGAAAAAAACAAATACAAAAAAAAAAAGAAATAAAAAGAAAAGAAACGGGGCGGGGGGGGGGGGGGGGGGGGGGGGTTGTTCCAGTCAAGCTCGGTCTTTATTGTGACAGTAAATATGGAAAAGCAGGGTCAATAACAAGAAATATCACACGAAACAAGTGATTGGGAAGAATAGTTAAATCAAGACGATGATTTTGTACGTGATTAGATTTTGCTTCACTTAATATCAGACCTACCCCTTCATGTCGTTCATGTTGATGTATCATCGATGCTTAGGAGTAGTGTTAATCAAGTTGTCCCCCTAAAATCGTATTTTAGGAAGCTACACGACTTTCCAAAACATGGATTGCTTTATATAAAATGGAAAGTCAGCAGCGTGACAGCGATACAGCCTGGCCTCCCAATGCCCGGATGACACATAAACAACGTTTCATTATTACCTCCTGTAACCTTATTAGGACCTGTACGTGGCGTCCCTTTTACTTTCAGCTTCGTCAAACATGGCTGCGTCACATCTGCGCACGGATGAATACACAAGGGGCAACGCGCGCTGCCGTGTCAAAGCGCCAAAGCGAAATAAATAAATGGGGAAAAAAAAAGACCACGTGATGCGTGTGTTTGTGGGGGTGGTGCGGC
>CM031619.1:42041178-42042820 GCA_018398815.1 Conus ventricosus
TATCAATAAAAGTCTGACTGTTTAAACGGCATACATAAACTTTGGATTTATCCATAAATCATAACTTTCGCAAAAAATGCACTTGAAAATTCGCTAAAATCTCTCTCTCTCTCTCTCTCTCTCTGTCTCTCTCTCTCTCTGTCTCTCTCTCTCGCTCTCTCTCTCTCTCTCTCTCTCTCTCTCTCTCTCTCTCTCTCTCTCTGAAACGGACAAATACAAAGTGAGTTTACCATCTGTGTGTGTATATATATATATATATATATATATATATATATATATATATATATATATATATATATAAATCTTAAATAAATGTTAGCGAACCGCCCAGAGAACGTGGACAAACGAGTCACGAGACAAAACACAACGCGTTTCGACCTCTTAGGTCTTCGTCTGGTGATAAATAAACGAATAAAACAACGAAAATTCACTTCGCTTTGATCGCTTCAGATCGCTCAGGCAGGGTTCAGCGCAAAGAACGCCTTCTTTGCGCTGAACCCTGCCTGAGCGATCTGAAGCGATCAAAGCTAAGTGAATTTTCGTTGTTTTATTCGTTTATTTATCACCAGACGAAGACTTAAGAGGTCGAAACGCGTTGTGTTTTGTCTCGTGACTCGTTTGTCCACGTTCTCTGGGCGGTTCGCTAACATTTATTTAAGATTTGTTTAGATTTCCGCCTGCAGTCGTCTGGCTTTGCAACTAGATTATATATATATATATTATATATAGATCAAAGTGATTAAAATACCCAAAATGATTTTTTGAGTGCTCAACCCTTGGGGAGCAACATTTGTTAAAATAAGGTACTAAAAAGAGAAATCGACAAATTTGTTTCTAGCGGCGTTGCGCTGTCATCAGGATGGTTTTTGTTTGCCCACCGCCGATGTTATATAGCGTGTGGGCTCACGTTTGCGGTTGTTTGCACGTGCGGGTTGGCTGCACGTGTTTTTTGGGGCTTTCAGGTTTTTGTTTTGGATGTGTTCACTAACAACGATTTCCATTTGTGCCTGCAATTGTTTACTATTTCTGTTTTGGTGTTTAAAGTTGCTAAGTGTGGTTTGCGTAGTATTAACCATTTTTCAGTTAGACATAGGTTGCACCCATACGACGGGAAACTCAAAACAAACATAGGGAAAGAATTCTTCAAAATTTTAACAACTTCATTTCCAAAAGAACACAAACTGTCCAAAATATTTAACAAAAACACTGTCAAACTATCGTATCATGTATGCCCAACCTTAAAAACCTAATTGACGCATCCAACAAAATGAAAATCAACACAGCAAAGAAGGGTGAAGAAAGGAAATCTTGCAATTGCACCAGAAAAGAACAGTGCCCACTAGACAATAAATGTCTCCACAACACCATTGTATACCAGGCTACTGTGACATCAGAAAATGAAAAAGAAACATACATAGGGATCACTGAAAACCACTTCAAAACCAGATATGCAAACCACAAACAGTCATTTAATAAAGAAAAATATAAAAACCAAACAGAATTGAGCAAATATATCTGGAAACTTAAAGACGCAAAAACAAGCTACAATATATCCTGGAAAATCATAAAAAGAGCATCACCATACAGCATGCAAAAGGTGCAACTATGTCTAACTGAAAAATGGTTAATACTACGCAAACCA
>CM031619.1:42043820-42053820 GCA_018398815.1 Conus ventricosus
GCGTTACTCTATGTGGGCGTGTTCAGTCCCGGCTACGCTACTCTCTGAAAACTTTAGTAAATTAGTATTAAAAACGGATAACCCTGCACAGTATGTTTGTTTGTAGGGTCGTTATTTTTGGTTACTTGTCAGAGAACAGGAATAGGCGGCTTAGGCACTTTCGCCCAAAAACGTGGTGGAGTAGCAAGTGAGTCTGAATCGGTGTTTTCCTGTTCTCTACTCTCAACTCCTTGACAAAAACATCCAGAAAAACTACAAAAAAGCCGACAAAAATATACATGACAGTATTCGCACTAAAGAAAAAGAACTTGCAGAGCGCATAGACCTAAGTGACAGGATAGAAGCGACAGCAACAAAGAAGCTTTCATAACACTCAAAGACCACAAGCCTAATTTTCATAACAATCCAACATGTAGACTAATAAACCCATCCAAATCTGAATTGGGCAAAATAAGCAAGAAAATCCTGGAAAAAATAATAAAGAACGTAAAATCAAACTCTGAATACAACCTCTGGAAGAACACATACGAAGTTATCCAATGGTTCAATAAACAAAGTAATACAGTATTCATCACATTTGACATAGTTGACTTTTACCCATCTATAGATGAGGAACTACTCACCAAAGCCCTGAAGTTTGCCAGTAACCACACAGACATAACAGGTCAGAAATGGAAATCATTCTCCACACCAAGAAAACATTACTACACAGCAAAAATGAAACCTGGATCAGGAAAACCAACAGAAATTCAACATTCGACGTAACCATGGGATCATATGATGGTGCAGAAACATGTGAACTGGTCGGACTATTCATGCTGTCCAACATCAAGAAAAAACTCGGAAAACAAGTCGGACTATACAGAGACGATGGCCTTGCTGCACTGACCAACAACCCAAGAACCATCGAAAACAAGAAGAAAGAACTATGCAAAATCTTCCAAAACCACAACTTAAAGATTACCATTGAAGCAAACAAAAAGGTAGTGAACTACTTAGACATAACATTGGATCTCAACAATCACATATATAAACCATACAAGAAACCCAACGATACACCTCTTTATGTAAACACCAAAAGTAACCACCCACCATCTGTATTAAAGACCATACCCCATGGCATAAACAAGAGGCTATCAAACTTGTCATGCAATGAGAGAGTGTTCAACAATGCAGCAGCAGAATACCAGGAGGCACTACAAACAAGTGGATACAATTACAAATTACAATACAACCCAGACAACAACACAAACAAAAGCAAGAAAAATAGGAAAAGAAAAATCATATGGTATAACCCCCCATACGACGGGAAACTCAAAACAAACATAGGGAAAGAATTCTTCAAAATTTTAACAACTTCATTTCCAAAAGAACACAAACTGTCCAAAATATTTAACAAAAACACTGTCAAACTATCGTACTCATGTATGCCCAACCTTAAAAACCTAATTGACGCATCCAACAAAATGAAAATCAACACAGCAAAGAAGGGTGAAGAAAGGAAATCTTGCAATTGCACCAGAAAAGAACAGTGCCCACTAGACAATAAATGTCTCCACAACAACATTGTATACCAGGCTACTGTGACATCAGAAAATGAAAAAGAAACATACATAGGGATCACTGAAAACCACTTCAAAACCAGATATGCAAACCACAAACAGTCATTTAATAAAGAAAAATATAAAAACCAAACAGAATTGAGCAAATATATCTGGAAACTTAAAGACGCAAAAACAAGCTACAATATATCCTGGAAAATCATAAAAAGAGCATCACCATACAGCAATGTTTCAAAAAGGTGCAACCTATGTCTAACTGAAAAATGGTTAATACTACGCAAACCACACTTAGCAACTTTAAACACCAAAACAGAAATAGTAAACAATTGCAGGCATAAATGGAAATCGTTGTTAGTGAACACATCCAAAACAAAAACCTGAAAGCCCCAAAAAACACGTGCAGCCAACCCGCACGTGCAAACAACCGCAAACGTGAGCCCACACGCTATATAACATCGGCGGTGGGCAAACAAAAAACCATCCTGATGACAGCGCAACGCCGCTAGAAACAAATTTGTCGATTTCTCTTTTTAGTACCTTATTTTAACAAATGTTGCTCCCCAAGGGTTGAGCACTCAAAAAATCATTTTGGGTATTTTAATCACTTTGATCTTAATCGCTCCTCACGTTGAGCACTGTGACCTAAAAGATTTTAAAATGGAAGAAATCAATTTTAGACAGTCAACAAAAAACATACCATTTTCCAATCCGCAATCCTACCTACAAAAATTAATAGAACAAACTGAAAAATTCATACACAATATGAGATGGAAAGCATTCTTTTTTCTGAACCCAAACGCAAAAAAAGAGGATAAAACACCTACGATTTCAAATCATGGCGATCACCACCAGCCATAGACGAAATGAAACCCTTTGAAGATCAAATGAAAAGAATGATAACCAATATTGAATTCAAAAAATCTAACAACGGTTTCCAAACAACACTAAAAAAACAAATAAAACAAATACAAAATGACAAAAAAATATTTGTGAAGGCTGATAAAACTAGCAACTACTACAAAATGGAACCAGAAGAATACTCTCAACTCCTTGACAAAAACATCCAGAAAAACTACAAAAAAGCCGACAAAAATATACATGACAGTATCCGCACTAAAGAAAAAGAACTTGCAGAGCGCATAGACCTAAGTGACAGGATAGAAGCGACAGCAACAAAAGAAGCTTTCATAACACTCAAAGACCACAAGCCTAATTTTCATAACAATCCAACATGTAGACTAATAAACCCATCCAAATCTGAATTGGGCAAAATAAGCAAGAGAAATCCTGGAAAAAATAATAAAGAACGTAAAATCAAACTCTGAATACAACCTCTGGAAGAACACATACGAAGTTATCCAATGGTTCAAAAAACTCAATAAACAAAGTAATACAGTATTCATCACATTTGACATAGTTGACTTTTACCCATCTAAAGATGAGGAACTACTCACCAAAGCCCTGAAGTTTGCCAGTAACCACACAGACATAACAGGGTCAGAAATGGAAATCATTCTCCACACCAAGAAAACATTACTACACAGCAAAAATGAAACCTGGATCAGGAAAACCAACAGAAATTCAACATTCGACGTAACCATGGGATCATATGATGGTGCAGAAACATGTGAACTGGTCGGACTATTCATGCTGTCCAACATCAAGAAAAAACTCGGAAAACAAGTCGGACTATACAGAGACGATGGCCTTGCTGCACTGACCAACAACCCAAGAACCATCGAAAACAAGAAGAAAGAACTATGCAAAATCTTCCAAAACCACAACTTAAAGATTACCATTGAAGCAAACAAAAAGGTAGTGAACTACTTAGACATAACATTGGATCTCAACAATCACATATATAAACCATACAAGAAACCCAACGATACACCTCTTTATGTAAACACCAAAAGTAACCACCCACCATCTGTATTAAAGACCATACCCCATGGCATAAACAAGAGGCTATCAAACTTGTCATGCAATGAGAGAGTGTTCAACAATGCAGCAGCAGAATATCAGGAGGCACTACAAACAAGTGGATACAATTACAAATTACAATACAACCCAGACAACAACACAAACAAAAGCAAGAAAAATAGGAAAAGAAAAATCATATGGTATAACCCCCCATACGACGGGAAACTCAAAACAAACATAGGGAAAGAATTCTTCAAAATTTTAACAACTTCATTTCCAAAAGAACACAAACTGTCCAAAATATTTAACAAAAACACTGTCAAACTATCGTACTCATGTATGCCCAACCTTAAAAACCTAATTGACGCATCCAACAAAATGAAAATCAACACAGCAAAGAAGGGTGAAGAAAGGAAATCTTGCAATTGCACCAGAAAAGAACAGTGCCCACTAGACAATAAATGTCTCCACAACAACATTGTATACCAGGCTACTGTGACATCAGAAAATGAAAAAGAAACATACATAGGGATCACTGAAAACCACTTCAAAACCAGATATGCAAACCACAAACAGTCATTTAATAAAGAAAAATATAAAAACCAAACAGAATTGAGCAAATATATCTGGAAACTTAAAGACGCAAAAACAAGCTACAATATATCCTGGAAAATCATAAAAAGAGCATCACCATACAGCAATGTTTCAAAAAGGTGCAACCTATGTCTAACTGAAAAATGGTTAATACTACGCAAACCACACTTAGCAACTTTAAACACCAAAACAGAAATAGTAAACAATTGCAGGCATAAATGGAAATCGTTGTTAGTGAACACATCCAAAACAAAAACCTGAAAGCCCCAAAAAACACGTGCAGCCAACCCGCACGTGCAAACAACCGCAAACGTGAGCCCACACGCTATATAACATCGGCGGTGGGCAAACAAAAACCATCCTGATGACAGCGCAACGCCGCTATATATATATGTGTGTGTGTGTGTGTGTGTATATATATGTGTGTGTGTGTGTGTGTGTGTGTGTGTGTGTGTGTGTTGTAAATCAACTTACTTTTCCCATAGACCCCAGCATATTTTTTACTGTCGGGAATATTTTTGAATTGATGCACACCTTTTAACTGGCTAATTCAAAAATTCAGAATCAACAATTCAAAAATAGATTGCTGAGAAACTGAAATTTTAAACTGTCGAAAAAAAAATCCCAAACAATCGTCGAGCAACGTTTCAGTGTCTCTCTAATGCCGGGTTTGTAGTGTCAAAATGGCATGTGTGAACTGTGCAATCCTTCTGCAATTTTTAACATTCTTAAGTGCACTCGAAAATTACCCAAAGTCAGTTTGGTGTGTGCATAGTGTGTGTGTGTGTGTGTGTGTGTGTGTGTGTGTGTGTGTGTGTGTGTGTGTGGTGTGCGCGTGCGTGCGTGCGTGCGTGCGTGCGTGCGTGCGTGCGTGCGTGCGTGCGTGTGTGTGTTGTGTTGTCGTGTGTTGTGTTGTGTTGTGGTGTGGTGTGGTGTGGTGTGGTGTGGTGTGGTGTGTGTGTGTGTGTGTGTGTGTGTGTGTGTGTGTGTGTGTGTGTGTGTGTGTGTGTGCGTGCGCGTGCGTGCGTGCAAGCATGCGTGCGCGCGCGCGTGTGTGTGTATGTGTGAGTGTGTGTGTGCGTGCGTGTGTGTGTGTGTGCGCGCGGTGTGTGTGTGTGTGTGTGTGTGTGTGTGTGTGTGTGTGTGTGTGTGTGTGTGTGTGTGTGTGTGTGTGTGTGGTGTGTACGCGTGTGTTGTGGTGTGTGTGTGTGTGTGTGTGTGTGTGTGTGTGTGTGTGTGTGTGTGTGTGTGTGTGTGTGTGTTGTGTTGTGGTGTGTGTGTGTGTGTGTGTGTGTGTGTGTGTGTGTGTGTGTGTGTGTGTGTGTTGTTGTGTTATGTTGTGTTGTGGTGTGTGTGTGTGTGTGTGTTGTGTTATGTTGTGTTGTGTGTGTGTGTGTGTGTGTGTGTGTGTGTGTGTGTGTGTGTGTGTGTGTGTGTGTGTGCGTGCGTGCGTGTGTGCGCACGCGCGCGTGCGCATTCTCATACATATTTATCATTTATACATGTTTAAATCATGTATATAACCTTTCTAAAAGAATCTCACCATAATATCAGCTCTTCGCTGTACAAGCGATAATAAAGCTCATCGTGTCGTGCCTATGTGGAGGACACAAGAACTTTCCATTTAAAACCAACGCCTAGCAGTAAAACAAACATTCGGATCTGGCCACAATTTGCAGCAGCCAGCCAGCTAACAGCCACCGATAATGTCCTCGTACTGCAATTCTATTAATGTGTTGTTTTATAAGTCTCTGAACCCTGAATCAGCGCCATATAAATGTGTATACACATTCCAAATGAAGACCAGAACATTTTCTGAAGATGAAAGTTTTAGAATTACAATTGAAAGTTTCTGTGCTTGGAATTAGTTTATATTGGATTCTGGCTGTAAAAAAAAAGAAGAAGATCAAATTGTTGTTTGTAATGTATTTTGAATCTTTTCTGAACGTTTGGGGATCATTTTTGCTTGAAAATGAGATCGAATTCAGTTACTGTTTCATTCTCTCTAAGAGAGAGAGAGAGAGAGGGAGAGAGAGAGAGAGAGAGAGAGAGAGAGAGAGAGAGAGAGAGAGAGAGAGAGAGAGAGAGAACATGCACTCGAATATACGAATACAAATACTTTTTTTGAGTGTAAACTAGAGAAGCTAATGGCTTTGTTTTACACTATGCCCTCAAAAACAACAGCAACAAACAATATCAAAATAAGCACTTATGATTTAGGTTTATATATATATATATATATATATATAGAAGAGAGAGAGAGAGAGAGAGAGAGAGAGAGAGAGAGAGAGAGAGAGAGAGAGAGAGAGAGAAGAGAGAGAGAGGAGAGAGAGAGAGAGAGATGAAAAATCCAGACAGACTGAGAACAAACGAACGAACAAACATACAAAGAAAAGTTATTTATGAGTGTAATGGAACAAGCAAAACTGCTTTTTAAAAACAAAAAAAAAATATCCAGCTCTCTGGGCTATTAAAACAAATCACCAAAGTTGAAGAAAAACAATTGGAGAGAGAGAGAGAGAGAGAGAGAGAGAGAGAGAGAGAGAGAGAGAGAGAGAGAGACAGACAGACAGACAGACAGAGACAGACAGAGACAGACAGACAGACAGAGACAGACAGACAGACAGACAGACAGGTCTCAGTAGGCCAAGCCCGACAGCTAGGCTCACAGCATCGCTGATCGACCGCTTAGACACAAGGGAGGTAACCAGCTTTGTCACGATCAGATTGGCTCTGACTTGTAATTGCTTCCCTTCAATCTTCATTCTTCCACACATCCCTATTCTCTACCCCCACCACTCTCTCTCTCCCCCCTCCTCTTCTCTACAGTCACCTCCTCCCTCTCTGCCCCACCTCCCCCCCCCCCCCCCCCCCCACCCCCTTTCGTTTGGCCTTCTTGTAGAGGGCCGGAATAGCTCAGTTGGTAGAGCGCCGGACTCGTAATCTTGGTGATCCTGGGGTTGTGGGTTCGAGTCTTCGCCGGGCCGTTTCAATACAGGGGGATTTTCTGACTCCATTTCCCATGCAGTCCTTCGAATGAGACTATAAACCGAGGTTCCGTGTGTGAACGCACGCATAACATCTTGCACGCACGTAAAATCCCATCACCAACTTTCGGAAGAGAAGGCCAGTTTCGCCGTTGGTTTGGATGACACATTACACATAGCATATACCCTGCGTGAGAAATGGAAAGAATGAAGGAGGTAATGAAATTGAGTGAGCTATATTGAACGATACTGACTGGATGACACGGGAAACGACTGAATGAAGCGCCAGCTGGCAGCTCTTCAGTCGGCACTACCCTGGTAGGCAGCCCGTTGTGTAAACGAGTGTGGATTGTAAAGCGCTTAGAGCTTGGTCTCTAGCCGAGAATAGGCGCTATACAAATATTCATTACATTACAACAACAAAACAGTAGTCACAATGTCGTGTGTCTGATCCAGTGTGCGGACGATACTGTATAAAGAACCCTTCTTACTATCTGTCTTCACGTGTTATCATTCTCGTGGATTCAGTGTAGTGCCGGATAGCCTCCCTCCACATCTCCCCTCCCCCTTGCTCACTTCTCCCACTCCCCTCCCCCCTCCCCCCCCCACCCCTTCTCCCGTTCTCTTGGTATGGTTACCTAATGCTTCAGACTTAAGAGACTAACACTACCAGCTGACAGTTTTCAAAATTGGCCTTTTGCTAGACTTCTCTAGTTCACCGGCAGTCATTCATTACACACAATGACACATCGCATGAGCCTGTCTATTCGATAGTTCCATTTATCACAAGTCTCATCAGAGTTATCTTTTCTTTAAAAAAAAAAGAAAGAAAAAGAAAAGTGCTCGCTCTCAGTGATGGTTTTGACTCAGACGAATAAAGGTTGCCTCAAAAAATAAAAAATAAAATAAAAATAAAAAACCCTGCGAACTGCGAACAAGAGGCAGACGAAGACCCAGTCGGATCAACAGGAAGTGGTAGATGCCTTCAACAGACGCGACTGACCTCGAACCAGAAAAAGACAAAGATACTCATCATGTCTCCTCTGGCTCTGTTCATTTGTCGGGTGATATTTAGCGGGGGGAAGGTGTTCCTCTAGAGATCGTGGACAAAGAGGAATTCATCTTGGCAGTTTGTCGGGTGATATTTAGCGGGGGGAAGGTGTTCCTCCAGAGATCTTGGACAAAGAGGAATTCATCTTGGCAGTCAGTCGGAGGAAACAGAACAGGATGCTCTTTTTTTTTTGGGGGGGGGGGGGGGGGGGGGGGCCTAGTCAAGACGAACCAAGTCTTGCTGGCAGGACATTGGTTGTACTTAGTGAAGTGATTGTGCACCGCACGCATTGGTAACGCACCAGGATATACGCTTCTCAGTGCGACCCTAACACTGAAATACCGATTTGTGTCTTGTCCTGTGCTCTGTTTGTCTGTGTCCTTGGCGGTAACTAACCCCCCCCCCCCCCCCTCCCCTTTCTAAATTTTAAAATACTGATGTCAAATCTTTGCAAGCTTCAAGTGCTGAATTCAATGAACGGTACATAGGCCTTTATTATCAACCCCCCCCCCCCCCCCACCCCCCCATCCACCCCCGTCTCCAGCAGAGGCTACAAGGCTGTCCTGGGCACACACGTCTACTAACCTTTGCAACAATGAACTTCCGAAACATCTTTTCATCCGCCATTCTTTGGAAGAGAGAGAGAGAGAGAGAGAGAGAGAGAGAGAGAGAGAGAGAGAGAGAGAGAGAGAGAGAGAGACAGAGACAGAGACAAGAGACAGAGAGAGAGACAGAGACAGAGACAGAGATATGATGATGACAATGATGATGATGAAGGAGAGTTATCTTTATCGTGCATCTGTGCTTGCGCGCGCGGATGCGTGTTGAGCGTGCATGTTCGCAGTTTTGCCGTATGTGTGTGCTGTGTGTGCGCACATACGGCAAAACTGCGAACAAGTGTTTGCGCAAGATCAGGCTATGATTGCATTCAACTCATTTTTTGCACAAACGTTTTGGGTGGCTTGTTTGTAATATCTATAGTTTATTGATTAATCAGTTTATGTAATGAAGAGATAAACAAACAAAATAAGTAATGACAAATCCGTTCATTGCGTCTTCGTTTATCTATTCATTCAATTTATGGTGGAGTGTGAATGTCGGTCACCGAAGAAGACTTTTGGACTACCACACACACACACTCTCTCTCTCTCTCTCTCTCTCTCTCTCTCTCTCTCTCTCATGCAACACACACACACACACACACACACACACACACACACACACACACACACACACACACACACACACACACACACACATACATAGATGTTTGCAGGCATACATACATGTGCACGCTCAGACACCCACATTTATATATTACTATCTCTGGTACATGTACTTGCATACACATACACGCGCGCGCGAGCGTGCACACACACACACACACACACACACACACACACACACACACACACACACACACACACACACACACACACACACACACGCACGCACGCACGCACGCACGCACGCACGCACGCTCGCACGCACGCATGCACACACACACACACACACACACACACACACACACACACACACACACACACACACACACACACGCACGCACGCACGCACGCACGCACACACACACACACACTCACAACACACACACACACACACACACACACACACACACACACACAGATGTTCTCTCTCTCTCTCTCTCTCTCTCTCTCTCTCTCTCTCACGCGCGCGCGCACGCACACACACACACACACACACACACACACACACACACACACACACACACACACAAACACACACGCGCGCGCACGCGCGCGCACGCACACGCACACACCAATCATCATTGGAAGGCCCCTACCCCCTTCCCCACCCCACCCTACCCCTATCGCGTGTGATGACCTCGTAAGGGAAGGCGACAGGCG
>CM031619.1:42059559-42062059 GCA_018398815.1 Conus ventricosus
ATCAGAAAGGCCGTGATTATGTACAGTATGTGCACCTTTCTTCCATCGAAATTGCATGCATAAGTGAGGTCATTCATTTTGGCAAATGGTTCCTTCCGCCTGTCACGTTCCTTCCTCCGTGTGCAATTATGCACGCCTGGTATGTACATCATCGTTAGTGGTTTTCTGCCTTGCTATCGTTAGGGTTTCAGACTTACACTAGAAACATGAGAGTAATAGCTAAACAGCAAGAGTAATAGTGATACACCGAAGCGATTTTGAAACTATCTGAAAGTCAGATTTACTGTGTAGAATTGAAGGTTTTGTTGTTGTTGTTTTTTGATGATGATGATGATGATGATGATGATTACCCATAAAAAATAAAAAACATTTAGATTTACATCAAGTTCCAAACCATCGTTATCACCGTCGTCGTGTCATCATCATTATCATCATCGTTATCATCATTGTCGTTGTCGTCGTCATCATCATCGCAGTTTCAGGCTGTCATTGTTAGCATTCACCGTTGTAACAACAGCAACGACACCATCATCAACAAGAACAACAACTACAACAATAATAAAAATTAAAAAAAACAATGATAATGATGGTAAGATGATTATAATGGTAACATCAATCATACAGATTATACTATCATTACAACATCTGCTGCTGCTGCTGGTCCTACTACAACTACTGCTTCTATATCAGTGTAAAGACGAACAACACAATACAGTCTTCCCGCTTGATACACGGTAACTCACGTGCATTCTGTCCCACAGTGGGTTCGAACCCCTCAGTCTCTGAATCAGTGAGCCCCATTAGTACGGACACATCGCGCGGTCACGTGGTATCAGGCAAGGTCAAGTGCCGGAACTCCCGAAGGGTTGAAATGCTTCGGTCACGTTATTTTATTTCATTTTGTTTCGTAATGTCGTTTTGCTTCGTTGGAACTTTTTTTTTTACTATATGCAAAAGAGGTCGGGGTTTCACGTGCGTTCTTTGTTTGTCTGTTCGTTTGTTAGTTTATTTGTATGTTTGTTTGTTTCTCTCACTTAGCAGGACTGATAGTAATATTCAATAACGATTCTGTATATTTGTATAGAGCATTATCCAAACAGTCTGTCATACGCGCTTTTCAAACAGGACAAGAAAAACGAACCTTCACAAACAGCATGAAACGAGATCCCACCCCCCCCCCCCCCGCCCCCCCCCCTCCCCGTCCCTCCCCTCTCAAACACACACTGTCTTGCACATACGCACACACACACAAGCGCGTGTGCGGTCACGCACGCACGCACACACACACACACACACACACACACACACCCAAAACAAAACAAAACACCACACACACACACACACACACACACACACGCACACACACATACACACACACACACACACACACACACACACACGCACACACACATGCACACACACACACACGCACGTACGCACGCACGCACGCACGCACACAAAGACACGCACGCACGCACACAAAGACACACGTGCGCGCTCACCTCGCCCCCCCCCCCCCCCCCCCCCCCCCCCACACGCACACGCGTACAGACAGACACACTCACACGCGTACAGACAGACAGACAGACACACTCACACGCACACACACGCATACACACACACACGCGCGCGCGCGCGCGCGCGAGTTAATCCAAATAATGGAAAAGTATACTGACTTCCATAAAAAACGTGAAGGAAAAACAAGCTGAAGGTTAGGGGCGAATTTTATTGGTCACAATTGTACAGAGTGGAAGCGAGAATTCAACGTGATTTGATTCATTACACCGGTTAATGTGTGAAAATGTCATCAGCAATATGTCTTTGTGTGGAAAATCCCAAGGTCACGTGACAAACCAGCTTGAAGTCCTAATACCGTGTGTGGCCACCATTTGCATGGACAACTGCTTGACACCTGCGGCTCATTGAGTGGACCAGGTGGTTGATGCGTCCCCTTGGCACACCAGCCCACACATGGACGATGGCCTGGTGAAGTTGAGCCGCTGTTGCTGGTCGTGGACGCAGGAGGTCCAACCGTCTGCCAAGTTCATCCCAAAAATGTTCTATTGGGTTTAAATCGGGACTGAGGGCTGCCAGGGCAGCACATTGACGTTGTTATGCTGAAGAAATTGCTGGTGGCCCTGGCTGTGTGTGGTCTTGCATTGTCCTGTTGGAATGTCCAGTTTGGGTGTTGCGCAAAAAAAAGGAACGACATGGGGTCTGAGCACCTGGTGGATGTAGCGCTGTGCATTGACACCCTGTCCGCGACCAGGACCAATGTTCTGAAAGATGACTGGTCCTATGGCGTGGTTAATGCTAATTGCACCCCATATCATAACGTTCGGGCCTCCCCAGGGGTTCCGCTCTACCACACAGGAGTCAGCATAGCGTTCACCAGGTCGACGCCATATTCTGACACGACCGTCACCATGTCAATACAAAAACGGCTCTCATCTGAGAACAGTATGCGTCCCCACTGCTGCCTGCGCCAGTTGATTCGGGC
>CM031619.1:42067059-42076300 GCA_018398815.1 Conus ventricosus
TCTTTTCTTGTCCCATTTTTGTTTGCTTATTTTTTTTTAAAAGTTAAAATTTTTCCCCCGCTTTATTCAAAGTTTTCAATTGTAGTTTCCATGAAAGCTTTGGAGTTAGAAAAAACGCTTAAAAATTTTACGGGAACTGCGTATTGAAGTAGTGCCCGTTCAGAGTAAATTGGGAAGTTTCTCAGGGTCGTTCCAGAGTTAAAAAGTTTTTAAATTCGTTTTTTTTGCGAAATGAAAGTCCATTTTTCATGTAAAAAAGCGTTGATTTTGTTTTTTAATGTTGATTTTTTTATTTTTTTTTGATAGATTTTTTTGGGAGTCTTTCTTTTCATAGTGCCCTTTTCATCCCCAAAAAAAAAAGCTCGGCAAATTGTGTTTTTTTTACATCTTTTGATAATCCTTTTGTTTTTATCTGCAGTTAAAAATTTTGAAAAAAAATCGGAAAATAATACTGATCCCTGTGGAAGCCCCATTTTTAATGTCTAGTGCTAGAAAGTATGCATATTCTTGTTTGAATCACTCTTTTTTTCCCCAAAAAAAATTTGATTTTTGTTTTAATTGTTCCTTATTAACCCAAGGTTTTGAGCTTATAAATGACCCCTTTGTGCCATACTTTTTCATATGCTTTTTTTTTCATCAAGAAATTTTCGGGATTTTTTTCCGTCTCGAAATTTTTGTTTAAAATTGAGTCGTTAGTTTAACTAAGTGTTTATGTGATCTTTCCTTTTGAAAAAAAGCTTGGTTTTATTGGGTTTTTTTGGGGTTTGTTACAAAAAAAATTTACCTGTTTAGAATAAATTTTTTCCTCATTTTTTACTATGAGACGTTAGGGCGATTGGTCGGGAGCTGTTTATTCAGATCGAGGTTTTCCCCGTTTGTGTTTTGGAATAATTATAGAATGTTTTCCACACAGAAAGGGGATTTCCTCGTTCCAACATTTTTTTTTAAAAAGGTTTATGAAAAAGTTTTACATTCGGGGGGATTGAGTACTTTCATTTTTAAAGCCCTCTAAGCCCACTGATGTCTTTTTTTTTTCCCAGATTTCTGAGACATTTTCCCCTTCTTTTATGTTATGGGAACATTCGAAATGGTCTATTACGGGTCAGGGTTGTTGTAAATGTGTGTTGTTGGTGTGTGTTGTGTTGTGTTGTAAGGTTCCCTTCATTGAAAATTCCCCTCCTTGGCTGACATATTTCCCTTTTCACCCACCCCCCTCCCGGCTGAGACCACTTTTTTCCTAAACAGGTTTTTGATTATACGTGGAAACCCCCCCCTTTTTTTGGGGACTCTCCTTTCCCCGCTGTTGTTAGACCCCAGCAAGTTGGGAATCTCTCTAAAATCGATAGAAAGATTCAAGGTGTAGAAAAAAACGAATTAGCCCTATTTTTCCCAACCCCCCCCCCCCCCCCCCCCCCCCCCCCCCCCCCCCCCCCCCCCCCCCCCCCCCCCCCCCCCCCCCCCCCCCCCCGTGCACTTTGCACTATGAACTGTCCATGTTGAAAAGCATGCTTGATTATTTTTAAGAAAGCTGAAAACCCCGGAATTTTTGGGAGGAACTCAAAAAGGGAAAATAGAACCATGCTGACGGGGCTTCTGGATCTGGATTTGGTTTTTAAAGTCGAGGAACCAAATTGTTTATTAAGCATTAGAAACCAGAAAAGGGGGGGGGGGGGGGGGGGGGGGGGGGGGGGGGGGGGGGGGGGGACGGGGGGGGGGGGGGGGGGAAGAAGAAATTAACAGATAGAAGGGTGGGAACGGAGTGGGTAAGGGGTGAGGGTATGGGGGTGGGGGTGGGGGTGGAGGGGAAAGGGGGGTTGGGGAGGGGGAGTGTGTCGGGATCTGCCAACCCCGGGGAAATGCAGAGGGCGCCTCTTCCCTTCTCTTGCAGACTCTATAGTCATAATTTCACGTTTTTGAAAAAAAAAAAAATCCCTTGACTGTCAGCAGGTGCTTGCGTTGTTGGTCATGTGAGGTTCAGACGCCCCGTCTTTCAGGTCTTTGCGTTTTTGGCTATGTGAGGTTCAGACGCCCCTCGCTTGAAACCCCCCCAACTGCCGCCCAAACTAAAGCTACGATACGTCTGCATACAAAAATCGGGAAAGGGGAAACACGGCCCGGGAAGTTGCTTTAAAAAAAAATACAGCCGCAAAGACATACTGACAGCCCTTCTGTTCTGCTTGTTCCGCGCTTGTAAGACGATCTGATCATTTTTTGCTTTTGTTTCTTTACACGCTTGAAAAGCGAGACATCTCCATTTTTTTGTTTATGTTTCTTTATACGCGGTAATGCGGATATAATCCCCTTTTTATGCTTAGTTTCTTCATACGCTTTTAATGCAGTCATAATCCCTTTTTTTTCGTTTTTTTTTTAAAGCTTGTAATGAGAGATCTGATCCCTTTTTTTTTATTCATGTTTCTTTAACATTGAATGAAAGAGTACGATCCATTTTTTTCCTTATGTTTCCATTATATGTTTGTAATGAGATCATGACCTTTGACGCTTATGTTTCTTTATAGCTTGTAATGAAAGATCACGATCCATTTTTTGGCTTATTTCTTTTATACCTTGTAAAAGAGGATCATTTTACCTATGTGTTTTGTTTTTTTTTTCCTTGTAATAAGGATCATGATCCTTCTTCGCTTATTTTTTATACGCTTCTAATGAAATTTTGACCCCTTTTTCGTTTATGTTTCTTTGTATTTGTAATGAAAAGATCACGATCCCGTTGTTGTTATGTACTTTTCACATTTGTAAAGAAAGATCACGATCCCCTTTTTATGCTTATGTACTTTACAGTTTTTAAAAGAAAATCATGATCCTTTTTATGCTTATTACTTTTAGCGTTTTTAAGAAAGATCACGATCCCCTTTTTTTTGCTTATGTCTTTTAAAGTTTGTAATGAAAAGATCACGATCCCTTTGTATGCTTATGACTTTCACCTTGTAATGAAAGATCACGTCCCCTTTATGCCCTTTTAAAAAAACACGTTTGTATTGAAAGATCTGATCCCCCTTTTTTGCTTAGTACTTTTTTGTTTGTAAAGAAAGATCCGATCCCTTTTTGCTTAGTACTTTACACGTTTTTTAATGAAGATCACGATCCCTTTGTAGCTTTTGTGCTTTTAGCGTTGTAAGAAAGATCCGATCCCTTGTATGCTTTTGTCTTTACCGTTTTTTAAAGAAAAACACGATCCGTTGTATGCTTATGTACTTTACGCGTTTGTAATGAAAGATCACGATCCGCGTAATGCCGAGTCATACACAGAGGGAACACCCACGATGGAGAAAAAGGAAAGATCCTCGTTAGCTGGGAGAAAAGAAAAAGAAACACCCGAAGGTGCTGGGAAGGACCCACAGAAGCACTGTCTTCACCCGCCTTTTGAGCAGTCCTGTACCACCCTTGGAGGCCTGCGCTGTGTTGACGATGGGTACAGGCACGCGCAGGACACTCCATTAAGATATCAAGGGACATAACTGCTCCTGAACAGAGGTAAATCAGACTACAGGATGCAACTCACAACAGCCTTAAAATAGTATCCCCATGGGTGTACCAGCCCGTATTTCATGACTGCAGAGCCCACCGGCAAAAGACACCACCCTCCAGCTGCCGAGCACACCCCACAGACCCAACCACCCCTGCCCACGGACAGATGAAGATAGTGCCACTCCAGACACAGCCAAGCTTTCGCCATACGGTTTTATGTGCCCTCAAGAGCGAATCCAAAGTTGTAGTCTTTCCCACTGTCAACAGGACTTTCCCTGTAGTCAGTGGGTCTTTCCTCACCGTCACTGGACCTTTCTCCAGGGTCAGCCTAGTTAAGGAAAAGCAGAAAAAGAAACACCCGAAGGTGCTGGGGAGGACCCAGAGAAGCACTGTCTTCACCCGCCTTTTGAGCAGTCCTGTACCACCCTTGGAGGCCTGTGCTGTGTTGACGATGGGTACAGGCACGCGCATGACACTCCATTAAGATATCAAAGGAAAGATCCTCGTGAGCTGGGAGTGTATTAGGCTAGACGGGCACAGAACAGACTCTTTTTCGCGTTCCTGTGAAGCATACAGTCTGTGGAGAGAGAGAGAGAGAGAGAGAGAGAGAGAGAGAGAGAGAGAGAGAGAGAGAGAGAGAGAGAGAGAGAATGTTGCGTACAGTCCAGCCGACCGCAAAGGGCCATATCAGGGCTGTCACCACGTTGAAGTCAAATCTTGTCATTGGTGCAGTGTGGAGCCAACACCATTGTGAATGGGGGAAAAGCAAAACAAAAACAAAACAACAACAAAAACAATTTTTTTTTAAAAAGAAGAAAAAAAGAAAGAAAAAAAGAAAACAAAAAAAGACGGTCTCACCAAAACAGTCTGGAAGGAAACGTTTTAACGAAGACACACTTGTTTGGCCGAAAATTGAGGCCAGCGGTGATGGACGCGTCGGTGGTGTTGACCATGTCCGCTGAGGGTCAGCAGGTGCCTGCCGTTAGCTGGCTGGGATTTAATTCCCTGACAGTACATCACGGCGTCTGGACAAGGCTATCAACAAGAACGTGTATACCGGGGCGGCAGCGTCTGCCGCTGGACAAGAATCGCTATGATCTCTGCAAGGAGAGAACTAGAAGACAACGATCCTGTTTGAGGCATCAGCATGCGCACCGTGCGGTCGTCGGAATCGTGGCTACGATCATACCTCCGTCAGTCAGTTCATTACTTTCGAGATTTTATTATGTTATCAGCCACCGTGGCGAAATGGTTAGCGTCGTGGATACCCACCTGGGAAGTTGTGTGTTCGATTCCCATCACAGCCATTTATTTGGGGGATTTTTCTGCCCCCCAACCAGCTCCTGCGCAGAGTTAAGTTAGCTATTAGCTCAACTGGAAAACTGGTACCACAAAGTCGAGTTTCATTCACTTAATGGATACGTCTTTAGGAGCGCTGTTCAAATTTCCTGATCAACCCTGCAGGTGTGTGTATCTTTCGGGCCTGGTTGATGCTGGGATATCTTATGGAAGTAAGCGTAGAGTGCAGCCCTGTCGGTAGTCTCAGATCAGAATGGAAATCCGTTGCGTCATCGTCATCATCCTCATCATCATCGATCAGAATTTTAAAAAAAAAGTCTTAACTTTTATTGCCCTTTATGCCCTGCTCTCACGACGGCTTCAGTTTCAATCGCCTCTCCACGTCTATGGCCTTTGGTTTGATTCTGTTGGGGTCACCGGTATCGGCAAAATTCATGGGGATAGTCGTTGGATGGATGAAAGCAGCGCCCTCCAGAGGAAGATCTCACTCAAGCTGGCTCCGCGACAGAGCAATTATTGTCCTCAGTAGGTAGAGTAGTAGGCATTGACTTGTGTACGTTGGATCAGAATAGGAACCATTGAACACCAGCGAAGTGACTCGGTAAACAGTGCAGTGTCTCCTCTGGTGGGTTGCCTCCTGACGCCTTAACGCTGACTGCTCCTTGTGGACTGCCAGTGCCAGGGGTTGAGGCGGGACGGGCCGAGTTGTCATTACACCCTCTCCGCTTCTTCTGACCCCTGAACGAGGGGTCAGGAACAGAATGGGTGCAATGACTTTAAGATGACGCAGAAGATGGGAGGGAATAAGATTAATAAAAACAGAATTCAGGATTATCGTCCACATCCATCCAAGAAACTACTGTAGATAGGGCACAACCATCTCAAAGCAGTGGACGAATGCAATCTTCTTACACTGCATTCATACCACAAGAACGACAACACGTTAAATGGACCCCGAAAATCATTTCACTCTTACATGTTGGTCGCAACAGGACTGGAACTCACAACTCGCAACGAAAGTCATGACTGCTAAAGCGGACGCTTTGAGGCTAGGTCAGCCTGGGGGCCCAGTTCTTCGGCGTCACCACCGGCATTTAATCGCCCGCAACTGACTCTCATGGATCAGTGATGGTGATTAGGCTCACATTGACCATGGTGGTTCTTCTTTGACTGTATTGACCACCATCTTCATAGGGAACTTTCTTCCTTGTGTGTGTGTGTGTGTGTGTGTGTGTGTGTGTGTGTGTGTGTGTGTGTGTGTGTGTCAGTGCAACCATGAGTTAATCTGACAATACATTGGTTTCGGTCAGTCAGTGTGTGTGTGTGTGCGTGTGTGTGTGTGTGTGTGTGTGTGTGTGTGTGTGTGTGTGTGTGTGTGTGTGTGTGTGTGTGTGTGTGTGTGTGTGTGTGTGTGTGTGTGTGTGTGTGTGTGTGTGTGTGTGTGTGTGTGTGTGTGTGTGTACGTGTGTGTGTGTGTGTGTGTGTGTGTGTGTGTGTGTGTGTGTGTGTGTGTGTGTGTGTGTTGTGTGTGTGTTGTGTTTTGTTTTTGTTTTTGATGCAGTAACGTTTATGCTCAAATTGTTCCTGTTTTACATCATATCTTACACGACCGGTATGCATTTCAATTTTACGTATTCATTCATTTATTTCATTGATTGATTGACCGACTGATTGATTGATTGATTGGTAGGTTAATTAATTGATTGATGATTGATTGATAGATTGATTGATTGATTGATTGATTGATTGACGAATCTATTTATTTCTTTTGGTTGGATTTCTGCAGCTTTCAACCCACTGAACAAAATATGGAGAACAAAAGAAATATTCCCTGTCCGCCCCCCCCCCCCCCCCACCTCCTCCCCTCCCCTACCCGCTTAGAATCAAACTGCTAATCGACGACACAAATATTCTAACCATATTGTCACACGGGTGCAAAACCTGGCAACTGCTTAAAACCACCCAGGAGAGAAAACTGGGTGCGTTTGACACCAGACCTCCCTCAGAACAATCCTGGGCCTCAAGTGGAGGAGCTGCGTGTCCAACGAAGAGACCAGAAGCAGATGCCAACAACTTCCTGTACTGACCACTATCTTCAAGGGACGCTTCCTCTGGCTAGGCCATGCATGTATGGAGACTCCCCACGATAAGACCTGCAAACCAGGCCGTCCAGTGGGTCCTAGCAGGCATGAAAAAGATAAAAGCGACCCCAGAAGATGAGTTGGCGGCAAACAGTGGAGAGAGACCTACGTCCAGGTCACAGGAATGTGAGGGATGTCCTCTAGACTGGCAAAGGGCCGATCAAAGTGGAGCACTTTGACCGTATCCTGCGTCGCTCTGCGGCTGGAGCTGCTGGAGTCTAAGAGAAGATTTCGTTGTATTGTCTCTCTCATAAGCTGTTTGCCTCTGTGTCTACTTGTTAAGATTTTTGTCTTAGACATGAATCAATTGTGACTTCAGCGGCTTTCTTCTGACGTGGTCCAGTTTCTTTCTTTCTTCTCTTTCTTTTCTTTTCTTTCTTTCCTTCTTTCTTTCTTTCTTTCTTTCTTTCATTCTTTCTTTCTTTCTTTTCTTTTCTTTCTTGTATTCTATTCTTATTTTTCTCTCTCTTTCTTCCTTCCTTTCTTTCTTTCTTTTCTTTCTTTTCTTTTCTTTTCTGTTCTTTCTTTGTATTCTTTTCTTTTCTGTTTTTCTTTTCTTTCTTTCTTTCTTTCTTTCTTTCTTTCTTTTCTTTTCTTTTGTTTCTTCCTTTCTTTCTTTCTTTCTTTTTTATCTATCTTTCTTTCTTTCTCTCTTGTTTCCTTCCTTTCTTTCTTTCTTTCTTTTTTTTTCTCTCTTCCTTCCTTCCTTCCTTTCTTTCTTTCTTTCTTTTTTTAAGTGAAAGCTAGTTGACTGTTCCCAATGTTTATCCTGTCGGTTGTCTGAACATTCTGATCGTTGGCGCAGTCAGTAGTCTGAGGGGTGAGTTATCACGGGCGTTAGTATAATATTGAGTGCAAGCTGGTCGGTGTCGGTAGTAATTTTCTTTAACTTACGTATGTGGGCGTCAGTACTAGAGAAGACACTTAGCTCAAAACCCATGGGTCTGGGGTTGTTTGTGTCTTTGTAATCATGATATATATGAAGAATTTCGAAAGACCCGCTCATTTTTCAACTGGCATTCCGGTGATTTGGATAGAGTGTAGTGCATGGCAATTATTGTGCCAGTGATTCTTTTACTTTCTGGGCATTTTCAAAATGGTTTATACATTTACTAAACCTAGCAGCACTCATAACGATTTCTGAATTTTGAAATGGGAATTACGATGGATTTAAATAGTGGCATGGTTATGTCCCTTTACTTATGGACTAAGCAGGTAAGGTAAACACATCAGTAACACAGTCATTCAGAGCAAAATCTTCTTTTCTGATTGGCTATGTTACTGATAGGTTCATGAAAGCTCAAGTCATTGTCAATAGCCATGCTTCGTTTCCTCTCTGCTGATGTTGCTCAAGTATCTCCATTTTCGATGCATAAAAGACCTGGATTGTTTTTTCCCCACATGCAAAGACCTTTCACTTTGTATTATTAGATGTGATATTTGTACGGCCAGTTGATCAGCACTGTTCTGTAACTTATCAGGATCAGTAGCAGACACAACACGGTTACATCTTTCTGTTATCGCAAAAATCTACCACCGCAGGCATGTGAATAATAAACATACAAACGGATAGGGTCCAAAAACCCTGCTCTGAAGTACTCCATTGCTAACTCGTGGACTGACTGATTGAATATTTCACACAATGACAAGTTGGTAATATCAGAGAGGAAACCAGCTATCGGGACTACTAGTTCTATCCAGTCAAAATTATCAGACTCTTAATGCTTTTTTGGCAGTCTCCGACGAGGATGCTTATCAAATGCTTCCAGTAAATCCGACTCAACTGCATAAACCACTCTAATAGTTAAGTGTGTTGAATTATGCAAGGTGATCGGTAGCTGGGCTACACGGGACCCTCCCCCCTGCACACACACACACACACACACACACACACACACACACACACACACACACACACACACACACACACACACACACACACACACACACACACACACACACACTTTCCCCCCTCCCCTCTCCAAGGTGATCAGTAATAGAACTACACAAGACATGCCTACATGGAAGGTAAAACGATGATTGGAAAACATTTCGTTAAGAGACTGACTAACGCATGCCGTACTATACTTCCAAATGCACTAGGCATGACGGATGCGAGGCTAAACGAGCGATAGCCCCCTGGATTGAACTTGTCGCCCAGTGTAAGGATCGGCAGCAACTTCTGCCCACTTCTAGGCACTGGTTCTGGTAGCAGGTACCCCATAGTCTTGGTGCAGTGGTACGCTGTAGTCTAGGTACACTGGTACGCTGTTGTCTTGGCACACTGGTACGCTGTAGTCTAGGTACACTGGTACGCT
>CM031619.1:42078900-42083900 GCA_018398815.1 Conus ventricosus
CTGTTCTGTTCTCTCTCTCTTTCTCTCTTCTCTTTCTCTCTCTCTTCGCTATCATCGATGTTTTATTCTCTTGAGTGGGTAAGAGTACAGTTCGCAATAAGCAAGTCCGTATAACCCTGAAAAGAGCGAACAAACGGTTCATTTCTTCGAGTGAAAATGCTTGGAGTACTTGTGTCTTTATTCACTTCTATCGTTTTCCCTTTTTGTAGTGTTATGTCTGTTCGGTTCAGTGCCATGACAGATGACCAAATAAATGAAAACAGATCAAGGGTCATCGTAGACAAGACATAACAGACCCCTGACCGGCGTAGAACCCAACAACGTAGTCAGGCCTTGGACGAAAAGTAAATAAGCAACAACTTCGAAGAGAATCGAGGAGCTATGTTTGGTGGTGAAGAAGACAGTTCTGCTCTATTAACAATATTCAAATATATACTTTACTTAAGTAGACTGTATTTTCAGCTTTGTGAAGAAAAACCTTTTTGGCAAATCTTGTTAGTGGATTTAGGATTTGAAAAACAAAAACAAACAAGAGGCAATCAAATGTTTCAGGCAACAAGAGAATCAACAAGGTATAAGGGAAGCAATATGCTTAAGTTATCAAATAAATTGGGAACCTCAGACACAGTTAGTTCCCTTAGTGTTTTCTCTCTCTCTCTCTCTCTCTCTCTCTCTCTCTCTCTCTCTCTCTCTCTCTCTCTCTCTCTCTCTCTCTCTCTCTCTCTCTCTCTCTCTCGGAATACTAGTACGCTGTAGTAGTACACATCACCTGTCCTTGTCTGTCTGACTCTCCGTCTGGCTGGCTACTCTGTCTGTCTGTCTGTCCGTCGGTCTCTCTCTCTCTCTCTCTCTCTCTCTCTCTCTCTCTCTCTCTCTCTCTCTCTCTCTCTCTCTCTGTCTCTCTCTCGTTGTCGCTCTCGTGTGTGTGTGTGTGTGTGTGTGTGTGTGTGTGTGTGTGTGTGTGTGTGTGTGTGTGTGTGTGTGTGTGGGGCGCGCGCGCGCGCGCGCCCGCGCATGTATGTGTGTGTATGTGTGTATGTATGTGCGTGCATTGTTTCAGTTGTCTAGTGTAAAACCTGTTTCTTTCGTAACACAGAAATAGAAGATGAAGTTCTTTTCTTACCAGCGTGCCCGCAGTTTTAAGCCCATCAAAAGAGGGACAATAATCCCGCTTGTGGATATCTTACACCCCAACATGACCAGCGTCTGCATAGTCTCTGTCCTCAGATGTTCTCTCTCTCTCACACACACACACACACACACACACCACACACACACACACACACACACACATACACACACACACAGGCGGGCGCGCGCGCGCGCGCGCGCGCGCTCAGTTGGTAAGCATATGTTTGAAGCCTATACACTCTGTGCGCCCAGATTGATTTGACAGCTACAAAGGAAACTAAGACCATCATTTTACAATTAGGCGTGTAATCTAATGGGTGTGGATGCACTCATCACTGTGAAGCTCTAGGTATGTCGCCCGTACATTAGTCGCAGCCGCAGCCACTAGGGACTGGTTTGATGTATTATATTGTTTTCGTAACATGCCATCTTGTGCACGTGCGTGCACGTATCTGTATGTTTGTGTGTGGTGAGGGGTTGGGTGGTTGGAAGGTGAGTTGGTGGGTTAAGTGAAGGGAGTGGGTATGTCTGATGATTTGAGGCCGGGGTTGGGTGTGTGTGGTGGGGGGGGGGGGGGGGGGGGGGGGACTCGGAGAAGCGAATGTGTGGGGCGTGGGCCAAGTGTGGAGATGGGGGGGGGGGGGGGGAGGGGGTGTCTAAATTGGAGGTAATGATAGAGGGAAACTGACGTTAGAGCAAAAGGTGTCTGTGTTGAAAACATGCGCGACTATGATGGTATGTCATAGCTATTATTATTATCATCATTTTCGTTACTACTACTACTACTACTACTACTACTACTACTACTACTACTACTAGACGTAGTAGTAGTAGTAGTAGTAGTAGTAGTAGTAGTAGTAGCAGTAGTAGTAGTAGTAGTACTATCATTGTCATCATCATCATCGTCATCCTCCTCCTCCTCCTCCTCCTCCTCCTCATCGTCATCATCATCATCATCATCATCATCATCATCATATAATAACAATTTGCGTTTGACTTTTTTTTTTATTGTTGCATCAAAGTGTTCCTCACCCTGTGAATTTACCCAGTTTACCCCCTGTTTTCAGATCAATGCATCGGTAAACAGTGAAGCTTCGGCTTCTCTCTTCTGCCTTTGGATCAGATGAAAGTGGGGAAACCAACTAGCCAATGATAATGCGCAATTTGTTGATGTACAAATGGATTCTGATACATGAAGGAAAATCAGGCGGTTGAACGTATTCAGTCGATACATGAAGGAAAATCAGACGGTTGAACGTATTCAATCTTTCATAAAGGTATTTTGAAAACAGATTTATGGATAAGCACATAAATCATAAGTGACAGATTTGTGTGTGTGTGTGTGTGTGTGCGTGCGTGCGTGTGTGCATGCGCGCGCGCGCGCGTGCGCGTGTGTGTGTGTGCGTGTGTGTGTGTTGTGTTGTTGTTGTCTTCAATTTAACGTTTTTCCACATTGTGATATTAGACGGATGTGTGTGTGTGTGTGTGTGTGTGTGTGTGTGTGTGTGTGTGTGTGTGTGTTGTGTGTGTGTGTGTGTTGTGTGTGTGTGTGTGTGTGTTTGTCAGTACAACCATGCGTTACATATTTTTTTCCCTTTTAACTCTGTTCATTTTGTTCTTTTTCAACGTTTTTCCCCTTTCGTTTTATTTTAACAGATGCTAAGAAAAAAAAAATGAATGGGTTAAGGGGATATAACCCAATATCAAGCGCTTTGGAAAAAGCGTCACAACAGCAATGGCTTAACTCCCATTATCCCCCCCCTCTCTCTCTCTCTCTCTCTCTCTCTCTCTCTTTCTCTGATCTTCTTTAGTCTGGCAGAAAAGCACCGCTTGTCTCGCAGCACTCCCCTCCCCCCTTCTAGAGAGAGAGACAGAGACAGAGAGTGACATAAAGGTCGGCAGACAGAGAGAGAGAGAGAGAGAGAGAGAGAGAGAGAGAGAGAGAGAGAGAGAGAGAGAGAGAGACAGACAGACAGACAGAGACAGAGAAACAGAGACAGAGAAACAGAGACACACACACACACACACACACACACACACACACACACACACACACACACACAAGCCAGTTGACTATCAGTAGAACTGAGCAGGTGTCCCTGGCCAGCAGCTGTTCTTGAATGGGAGAGTCCACACCTGGGTACAAGGCTGACTGGTGCTGGAGTGTCAGTCCCAGCAGTGTTGTAAGCACATTGTTGTTGTCTTGAATTGAACGTCTTTCCACGTTAAGTGATATTAGACGAAGAGAAAAGGTGTGGAGAGGGGGAGCATGAGGAGGAGGTGGGTGGGTGGGTTATCTTGCAATCATATATAAAAACAAAAACAAAAAAAAGCATCTTTACAATACAATTTTTTTTAAGTATTTAAAAAATGCATGGAAAAACCAACTTTAAATAACTATTTTGAATCATAACACAAACTATGACAAATGTCCCATAAGACTGCGTAGTAAACAGTTCACAAAATCAGACAACAAATTAAAATCTTCAAGGATGCTATCAAGAGAACTTTCAGAAATAGCCGGTAAAATAGGTCTCAGTCTCTTGCATTCCAGAAGAATGTGTTGGTTTGAAATTTGTTCACCGCACAGACATTTAACATTCTTGCTGAATTTTATTTGAAGGCATTAAGCTTTATCCTATAAGACAGCGAAATAATGTGTCTAAATTTGAAGATTTTGCTACAGTTCACAGCTATTTTGTATGCTAAACCAACCGAATTCAGTTCAACGTTTTCTGCTAACCAGACTATACGCACGGCACAGTGTTATACAGTTTCTGCCAACAGACTATACGCACGGCACAGTGCCAACTTAAGATAGGAATTAAATACAGACGAAGCATGGAATCAACACTATGAATGTATGTATGTATCTACGTACGTATCTATGTATACACACACACACACACATGTATATATATATATAAAGTTCAAATCTTTGCCAAGTCATTACTATAACGACTGAAGAATTGTTAACCTGTACTTGTTTTCCCCCACTACTTAATTGTTCAGCATTCTATTGTTTGGTCAATCAGTGGGAGATTGCATCTCTTAAGAGATCCAAGTAAAGGTTGTTCTGTACAATTCTTAGCCACTCACAATGCTTGGGTTATTGAACAGCAGAGCTGACCACTCTGACTGTTCAATATCTTTTGACCTCCCTTGCATCCTTGAATGGATCCTCAAGCATAGGCTCAAAGATTGTCCCTTACATTTTATACTGTTTGAATAATGCTTTTAGTTTTTCAGCAACTTTTTTCCTCTCCACACCTTTGTTTTGTTCCATTTTACTACCCTTCGCTGGCTGCTTTGGGGGTGCTGTTGGATTCTTTTTTTGAACCCTTGGCGGTGAGAACACCACAGAATTATGAACTGTGGTGTGTCTCTATTTGACACCAAGAGCACAGACACAATCAGCCGTGTCTCCCTGATGAGTCCGATCCAGCGGACGAAAGGCCTAGGAGCAGGCAATACAAATAAATGTGCCTTCGAGAGAGATTATGATGGTTCCCTCAGGCAGCTAGTGAAGGGCTTCTCATAGTTATAATATATTCCCCATTTTCTTCATCTTCAATTTGTTTTTTGTAAAGTTCAAATCTTTGCCAAGTCATTACTATAACGACTGAAGAATTGTTAACCTGTACTTGTTTTCCCCCAATACTTAATTGTTCAGCATTCTATATATATATATATATATATATATATATATATATATATATATATGTGTGTGTGTGTGTGTGTGTGTGTGTGTATACATAGATACGTACGTATATATATATATATACACCAAGCTGCTCTGTAAGTTGCTGGAATGGTGCTCGGTACTTATCCTTGGAATTTATTAGTTCATTGTATATATATATATAATA
>CM031619.1:42090204-42120204 GCA_018398815.1 Conus ventricosus
GAACAAAAAAGAATAAAAATGAAATGATAAGGCAAAAAAAAAAGACTACTGGGGAAGTATATTTAGCATGAGGCCACGTTTAAAGCATGTCACCAGCCTTGACCTCAATCATTCTTATAACTGTGGATCAAACCACAGGCATACAAGCCTCAAACTTGGGGCAGTGCGTGGCATTGGCCGTTTTATAGAAGTACCACCAGCCCATGGCCTGGACACCCTGAAAATAATACCCCAACCATGTAATGCAGGTACCAAATACGTCGAGAGGCTGACGTGGGTCACGGTCCGACAAGGAATTCAGGGCATGAGTTTCTCCAGTAGCCAAGTTGTCTGAGAGGGGTGGTAAAGGACATGCTGGAAGCTTCTCTTCGTTTCGTTTCTCTAGGCAGAAGCCTTTGTCACAGTTACCATGGGCACACAGAGCAGCCATGTCTGTGAGAAAAGCGTTGTCACAGTCGTCCTGGTGAAGCCGAAATGCGCTCCCTGTTCAGAAGAGAAGAGATAGAGAGAGAGAGAGAGAGAGAGGAGGGGGGAGATTCAGGTGGTTTATTCTATAGCCTTGGCCCCTTTGAGAGAAGAGACAGACAGACAGACAGACAGACAGACAGAGAGAGGGAGACAAAGACAACGAGAGGTGACAGAGACAGAGAGGGTTTAAAAACAAAATTCAAGTGCACACTGGCTGTGTGAACCCCACCTTGTCTCTTTGCCCGAGCAGCCGGTCCGAAGCCCGGATAAAGAAGGGTTGGGCGTGAGGCTAGCACCTCCCCCTGTAAAACAAATGCCTGCTACAGAAACATCAACAATTGCCAAAGAAACGCCACTCCTGGAAGAAAGGGAGAGAACTAGTAAAACCAAGTCTAGCTCACTAGCCCTCACTATTTCGGGCTACGACCTAGACTGGGTATTTACAAGTTCTCTAACTAAAAACCCACAAACATGCATACTCAGTTTCGACCGACTGACTCCAAAATTTCGGCATTTATTAGTTCTCTTTTACAAACAAACATACTGTGTAGGATTATCCTTTTTTCAATACTAATTTACTAAACTTTTCAGATTTCAGTTTTTGCTTAAAATCCTGCGTTTTTCCTGATCATTTTCAATAAAAAAAATGCAAAACTCTCGCATCTGGCCGCATTATTGATCACCTCTGGATCTTGCTTGAGACCCTATGGCGCCTAGGGCCCCAAGCCAGACCCAGAGGGTCACATATAACACGCCAGATGTGAAGGGTTTTGAGAATATGCCTCCAACAGTAGTATACTTCATACTTGGTTGCCTGCTCGCTATGTTTCTAATTTGGGGCAGTCCCCTAACCCCCTTTTAGTGACTCTTCCAGATTTTGGTTTACGGGCGTTCATAGCCACGCCAGTGACCTAGACAACACATTGTGGTTTGCGGGCATTTATAGCCGCGCCAGTGACCCAGACAAACGAAACACGAAATGGGAAGAGATCACTTGAGGGCAGGGAAAGGGCCAAATTTAGACTTTTGCAACACCATGACAAACAAGAATATAAAACTACCGCAGCATATTCTCAACGTTATTTATTTTAAGATTTATATATATATATACCTGGCACACAGAAAGCTTTACAATTCTTAGGGTGTCAAATTGCCTAGTGTAAATTTTGTTTTTTTTTTGTAAAACAAAATTAAAAGCTAATTAACAAAGTGCATCTTACCTTACTTTTTAGTCACTACATTTTAATAAAATTTATTTTAAATACTTTATTAGATAATATAAAAATGCTGCTTTTAATACATAAAATGTGAAAATATGACTGAGGGCGGGAGGGGCTAAATTTAGATTTTGGATCACTGGCACGCGTCGCTGCCCTGGCTATGTAATTTTGTGTAATTTGACACGGGCTGATTTGCGTTGCTGGCCGCCTGCCAGTAAAGTGTAATTTTGACACGGGCTGATTTGCGTTGGCTTGTCGCCTGCCAGAAAAGTGTAATTTGACATGGGCTGATTTGCGTTGGCTGGTCGCCTACTAGAAAAGTGAAATTTTTGTAAGCCGATAATTGAAGGGTTCGCACAAAGGAAAGCATGTAAGGAAAAAGAATGAAACAATGGATTGTGTTTTTATTTTACGTTTCATCAAGTCGCCATAGGTTCTTATTCAAGTTGCTATCAAGTCGTTCTAAGTTCTTAATTAAGTAACCTCTAATTCTTAATCAAGTCACCCCAAGTTCTTAATCAAGTTCTTACTCAAGTCCCCCCAAGTTCTTAATCCAAGTTCCTACTCAAGTCACCCCAAGTCACCCCAGGTTCTTAATCAAATAACTTCTAAGTTCCTACTCAAGTCATCCCCAAGTAACTTCTAAGTTCTTACTCAAGTAAAGCCTAAGATCATAACTAAGTCATCCTTTAAAGTACAACCAATTCTTATTCAAGTATCTTATAATTATAAAAAAAAACAATACAATCTATGTTTTTATCTTAAATAGTAGATGTCTAAAATAGTACACACATGCCTCAAAAAACGCGTCATCATCGAGGATGTCTTGCTCAGCGTCCTTGGCGCGAGATGGGTCAGCATAGATCTTAATGAAGTTTCTTACATCGTAAGCAACCCCCTTGATTACAATTCTGGTCTATGGAAATGTCTTTTATAGACTCCAAGCCCTTTATTTATTAAACTCCTCATTTTAAAAACAAATAATAATCCGCCATGATCTATTTTTATCAAAGAAACAAATTTATTTATAAAAATCAAAAAACCAATTCAGTATGTTAGGATTGCAGTTTTAATAAAGTATTAAGCATTAGAAAAGGATCAAAATGATCTTTTGTTTTTGGGCGGTTCTGGCATGCTTTTGTGTTCGACTTCTGTATTTAGTGGTTGAGATTTTTTTGACTGCTTTGGTTTTAGCGCCGCTGTTTTATTTTTATAACTGTAATATACCACCCAGCAGCAGCAATGACGCCAAAAATTGACAACTGTTTTAAGTTCAATATTCCATGAAGATTTTTGGCGGTGTAGCCTTGAATCAACTTGTTCTTGTTCTGGTGTTTTTATAGCCGGCATTGAAACAACGGCTGCGGCTCTAGCACTTTTTCATTATGAGTTATATTAAATGTGCTTGTAATTTTAATTTTTTTTGTTTGTTCCACTCTGCTACTCTTTTTCCTGCTGCAACACGCCCAGGATGAGGTGGCTTTTACTGGTCATTTTCCCTCCACCTGATTCGGTGTTTTCTGATTCAATGTTTCCTGATTCTGCTGATTTTCTGGCTCGGTCATTTTGAAGGAAATAAAATCAATATGATTAAAAGTAATTAATCCCATGATTAGGGGCGATAGTAATGTTCCAAATCTGTAATATAGATCACAGCTTAGAGACTCTAATGACTTTGTTAAAACTGGATCCTGCGTTAAATCATACATAAGTCTTGTTCAGAATCAATGGGACAAATCTACTGACTAGTTTAGTGTACAAACTAAAACCGTTTGCCCGACATTTTTACCATTGCGCTTCAACCTGTTGTGATACTTCAAAATGTCTTGTGGCGACATCTTTTTGAATCTTTTCTATGCTGAATTCATTTCCGAGGAACCGTTTTGTTTTTCCAAAACGCCGCCAAAAAATACAGCGTTTCCTTTTTGGGCATAATAGCTTGGTCATCAACTTGATCATTCACAAGTTCAGGAAGTTTAGGCTGCCCTGTAGCTGTAGTAGATCATCGGTGTTCATGTTTTTTATAATTATAATTTTTTTTATTTTTTAAAAATGAGCGCTGAAAAAACTGTTACCAACCTTGTATACCATTCTGCTGTTATTGGAGGTCTAAGTGTAGGATACACATGCTTGGTAAAAGCTTTTTAAAAAATAAAACCAGCAGATCTTGGCAAACTAGATTTTGAAGACTCGGCAAAGCTAATCGCTGTTATTACAGCTTCATTGCTACGAAAGATTTTCTATTTAAGCAAGGAATAATTCCAGAAAGTATGTAAAATTAAAAAAATACATTTATAAAAAATGGCTTCACTCGTAATGATGATAGGCGGTGCAGTAGTGAAGGGCGCTTTGCTTTTAGCGGAAGTAATTACGCATTTAGTAAACACGGGATACGGCGAGAGAAAAAGACATAACAAAGCAATGGAGCAACTAGCTCGCACAAGATCGCTATGAAAAGCAGAGAATTGAGCAGTTAGATTTTATTAACAACAAACGAAAAAACAGGGACATGCAGCTTAACATTTAAAGATGTTGATAAAGCGATAAAAGAAATATTATCTTGTAACGGGCAAACCAATCGAGACATTGCCCCCGGGCCAAAATTCAGCGATTTTTATCATCCATCAAAAAACAAAAAAAGCAAGAAATCGCGTTATTGCCGTTGGTATGACTGTTGTCTATTTTGTTGCGCATAATATTGGCTGAATAAAAAATGAACAAAATCTATATTCGAAAAAAAAAAAGGATATTGGAAGGGAATAAGGGCAATTAAAAAGCTAAGCCAAGCAGCGGGAGTCAGTGAACAAACAGCGAAGGAATGGTTATCTAAACAAGCGATTTGGCAAATTTATTTACCTGCACCTAGGCGAATACAGAGACCGCGCTTTGTGAAATACAATACCGAACGACACCCAATCAAATGGACCTTCTATATTTACCCCATGAAAACGATTAGATGAAAAAGTTTTTAAGTACGCACTCACAGTCATTGACATGGCTTCAAGATACAAAGATGCGGAACCATTAACACAAAAGAGTGCTTCTGCTGTTGCTGTTGCTATACAACTGAATATCAACGAGGCCCCGCTAACTTATCCTCACATGATCAAGTGATGATGGAAAAGAATTTAAAGGCCAAGTGAATCAATTATTGTTAAAACATAGAGTTACCATTAAAAGAGGCTTCCAGGAGTTCACAGATCACAGGCTTTGGTTGAAAACTTTAACAAACAGTTATCTGAAAGGCTTTTTCTCCTACCATATCACAGAGAGCTGATTGACAATTCTCGCAACACAGATGGGTTAGAAGACTGCCCTCAGTTTTGCGCGCAATAATAATGAAGAATTTAAAGGTCTAAAACCATACAGCAATCAAAAAACAACAAAAAATTTCCCTGTTGAAGGAGGTCTTCATCCAGCAAACTATTACCGTTTGGTTTAAAAGAAAGGGTCCCTTTTAAATTTCCCGGGGAGAAGCATAAGGGGACACTCGCATCAGGGCAACCGATCCAGTTTGGAATGTTGATCCGTATGAAATAAAAAGAATTGTAAAAATGAATCCACCCGTGTATTAATTTACGAGAAACTGACACAACAAAACAACCAGCTCCTCAAAGATCTTTTGTGAAGGAAGAACTGCAAATAATCCCCACCAGACACAGTTCCGCTTTAACTGATTTACGTAAATATTTGAGTTTAAAAAGGAAGCTCAGAATGAAGCAAGAATGATAAATGAAAAGACCTTGGAATTAATACAAAAATCATATGATATGTGTTCTGCTATTAAGAAGCATTTGCGGGGATTCATCGGTACAGGGCAATGCATCCAGATCACCTACAACCCAAATCCCAAATTTTGACTATCAAAAATGGGATAAAGAATATCTTGAAATAATAAAAAAAATTCGAGCACGCCAAGCAAACATGAGAAAAATTTTGGTCTAAATTTGGGATAATGATGCGATTGACCTTATAGATAAAGTTGGGGAAAAATATAACCCGAACCCGCGGACAAAGAAGATATATAATTAGCCTTTTCCCAATGGCCCGATTGCATATGAAAACTCTGGATTAACAAACACCCCGTTTTGTGTTTGTTCTATCTAATGACTTTTTTGTTACAACCGTGTGTTGATCTCATGCAGATTAGATCGTAGTTTTACGTTGTCATGATAAAGTCTTATTGCGAAACAATGCTTCTTTGTAGTTGTCATGAGATATGTTTGACTGCACAACACTGCGAGATATCCTTTTGCTTTCTTAATGGTTTTCTCCGGGCTCGAAATACTGTACATTTTCGACCTAAACCAATAAACCCCTTTAAATTCACCTTTCCAGATAATTCATCCTTCATCTTTCCTAAAACCTTCTTGTTATAATTGAATGCAAAGGCGAATCTTTAGGGTAATCAGAGTGTCATACCATCCCGCGTCCCCTTTTAGCTAACTTCTATTTCCATGTCTTATAGATGTCTTCTGTAGGGATATCTATAACAAAACTGCCCTGTATCTGTGTAAAGTACTCGGGACTCAGGATACGAGGGTTTAAAAGTAGTCCAAAGAAATTCAAACATCAAAAGCTTTGATAATTCTAAACAGTAAACCCAATAAAAATGGGCTTATCCAATTTGACTTTTTTTTTCATCATTATGCCAAAAAGCTGATCATAAAATCTTCTAAAGTCCTGATAATTAGGTTTTGAAGTCAGCTTAAATTGCTTCGTTCTCTTTGGTGACCAATCTAACATCTTTGCGCTTCTGTGGATTCCTCCTAGCCCTTTCCAAAACAGCTGTTTTCATTAGCTTGAAAAAGTCTTTTTCGAAGCATCTGCGGATTTAGTTCTGAGATCAGTGTTCTTCTGATGTATGGTTTCATGAACTGTTCTTGATCAAAAGCAATTATACAAATGAACAGCTGTCAACTTCAAACCATGTCTTAAATAAAATTGTAGAAGTCTGTAATGACAGACATATTTTTTTTGCCTCGAAGATTAGGCAAAAATTTTAGGGCCTCTGTTTTCCGGCCATCTTTAGACTTTCTGCCGCCAATGGATAGTCTTTAAATGCAGGTCATGGAGTTCATGAGGATATTCTAAGTCAACTTCTAGAATAAACCCCAAGCTGTTGACCGGCGTCAAACTGTTTCAACCACTTTAATGCTTTTTGAATATTATTTGTACCGCCACCTGTGACATTTTAAAGTTGCGTAATGGAAGCGATTGCGCCATTGCCATCCATACAGATTGTTTGCATCTAAATACATGAACAGTTAGACCTTTACTTGGATCATAGTTGTCTAAGTATTGTTGTTTGCTTTACAGTAATGATGCGACGCCATACTAATTCCTCCACGCAATCCTTTTTCAATCATCCTGAATCATTGGTAAATCAGACAATAAATCAATCTGTACCCAGTAAACTTTAAGAAAGCATCCCAAACTCATCCCAGGCGCAGAAATGTAATGCGCGGGATCCAGGCTATAATGTTTCATGCAGGTCTTTCTATAATTTTCAAAGACATCCGCCAACAAACATACATCACCCATCAAGTAGAATCATGATAGTCTCCCATCGTTTAACCACTCAAACTTCTGCCACGCATCTTGAGCATGCTGGTAATCAGAATCGCTAATGTCCTTCCCCTAACACTAAAAAGAACGCGCCTTTAGGGGAAGTGTATCTTCAGCAAACCTTTCCCAACTGTTCATGTACTCATAAGGGTAAACCACCCTTTCTAACGAGTGTCGGGTAAAAATATTCTTTTGTTATGGGGCAGGAATTTAAGGACATAGCCACGACTCTAAAGAACCCATCATGTGTTGCATAGTCAAAAAAAGACATGTTATTTAAAGTGAAACACAAGTACTTTTCTGATGACTGTGCAATGCATGACACCCTAAAGGCGTCGGTTACTGCTTGCATTATAAGATGAGAACGTAACCCGCAAGTTATGAAAGAATACAGGCAGCTTCCATGTTTTTGGGTTCAAACTTTAGTTGAAGATTGCTTTTTACTGTGCGCTGCTCCTCTGAACTTTCCCACAATGTGATCATGGTCCTTACTGTCGGATTTGCTTTCCTCACTGATTCTAAACCACAATCCAACAATGTGGGCTGATTTATACTGTTTTTGGCCCTTCAGGCGCATCATGATTTCAGATAAATTCAGATTATTAGAACAGGCATTACGCAATTGCTGCATGCGTTTAAGAAGTATTCTGCAGCATCCGGTCCTCTAATAATCTGGTGTTGAATGAGCGCCATCCGACCTGACAACAACGAAAGCAAATGAGCAAATCTGATGAATTACTCACAAAGGCTGTTTTTGGAAGTTTCTGTGGGGTTGGCCCCTCATAAGGAACAATGAGGATCTGCGTAAAACAACATATGGGCTCGTTTGCTCCGTTTCCAGTTCTTAAAACAACTTTACTGCCTTCTCTCGGCGTAATTAGTTCTGTATTACAGTCAAACTGGGCCGATACAATGTTTCTTATGTTCGATTGCAGCTTTTTTTGATGGAATTCTTGTTAAACATTTTCGCAGAATTCTTGTTTATGCCCATCCTTGAAGTATGCTGCATAGTCTACTCATTGTGCGAAACAATGTGTAATGCGGTAGCCCTGCCGGCGAAAACATCAGTAGTAAGTCAACATGTTTTTTGGGCCTGGATCGCCTATTGTTGGGCTGTCCTTGGACACTCAAATAGGCAGTAGATTTGTTTCCTCATCCCAAGTTAGATATTAACAGTTTTTGGGTTTGTTTTGTTTTTCAAACTGATCAATTGATCTACCTAACAGGAAAGGGGAAATTCCACTAAAGTTAAGATTATTGTTTGCTGGGTTCATAGTTAGACACTCTCTCTGCGTTTTTACCAACACGATGCAGCCTTGCGAGAACACACCACATAAACATTTGTTGTCTGTATTCTTTTTTGTTTAAAACTGCTCTTTTTGCAACTAATGCTAGAGGTAGTGGAATATAAACCTGCCTACAATCGGCGCATACTTAAATCGTTTTAATCTGATCTCTATGGGCTTCGCCCTCTGACCAACCAGAGCCTCTCATTTTGGGTTCTTCAGCGGCCACATCAAACTGTGTAAGCAGCTGGTCTGCCCAACCCCGGTGTTAAGTCATTATGAGAAAAAATAGTCTGTTGTTTAGTCGAGACCCAGACTCTAGATTTCTTCATTTAAATTTTTATAAATCGATTAAAACAGCTAACATTACTTTAACTGGCGGGTCTATTGTTAGTTTACCTGGAACTTGAGAAATAGCATGACCAACACTTGCCTGTACGCTTGCGGATCAATAAAAATCTAGACTGATATCATTTTAAAGCTTTTGATAAATATTCTTCCTTACGCATTGCTTCAAACAATTCGTCTGGACCTTCTATATCTTATCCATGTTGAGTTTCTTTTCTCAACTCAAAATATTTATTTAAAATTTAAAAAAAACAACGACTCCCAAAGTCGTCTTAATCAGAATCAATATCGACGGTCTTTTGTGCTTGACTCATAAACTAAAGTATAAAACACCCTTTGGCGTTGTTATGTGAGCTGTTTAGAACAGAGTTTAATGTTTCGTTTACTTTTTTAAGCATTCCTTTTTTTTTCTGCTCGGGGGTCTGGCTGTTGAGAAAAACTTGTTCTTGCCTTTCTTTGAAGATCAAAATTTTGTCTTTTGTAGTCATCAAAATCGGCCTGTAAACGACTAAATTCTCATCCGTGATGTTTGAAATCAGCTAGTGCTTTATTTATTATCAGCTTAAAGGAACTAAGCTTAGCTGTTATCAGTTGAACCATAGCTGTGTGCTTTGGAGTTTTATTTTAATTTTTTGCTAGCAGCACCCACGGCTAATGAACATAGGCCAAGAGCTAAAGACAAACCGCCTAGAGGTAAAAGCTACCGGTTTCGCCTATGCCCGTTGCTAAGGAACCCTACACTCGTCCTGCCGATACAGCGCTTATAGTCGAGGTCCAGTATTAACATAGGTAACAGCATTAAAGGCAGCAGAATACCTTCGTTTGGGTTTGCTGTATTTTGAAAGGTTTTTGCTCAGTACTTGCTGCATTTGCGTAATGTTTGTTAATCTAAAGGTTTTTTTTGTCGGGGTTTCTACTATCTCTTCTCTTGGCGACTCCGGTGCTGTAAAGGGACATTGGATAAACTTGAACAGACATGCCTTTTTTTTATAAAATAAAAATAATTTAGTATTGTAAAATCTTTTAATCTGTTTTTTCTTCAATATCAGCTGCGCATCAATATTAAAAACAAAACACTTAAGTGGATTTTATCGCCTCTTTTTTTTTATCAATTTGAAGTTTATTATGTCTCGACAGCTTCCCCGCTTCCATGTAACGGATTATCCTCTGTTGACCTTAGGTCAATCCATAAACCGTATTTCGTTGTTAAAATAATGATCAAGTCTAACACTGTGAAGAGTAGATCTTTAGACACAAGGTCAACTGTTGGATTTCTACACCTCCCGCCTCCAAACAGTTTTCTTTTTTCTCAAAATGCTGATAAGATTTAAGCCCGCTAGCGTAGATTTGGTTTTGGACTACCCTCAATTGTACATTGCACTTTTGTTATTTTGGGATTAACAAAATTTTCAGTTTGCTTTTGGAATGTTCTTCATTTCACACAGCAATAAAATACCTTTAAAGCGATCTTGCTGTGGCACTAAAACTAAATTCCATAAAAGTGTCTGCCCGCTTTTAGGATATTTAGAATGATGAATCACTCTTCGTAATATATTGCTAATTTTGACTGATATTGTTGCTAGATCAACCTCGCTAAGTCAGGGTTGCTAACAACGTCAAACTCAACGAGATGTCAGAAATGCTGTACTTTGCTTCGGTGTCTTCAGATATAATAACATATTTGTAGTCATTAAAAAATTAGTTCATATGACAACTGTCTTTTAATGCCCCTTGAAAAATATGGGGCATGCGCTTTTAACAACTCAAAATCTAGGGTATGAAAAAGCGATTTTCCCTACGCATAACTTACAGCTACAAACCTTTTGCCGTCTTTAGCGTCTGCGGCGCCTATTCTATGTTTTAGTGCATCTTTATTTTCGATTCCTTGAAAAAGCAAAAATCGGCCCTTTCATTCCCGGTTAGCCAAGATCAGAATAGGTTAAAAATATGTCTGCATTAAAGTAAAGAAAATATTTCTTGTCCCTCAAATTTATAGAAATTTTCTTAACGATTGCCCGCCCCAGATTCTGTACAACCGTCCTGTTGGGGTCTGTTGTTGAAGCGAGTTCATTTTGAAAGTAAGTCGCGCAGAGCCGGCACAATCACTTCATCCGCTCCTAGGTCTGGAAATTTGACAGTAAAAATTTGATCCGCATCAATAGTAGATGGATTATTTGGAACAGTAATATTCCGTTTATTTCCCTTCACGCCAAAGGGGTCTTTCAGTCTTCTATGTGGGTCAAGAATCGAGCCATATGCTTGTGACATTTTTTTATAAAAACAAAATAAAAAAGTTAATTATTTAAAAACATGGCGGGCATTGAAAAATGAAGATTTATGATGTTCCTGATCCAGGAGACGACATGAGTGATTCCCCCTTTGGGGGCGGCATCGCTCGGGCTCTCATTGCATGATGAATTAGTAGAAGGGCAGCAAAGGCGTGAATTAACAGAAAGTAAGGTCAGATCAAAATTTAAACCCAAAATTTAGGACTAGGACCTCCCGAAACTATATACCCTGATGATTTGAAGTAAAAGATGACCATTGTATGTAAAAAACAAGCAAGGCAACGGGGTTCAGCTTACAGATAAACGAGACTCATCAAAGTTTGTAGCATGAATACAATTAGACAAAAACTTAGGGCGGAAGATCGAAAACGCCTGGCTTTACTAAACCAAATTAAATAGGGAGGAGTTGCTAAACTTCAAAACACACTACAAGAACTCCCAACAGATAGCGAAATGCAAAACATGGAACTTGAAGATTAAGTCAAACAGCAGGCAAATAATAGAAGCAGAAACCAGTTTTTCAGAAGAAACAGCATTAAAAACAATACACGATCCACCGCTGCCCATGCGGAAATAACGGCCCCTTTATCATGCTTTGAGAAGCATCAGAGGTGAATTAACAAACAATTTAGCAAAACTGGGTGAACTAGATGAGCATATAAAAAGAGAAAAAAAAAAAACTCGTTGAGGCTGACGACGCCAACTTAGGGCATGATATTTAAAAAAAGAATAACCCCCAAAACTAAAGACTAAAAGATCTTGAACAAGAAAGATCACAAGACTAGAAGTGTTGTCTACTAACCGAGAACAATTAAAGAACTCAAATGAGCAGAATAAGAAAACTATCCAAAGAATTTTATATGAAGACACAACGCTAGCAGAACGAATACGAACGCTGTTTAGAGAGCAAGGCGTCACATTAGCAAGCGTTATAACAGCCTTAGGATTTGCAATAAGTACACTGGTGTTGGCTATTACAGGCGGTGGGGGGTCAAAATCTAGTGCCTCCACCGCCATCGCCTCCACCTGATAAATCATGGTAAAAAAACAGCTTGATCATCTTGCGAGTTTATTAAAAAAATTAGCTGGTAAAGCTATAGACTCTTTACCTGGTATATTAGGGGTATTGTTAGCTGGCTTTTGTCTACTGCAAGCAAAGTAGTTGGGTTTATGGCCGAGCACTTTGGACATTAGTTCTCTTTTAATAGTTGGTTAATATTTTAGTAAAATAAAGAAGGAGTAATCCTAGCTAGTTAATCCAAAAACAAGTGCTGTCTTTTCATATTCATAGTCATTATTTTTTTGGTGTTCTTCAACGGTCTTTGGGCTTTGGACCCCGGGGGTTTGGATGACTTAATCTTGGGGGTTTTGACTTGTTTGTTTACTGCTTGGGAATATTACTGGCTCAGAATTTATGTCGTTTTTTCCGACCTTCTGTTCATTGCCTGCCACAAGGATTTCATTATTGAATTTATTATTGTACCTATCTGGAGTCTGAGGTCAGAAGGCAGCATGTATAAACCAGTGCCAACAGCAAGCTACTTTTGATCTTGCGTATTGTAAAACATTTTGGTACCTTTTATACTTGAAGGTAAATCATGTAGAAATTAATGGCGTCCTCTAAATTTGCTAAGTACTGTTTTTTGCGCGTCAAAGCCAGTAGAAGGATCAGTTATGCTCGATCTCGTTTGTTTCTTGCGAACCTAGCAAACACCAAACGTAAGTACGAATAGAGTCGTTTATTCGTTCTATTCCTGCTTTAGTTAGGCCCTTAGAAGTGTCTAAATAAATGTTGTCCATGCTGTTTTATGCTCTTGCTCTATGGACCCGAGGTGAACACCGTGCCTGAAGAAAAAGATGTGTAAGGGGATTCCAGTCATAGTTATATTTCTGTGCACGCCCCACAAATAAGGGGTGCCTAAGCCATGATTAAGATCCGACTTTTGTCTAAAGTCTGTCCTTAACATTAATATTAAATTCGTTACAGATCCTTTCAAAAGCCTTCATGTCTATTCTGGTTGCTGAATGGATTAAACGGTTTTTTCATTTGGGGAATGGCGCTTGCAGTTCAGTCAAAATACGTCTAAATGGTAATAAAAATGAAATCTATACACTGACCTCACCAAAGGATCAGGATGATTTAAATGATCAGCATACGACACTCCACACCCAGTTGTGCACAAAACACAGCAAAGTTTAGCTGGTTCTGATAAACTGCTCGGAAGACTGAACCCCACTTTCGCGATGTAGTCTTTTTTAATAGGAGGGTTAAGATATTTGGCCAATGGAGTACTCACCTTTACTTGAAAGGTGTCAGTCTGGGTCACAGAAAAAGTCAAGGTGTCAGTTGCTATATTTTTAAGATTGTAGTGCGGTCCAACAGAATATTTTGCATTAGTATATTTGAACGCACTCATTTTTATTTCGTTTAAAAAATGTTTGTAACAATAACAACCCAAAACCGTCCTTCGTTTTTAGAACATGCTATTGATAACAATTGCGGAACCAGAATGGTGCACTCCATTAAATTTTTTACAAAGTTGTATGGTTAATATTACTAAATCCAAAATAATAATAAAATTCCTAAAAGTTGACAAAACAGGGGCCAAAGTTAGCCAGTTAACAATACCTGATGGTTATTACGGGTTTGCTCACTAAAAGAAGCAATGAGTAACCTTTGACATTACTCTCAACCCTTTAAAAATGCGAAAACTGAAAACATGTTAACATTCAAGCCTGAAGAAGTAGCTTACTATTTTGATAGAGAGCTAGCTAAAATGTTAGGCTTTACAACTGCCAATCTACCCACTCATAGTTTTAGTGTTGCGCAATATAAAACTACTTATGAGGGGGAAAAGCCCGCTCGATCTTGCATTACATTCATTACTCTATGTCATTTGGATGAGCTGAGCACTGATGAAAACTTATATGAGGAAGGCCCCCAACGTTTTAAGAGCTCTCCATAGGGAAAGCGCATATGGCGATTATGAAAAATTATACCCAAATTTCCCCCAATTTACAGTTTAAAAAATTAGTTTGTGGAAGGGTCGGATCATTTAAATATAAAAATCACAGACCAAACGGGGAAAGTCGTAAAATGTGTATAACCTGCACAATTTTTGGAAAAAAAATAATAAACTGTACTAAAAAAAATGTCGCGTGGGCCAGAAGAATCGGGAGTTACATTAGCGCCTGTAAGGTGTATAACCTTTGAATTAAAAGACCTTGCAGATGTTGCGGACTTTGAACAGAACGGTGAGATAGGCGCTTTGTATGGTTTTGAGTACACTAAAAAACGGTGATTATAAACGCAAAGAGGTTAGCGACAACAAAAAGTTTCCTAAACTAGAACAACTACGCAATCTAAAGCAAATAAATGTTGGCCAGTAGAATATAAAATATTCGAAAACCGACAGCAAATGGGACTTAGAACCATATTTAGAATGGGACATAAAAATTTGAATTCGTAAGCCCATTTACATTTTTCGACCGTCAAAAAAGTTTCAGAAAAGCATTCAACTCTGGCCCTATACATGTAAGTCTTATGCCAGAGGACAATAGTCGGAAAGAGATTGAAATAACGCCGTATAGGAAAAAACAGTACATCCTCCACAGAAGAGAAACCTTTTTTAAGGACGCCCTTTTAACAAAATTTCAGTTCATTCCACGCAGGAAATTGGAGACACGTTCACCCAAAGATACTTGAAATTTCTGTCTTAAAAGATGAGGAGAGGGATGGGTTGTGGGCGTTAGTGACATACTTATGAAAGGAATTAATATTTGCTGGCAAAACTTAGATGTTGAAAAACTTAAAGTACCATCGTCATTCTTCACAAGGTGAGGATATTTAAAGTCATAACAACAAGCAAAAAAAAATCAATATTAGTCAAAATAGAAAACAATCTTACAGAACTGAATTGGATTAATCTTACACATTTAGGCCTTATAGGGTTTTTTTTATACTGAACAAGTTTTGACAGAGAGTAAGATAAACATAATAACTGGATTAAAATTAAATTCTGTTATAAAACAAAGGGAACAGTTAAACTTTATGATAAAACCCCTCATTGCTCATTGATTTGTGGGCAGACTGGCTGTGGAAAAACAATATTTGTCCTCGACCTATTACAAACAGTTTATCGTTATAATTTTGATTATATTGTAATTTTCTGCCCAACACTTCAATTTAAAAAAAGCATATCATGATAGGTTTAAATGGACAGATGATGACGTATATTTAGTTGATCCTAGCAAATAAACTGAGTGAGTGTTTAGAACTCTTTTATAGACTGTTTAAAGGAACGCAGACACTATTATTATAGATGACTGTTCAGCAGAAAGAGACATAGTTAAAAAAGAAACACTTTGTCAAACTGGCTTTTAGTGGAAGGCATGCTGGAATAAGTGTGTGGATTTTATGTCAGAAATATAACTCGGTTTTAAAAGACTTTAGAGAACATTAAACTGTAGTTTTATTTCACATGAAAACAGACGCATTTGATGAATGTATGCGTGAAAATGATGTTATTGAAAACGGGTCAGGAAAAAAAGCAGGATTAAGCAAAAACTGAAATCTGAAAAGTTTAGTAAATTACTATTAAAAACGGATAATCCTACACAGTATGTTTTGTTTGTAAAAGAGAACTAAAAATGCCGATTCTGGAGTCAGTCGGTCGAAACTGATAGCATGTTTGTAGGGTTTACTATTAGAGAACTAGTAAATACCCAGTCTAGGTCGCTAGCCCGAACAGTGAGGGCTAGGAGCTAGACTTGGGATTTACTAGTTCTCTAAGGGCCTGCATCAGCAGACTCATGACGCGTTGTGGTGAAAGCCAAAAAGGGAAACCTCAGCGCCGACCGACCTTCTGACGACTAGGAAAACCACATCGGTTTCTGTGGAACATCAGAACCATGTATGAAGCAGGGTAAACTCGCAAGTAGCAGCTGAGATGCACAACTACAAGCTGGCGTTTTCTAGGCTTAGCGAGATGAATTGGTTACAATCCCGACAAGTCAGGTTATCTCAGGAGAGTTGATCCTTTTTTTTAGGGCCATGAAGATGAAAACTCTGCACATACAGAGGGAGTAGCAATCATGCTATTAAAACAAGCACAAAAAGCACTAATTGGATGGGAAGCACACGGCCCAAGGATTGTGACTGCAAAATTCAGAACAATGAGAAAGACATCAAACTAAACATTAAAACAGTGCTATGCCCCGACCAACGACCATGATGAAGAGGACAAACTAGCTCCTACAACAGGCTGTAGACATACTGAACAAGCTGAAGGGCAAAGACATCACCATTCTCATAGGAGACATGACTGCCAAGGCAGGTGGAGACAATCGAGGATACAAAGAAGTTATGGGCACCCACGCACTAAGGTGACATGAATGAAAAAGGCCAACGACTCACAGACTTCTGCAGGATGAACAACCTTATCATCATTGGCAGCAAAATTTCCACACAAAAGTAAATTCACAAAGCAACATGGGTATCATAAATCTTGAAACCGAAAATCAAATCGACCACGTCTGCATTTCCAAGAAATTCAGACGATCATTGCAGGATGTTAGAGTGAGGACAGGGGCAGACGTAGCATAGACCATCACCTTCTGACAGCAAAAATAAAGCTCATGTGAAAAAGAACCCAGTGAAACCAACAGAAAAAGAGAAAAGTTAATGTAGGGCTACTTAGAGAACAGTTACAAAAGAGACTCATTCACACTGTCCCTAAAGAATAGACTCCAAATCCCACAAAACCTACACACAGAAGATACAGACATAGGCACCCATTTTGGACAGAAGCAAAAGCAGCTTTTTTTTATCAACTTGCAAAGAGGTTCTTGGATCAAAAAAAAAAATCACAAAGATTGGATCACAACAGAAAACCCCGGAGAAAATCGACAAACGAAAACAGAAGAAAGAACAAATCAACAGAGGCACAACAGAGCATAGAAAGCAGCAGTCCACGCAGACCACAACTAAGCCCACATGAAAGCGAGATGGAGTGTGAAAAGGACAAGAAATGTATATGACAATTAGGGTTTTAGTCTTTTTATGAGCAAGTAGTTGGCTTATGCGAGCACTTATGGCATTAGTTCCTAATAGTTGTAATATTTATAAATAAAGAGGAGTATCCAGCTAGTAATCAAAAACAAGTGCTGTCTTTTCATATTCATAGTCATTATTTTTTTGGTGTTCTTCAACGGTCTTTGGGGCTTTGGACCTCGGGGATTGGATGACTTAATCTTGGGGGGTCGACTTGTTTGTTTACTGCTTGCAATATTACTGGCTCAGAATTTATGTCGTTTTTTCCGACCTTCTGTTCATTGCCTGCCACAAGGATTTCATTATTGTAATTTATTATTGTACCTATCTGGAGTCTGAGGTCAGAAGGCAGCATGTATAAACCAGTGCCAACAGCAAAGTCTACTTTTGATCTTGCGTATTGTAAAACATTTTGGTACCTTTTATAACTTGAAGGTAAATCAACTGTAGAATTAATGGCGTCCTCTAAATTTGCTAAGTACTGTTTTTGCGCGTCAAAGCCAGTAGAAGGATCAGTTATGCTCGATCTCGTTTGTGCTTGCGAACCTAGCAAACACCAAACGTAAGTACGAATAGAGTCGTTTATTCGTTCTATTCCTGCTTTAGTTAGGCCCTTAGAAGTGTCTAAGATAAATGTTGTCCATGCTGTTTTTATGCTCTTGCTCTATGGACCCGAGGTGAACAGTCGTGCCTGAAGAGAAAGATGTGTAAGGAGGATTCCAGTCATAGTTATACTTTCTGTGCACGCCCCACAAATAAGGGGTGCCTAAGCCATGATTAAGATCCGACTTTTGTCTAAAGTCTGTCTTAACATTAATATTAAATTCGTTACAGATCCTTTCAAAAGCCTTCATGTCTATTCTGTTGCTGAATGGATTAAAACGGTTTTGTCATTTGGTAATGGCGCTTGCAGTTCAGTCAAAATACGTCTAAATGTGTAATAAAAATGAAATCTATACACTGACCTCACCAAAGGATCAGGATGATTTAAATGATCAGCATACGACACTCCACACCCAGTTGATGCACAAAACACAGCAAAGTTTAGCTGGTTCTGATAAAACTGCATCGGATGACTGAACCACACTTTCGCGATGTAGTCTTTTTTAATAGGAGGGTTAAGATATTTGGCCAATGGAGTACTCACCTTTACTTGAAAGGTGTCAGTCTGGGTCACAGAAATGTCAAGGGTGTCAGTTGCTATATTTTTAAGATTGTAGTGCGGTCCAACAGAATATTTTGCATTAGTATATTTGAACGCACTCATTTTTATTTCGTTTAAAAAATGTTTGTAACAATAACAACCCAAGACCGTCCTTCGTTTTTAGAACAATGCTATTGATAACAATTGCGGAACCAGAATGGTCGCACTCCATTAAATTTTTTACAAAGTTGTATGGTTTAATATTACTAAATCCAAGAATAATAATAAGATTCTAAAAGTTGACAAAACAGGGACCAAAGTTAGCCATTAACAATACCTGATGGTTATTAGGGGTTTTTGCTCACTAAAAGAAGCAATGAGTAACTTTGACATTACTCTCAACTTAACAATGCGAATCTGAAAACAATGTTAACATTCAAGCCTGAAGAAGTAGCTTACTATTTTGATAGAGAGCTAGCTAAAATGTTAGGCTTTACAACTGCCAATCTACCCACTCATAGTTTTAGTGTTGCGCCAGATAAAACTACTTATGAGGGGGAAAGCCCGCTCGATCTTGCATTACATTCATTACTCTATGTTCATTTGGATGAGCTGAGCACTGATGAAAACTTATATGATGGAAGGCCCTCAACTGTTTTAAGAGCTCTTCCATCAGGGAAAGCTGCATATGGCGATTATGAAATTATACAATTCCCTAATTTACAGTTTAAAAAATTAGTTTGTGGAAGGGTCGGATCATTTAAATATAAAAATCACAGACAAAACGGGGAAAGTCGTAAAATGTGATAACCTGCACATTGTTTTGGAAATAAAATAATAAACTGTACTAAAAAATAATGTCGCGTGGGCCAGAAGAATCGGGAGTTACATTAGCGCCTGTAAGGTGTATAACCTTAGAATTAAAAGACCTTGCAGATGTTGCGGACTTTGAACAGAACGGTGAGATAGGCGCTTTGTATGGTTTTGAGTACACTAAAGACGGTGATTATAAACGCAAAGAGGTTAGCGACAACAAAAAGTTTCCTAAACTAGAACAACTACGCAATCTAGAAGAAAAATAATGTTGGCCAGTATGAATATAAAATAGTTCGAAAACCTGACAGCAAATGGCACTTAGAACCATATTTAGAATGGGACATAAATTTGAATTCGTAAGCCCATTTACATTTTTCGACCGTCAAAAAAGTTTCAGAAAAGCATTCAACTCTGGCCCTATACATGTAAGTCTTATGCCAGAGGACAATAGTCGGAAAGAGATTGAAATAACGCCGTATAGGAAAAAACAGTACATCCTCCACAGAAGAGAAACAGTTTTGAAGGACGCTTCTACAAAATTACAGTTCATTCCACGCAGGAAATTAGGAGACACGTTCCCCAATGATACTTGAAATTTCTGTCTTAAAAGATGAGGAGAGGGATGGGGTTGTGGGCGTTAGTGACATACTTATGAAAGGAATTAATATTAGCTGGCAAAACTTAGATGTTGAAAAACTTAAAGTTACCATCGTCATTCTTCACAATGGTGAGGATATTAAAGTCAAACAACAAGCAAAAAAAATCAATATTAGTCTAAATAGAAACAATCTTACAGAACTGAATTGGATTAATCTTACACATTTAGGCCTTATAGGGTTTTATTATACTGAACAAGTTTTGACAGAGAGTATGATAAACATAATAACTGGATTAGATTAAATTCTGTTATAAAAACTATGGAACAGTTAAACTTTATGATAAAAACCCCTCATTGCTCATTGATTTGTGGGCAGACTGGCTGTGGAAAAACAATATTTGTCCTCGACCTATTACAAACAGTTTATCGTTATAATTTTGATTATATTGTAATTTTCTGCCCAACACTTCAATTTAACAAAGCATATCATGATAGGTTTATATGGACAGATGATGACGTATATTTAGTTGATCCTAGCAATAAACTGAGTGAGTGTTTAGAACTCTTTATAGACTGTTTAAAGGAACGCAGACACTATTATTATAGATGACTGTTCAGCAGAAAGAGACATAGTTAAAAAAAGAAACACTTTGTCAAAACTGGCTTTTAGTGGAAGGCATGCTGGAATAGTGTGTGGATTTTATGTCAGAAATATAACTCGGTTTTAAAAGACTTTAGAGAACAGTTAAAGACTGTAGTTTTTATTTCACATGAAAGACAGACGCATTTGATGAATGTATGCGTGAAAATGATGTTATTGAAAACGATCAGGAAAAACGCAGGATTAAGCAAAAACTGAAATCTGAAAAGTTTAGTAAATTACTATTAAAAACGGATAATCCTACACAGTATGTTTGTTTGTAAAAGAGAACTAATAAATGCCGATTCTGGAGTCAGTCGGTCGAAACTGAGTATGCATGTTTGTAGGGTTTACTAGTTAGAGAACTAGTAAATACCCAGTCTAGGTCGCTAGCCCGAACTAGTTGAGGGCTAGTGAGCTAGACTTGGTATTTACTAGTTCTCTAAGGGCCTGCATCAGCAGGACTCATGACGCGTTGTGGTGAAAGCCAAAAGGAAGCCTCAGCGCCGACCGACCTTCTGACGACTAGGAAAACCATCATCGGTTCGTGGAACATCAGAACCATGTATGAAGCAGGGTAAACTCGACAAGTAGCAGCTGAGATGCACAACTACAAGCTGGCGTTACTAGGACTTAGCGAGATGAATTGGTTACAATCCCGACAAGTCAGGTTATCTTCAGGAGAGTTGATCCTTTTTTCAGGCCATGAAGATGAAAACTCTGCACATACAGAGGGAGTAGCAATCATGCTATTAAACAAGCACAAAAAGCACTAATTGGATGGGAAGCACACGGCCCAAGGATTGTGACTGCAAACTTCAGAACAATGAAGAAAGACATCAAACTAAACATTATACAGTGCTATGCCCCGACCAACGACCATGATGAAGAGGACAAACATAGCTCCTACAACAGGCTGTAGACCATACTGAACAAGCTGAAGGACAAAGACATCACCATTCTCATAGGAGACATGACTGCCAAGGCAGGTGGAGACAATCGAGGATACAAAGAAGTTATGGGCACCCACGCACTAGGTGACATGAATGAAAAAGGCCAACGACTCACAGACTTCTGCAGGATGAACAACCTTATCATCATTGGCAGCATATTTCCACACAAAAGTATTCACAAAGCAACATGGGTATCACTAAATCTTGAAACCGAAAATCAAATCGACCACGTCTGCATTTCCAAGAAATTCAGACGATCATTGCAGGATGTTAGAGTGAGGACAGGGGCAGACGTAGCATTAGACCATCACCTTCTGACAGCAAAAATAAAGCTCATGTTGAAAAAGAACCCAGTGAAACCAACAGGAAAAAGAGAAAAGTTCAATGTAGGGCTACTTAGAGAACAGTACTACAGAGACTCATTCACACTGTCCCTAAAGAATAGACTCCAAATCCCACAAGACCTACACACAGAAGATACAGACATAGGCACCCATTGGACAGAAGCAAAAGCAGCTTTTTTTTATCAACTTGCAAAGAGGTTCTTGGATCAAAAAGAAAAATCACAAAGATTGGATCACAACAGAAACCCTGGAGAAAATCGACAAACGAAAACAGAAGAAAGAACAAATCAACAGAGGCACAACTAGAGCATAGAAAGCAGCAGTCCACGCAGACCACAACTAAGCCCACATGAAAGCGAGATGGAGTGTGAAAAGAGACAAGAAAATGTATATTGATCAACTTGCAGAAGCAGCAGAACAGGCTGCCAAGAGCAGAAGCATGAAAGCGCTCTCGCAGGAAAGTTTTCCAGGCCAGAGAGACCCATTCAAAACAAACAGGGAGAGACTCTTACAGACCAAGAGGGACAACTCAACAGATGGGCGGAGCACTTCAAAGAGCTACTGAACAGACCAGCACCACAAGACACTCCACATATCCCAGCAGCAGAAATCGATCTGCCAGTCAATTGTGATCCACCAACCAGGGAAGAAATCGTCAGCGCTATCAAGAAATGAAGAATGGAAAGGCAGCAGGCCCAGGCGCAATTCCAGCAGGAGCACTAACAGCAGACATCGACACTACATCAGACATTCTTCAACCACTTTTTGCGAAGATATTGACATATGAAGAGGTCCCTACAGACTGGAAAGACGGACACATCATTAAATTACCAAAGAAGGGAGATCTCAGCAACTGCGGAAACTATAGAGGCATCACTCTCCTGTCAGTACCAGGTAAGGTATTCAACAGGATTCTTTTACAGAGAATGAAGGATGAGATAGACAAAACACTTAGGGACCAACAAGCAGGCTTCCGGAAAGAACGCTCCTGCACAGACCAGACTGCCACGGTAAGGATCATCAGGGAACAAACTTTAGAATGGAACACTGCACTCCACATAAATTTTGTGGACTTTCAGAAAACTTTCGACAGCTTGCATTGAGACAGCTTGTGGCAACTATTACGGCACTATGGAGTACCAGCAAAGATCACCAATTTGATGCAGAAATCCTATGAAGGAATAGCACGCCAGGTGGTTCACACAGGACAGACAACACGTCGATTTGAGGTGAAGACAGGAGTCCGTCAGGGTTGCCTCCTCTCGCCATTCCTGTTCCTTCTCTGGCCATTGATTGGGTGACGAAGACGACGACAGAAGAAAAGAGAAATGGCATACAGTGGTCCCTCTGGACCCAGCTCGACAACCTGGACTTCGCGGACGATCTGGCCCTGCTCTCCCACACCAGACAACAGACGCAGGACAAAACATCAGACCTGTCAATCTTTGCAGCAAAGGCTGGCCTTACCATCCACCCGCAGAAAACCCAAATACTAAAAATTAACACAGTCAGTCCAGACCCTGTGGTACTAGATGGAGCCCCACTGGAAGAAGTCAGCATCTTCACCTATCTGGGCAGTGTAGTCAACCAGTAAGGGGGGGACTGATTCTGACATGAAAACTAGAATAGGGAAATCAAGAGCAGTCTTCATCACTATGAAGAACATCTGGAAATCTCGACCAATCACCACCAAGACGAAAATCCGCCTCTTCAATTCAAACGTCAAATCCGTCCTCTTATATGGATCAGACACCTGGCGAACCACAAAATCACCATTCAAAAACTGCAGACGTTCGTTAACAGCTGCCTGCGAAAGATCCTCCACATGAATTGGCCAGAGACAATCAGCAACAAAGAGCTGTGGGAAAGATGTAACCAACTGCCAGTAGGGCAAGACATCCGCAAAAGAAGATGGTGGTGGATAGGACACACGCTCCGAAAGCCCCCAGACAACACCACCAGAAAAGCCCTGACCTGGAATCCCCAAGGCAAAAGGAAGCGAGGAAGACCAAGAAACACCTGGACACGGGACCTGGAATCGGACACCAGGCAGATGGGTTACAGCTGAAGCGAATTAGAAAAGATTGCCCAGGACCGTGGTCGTTGGCGGGCAGTTGTTGATGGCCTATGCTCTGGCAAGAGCAATGGGCCTAAGTAAGTCAGTAAGTACTGGCTGTGTGCATGCATACTTGGCCGTCTCCCTGCCATTTTCCCTCAGCTCATCTGTACTCTGTGTGTCTGTGTGTGTGTGTGTATGTGTGTGCGTGTGTGTGTGTGCGTGTGTGGTGTGTTGTGCGTGTTTTTGTGGGTGTTGTTCTTATTTTTGTGTGTGTGTGTGTGTGTGTGTAATGTGTGTGTGTGTGAGTGTGTGTGAATTGTGTGTGTGTGTATGCGGGGCGTGTGCTGTGCGCGCGTTTGGTGAAATCCTTGTTTTTTGTTCTTTAACGCTTGTTCTTTTCTTGTCCTAAGTCTGTCTTCTGCTTATTTTCGCGAAACCGGCCCCGTCGGGCGGGCCCCGGTGCAGTGCGTGATTTGGGGACGTGTGACTATTGGTGAGCGCAGTGATGTGGTGTGTGACACAGCGTAGTGACGGTGAAACAAGTGACGTGCACACAAAGAGTCTGGATGTACTACTCGTCGCTGTAACCTAAGCACCCGAAACCCCATCAAATCCCACAACACAAACGCGCACCCCCACACACCGCACACACCACAAAAGAGAGGCACAAAAAGATCGACACACCCCCACACAGAGAGCGCACCCCCACACCACACAGAGACGGACAACACACCAAAAGAGCGGCACCACACCCCCACACACAGAGACGCGCCCCACAACACCCACACAGAGACGCGCCACCAACACACCAACACAGAACGCGCACACACAACGGACACTCACACGAGACGCGCACACCAACACCCACACACAGAGACGGCCACACACACACCAACACAGAGACGCGCACACACCACCACACACAGAGACGCGCAACACACACAGCACCCAACAGAGACGCGCACACACCCACACACCGCAACCACACCAGAGACGCGACACACCAACACCCACACACAGAGACGCGACACACACACACCCAAGACACACAACCACCAAGACGCGCACACACACACCCCACAACAGAGACGCGCACACAGACCCCCCACACACAGAGACGCGACACACACAACCCCACACACAGAGACGCGCACACACAACACCCCACACCAATGACGCGCACAACAACACACCCACACACAGAGAGGCACACAACACACACCCACACACAGAGACGCGCAACACACACACCCCACAGAGACGCGAACACACACACACCCCACAACAGAGACGCGCAACACACACACCCCACAAGAGACGCGCCCACAACACAGGCGGCAACACCACCCACACAAGGACGCGCACACAACACACCACCACACACAGAGACGCGACACACACACACCACACACAGAGACGCGCACAACACACACCCACACAAGAGACGCGCACACACACACAGGCACCCACCACACAGGACGCGCACACACACACCCCACACAGAGACGCGCACACACCACACACCCCACACACAGAGACGCGCACACACCACCCCACACACAGAGACGCGCACACACACCAACCCACCACCAGAGACGCGCACAACACACCCCCTCGACACAGAGAGCGCACACACACCCCACACACAGGGAGCGCACACGACACACCCACACACAGAGACGCGCCAACACACACACCCACAACAGGGACGCGCACACCAACACACCACACACAGAGACGGCACACACACACACCCACCACGAGACGTCACACACCACACACCACCACAGAGACGCCACCACACACCCTCACCAGAGCGCCACCACACACCCCCACAACGAGACGCGCACACACACACACACCAACAGAGACGCGCACACACACACACACCCACAGGACGCGCCACCACACCCCACACAGGAGACGCGCGCACACACAAACACCACCACGAGACGCGCGCCCAACACCCCACTAACAGGACGCTGCCACACTACACACACCACAACAGAGACCGCACACACACACACACAGAGCGCACACACACACACACCACACGAGACGCGCACACACACACAACCCACACACAGAGAGCGCGCACACCACACACACAGAGCGCGCACCACACACCCACACAGAGCGCGCACACACACACACACACACACACAGAGACGCGCCACACCACACAGACCCACACACAGAGACGCGCCCACACACACAACCCACACACAGAGACGCGCGCACACACAACCACACACAGAGACGCGCGCACACACACAACCCACACACAGAGACGCGCGCACACACACAACACCACACACGAGACGCAGCGCACACACACACCACCCACACACAGAGACGCGCGCACACACACACACCCACACACAGAGACGCGCCACACCAACCACACACAGAGACGCGCACACACACAACCACACACAGAGACGCGCGCACACACACACCCACACACAGAGACGCGCGCACACACACACGACCCACACACAGAGACGCGCGACACACACACAACCCACACACGAGACGCGCACACACACAACCCACACACAGAGACGCGCGCACACACACACCCCCACACAGAGACGCGCGCACACACACACACCCCACACACAGAGACGCGCGCACACACACACACCCACACACAGAGACGCGCGCACACACACACACCCACACACGAGACGCGCGCACACACACACACCCACACAGAGACGCGCGCACACACACACACCCACACACAGAGACGCGCGCACACACACACACCCACACACAGAGACGCGCGCACACACACACACCCACACACAGAGACGCGCGCACACACACACCCACACACAGAGACGCGCGCACACACACACACCCACACACAGAGACGCGCGCACACACACACACCCACACACAGAGACGCGCGCACACACACACCACCACACCAGAGACGCGCGCACACACACACACCCACACACAGAGACGCGCGCACACCACACACCCACACACAGAGACGCGCGCACACACACACACCCACACACAGAGACGCGCGCACACACACACACCCACACAAGAGACGCGCGCACACACACACACCACACACAGAGACGCGCGCACACCACACACCCACACACAGAGACGCGCGCACACACACACACCCACACACAGAGACGCGCGCACACACACACACCCACACACAGAGACGCGCGCACACACACACCCACACACAGAGACGCGCGCACACACACACACCCACACACAGAGACGCGCGCACACACACACACCACACACAGAGACGCGCGCACACACACACACCCACACACAGAGACGCGCGCACACACACACACCCACACACAGAGACGCGGCCACACAACACCCACACACAGAGACGCCGCACCACACACAACCACACACAGGAGAGCACACACACACCCACAACACAGAGACGCCCACAACACACACCACACACACACGAGGCACACAACACACCACACAGAGACGCCAACACACACCACACACAGAGACGCGCACACACACACACACACACACAGAGACGCGACACACCACCACACACCCACAAGACAGACACCAACCAACCACACAACACAAGAGAGAGACGCCACACACACACACAAGAGGACGACGACACACACACCACACACAGAGAGAGGACACACACACACCACACACAGAGGACACACACAACCACACCAAACGCCACACAAGAGACCACACACACACCACACAGAGAGACACACAACCCACACACAGAGCACACAGAGAGCACCACACACACACACAGAGAGAGAGAGCACCACACACACACACAGAGAGAGACACACAACACACACACAGAGAGAGGACACACACACACACCAGAGAGACCAGCCCCCAGACGACACACCACACACAGAGAGAGGACACACACACACCACAGAGAGAGACACACACACACACACAGAGAAGAGGCACACACAAAGAGAGAGAGACGGGCACAACACACCAAGAGAGGGAGACACCCACACACAGAGAGAGAGCGACACACACACCAGAGAGAGGAACACACACACACACACGAGCGAGACACACACCACACACAGGAGAGGCACCACAACCACACAGAGAGGAGACAACAACACCACACACAGAGAGACACACACACACACAAGAGAGGACACCACAAACACACACAGAGAGCACACACACACACAGAGAGAGCACACACACAACCACACACAGGAGAGACACACACACACCAGAGAGACACACACACACACCAGAGAGACACACCACACACAAGAGAACACACACACACACAGAGAGACACACACACCCACACACAGAGACCACACACCAACACACCAACCGAGACACACACACACCACAAGAGACACACACCACAAACAAGAGACACACACACACACACAGAGGACACACACACCACACACAGAGACACACACACACACACAAGAACACACACACACACCAAACACACACACACACAGAGAGGACACACACACACACACAGAGAGACACACACACACACACAGAGAGACACACACACACACACACGAGAGACACACACACACACACAGAGAGACACCACACACACACGAGAGACACACACCACACACCACAACAGAGAGACACACACACACACAGAGGACACACACACACACACAGAGAGACACCACACACACACACAGAGAGACACACACACACACACAGAGAGGACACACACCACAGAGACACAAAACAGAGAGACACACAACACACAGAGAACACACACACACACAGAGAGAACACACACACAACACAACACAAAGAGAGACACCCACACACAGAGAGACACACACACACAGAGAGACACACACAACACAGAGAGACACACACACACAAGGACACACACACACAGAGAGAGAGAGACACAGAGAGAGAGAGAGAGAGAGAGACACACAGAGAGAGAGAGAGAGAGACACACAGAGAGAGAGAGAGAGAGACACACACACACACAGAGAGAGAGAGACACACACAACAGAGAGAGAGAGACACACACACACAGAGAGAGAGAGAGACACACACAGAGAGAGAGACAACACACAGAGAGAGACACCACACAGAGAGAGACACACACACAGAGAGAGACACACACACACGAGAGACACACACACACACAGAGAGAACACACACACACAGAGAGAGACACACAACACACCAGAGAGACACACACACACACCAGAGAGACACACACACACACAGAGAGACACACACAACACACACACAGAGACACCACACACACACACAGAGACACAACACACACACACAGAGAGACACACACACACCACAGAGAGACACCACACACACACAGAGACACACACACACACAGAGAAACACACACACACACACAGAGAGACACACACCACACACACGAGAGACACACACACACACAAGAGAGACACACACACACACACAGAGAGACACACACACACACAGAGAGACACCACACACACACACCACAGAGAGACACACACACACACACAGAGAGACACACACACACACAAGAGAGACACACACACCACAGAGAGACACACACACACACAGAGAGACACACACACACACACAGAGAGACACACACACACACACAGAGAGACACACACACACACAGAGAGACACACACACACACACAGAGAGACACACACACACACACAGAGAGACCACACACACAACACACAGAGAGAGACACACACACACACAGAGAGAGACACACACACACACAGAGAGACACACACCACACCAGAGAGAAGACACACACACACACACAGAGAGAGACACACACACACACACAGAGAGACACAACACACACAAGAGAGACACACACACACCACAGAGAGACACACACACACACACAGAGAGACACACACACACACACAGAGAGACACACACACACACACAGAGAGACACACACACACACACAGAGAGACCACACACACACAGAGAGACACACACACACACACAGAGAGACACACACACACACACAGAGAGACACACACACACACACAGAGAGACACCACACACACACACACATAGACACACACACACACACACAAGACACACAACACACACACACAGAGACACACCACACACACACAGAGACACACACACACACACAGAGAGGACAGGACACACACACACCACACAGAGAGACACACACACACACAGAGAGAC
>CM031619.1:42125204-42139053 GCA_018398815.1 Conus ventricosus
TGAGAAGTTCAGGCTGGTAGCATGCCACAACACCACCATCATTAGTAATATAACTGTTCAAAGACAGAAACTAGGAACTGTTCAACATGCCACAATACCACAATCACTAGTAATGTACTGTTCAAGGACAGAACAATCACTAGTAATGTCACTGTTCAAGGACAGAACAATCACTAGTAATGTCACTGTTCAAGGACACAACAATCACTAGTAATGTCACTGTTCAAGGACAGAACAATCACTAGTAATGTCACTGTACAAGGACAGAACAATCACTAGTAATGTCACTGTTCAAGGACAGAGACTAGGAACTGTTCAACAATTCACATACCTCAAAATCCATCACTAGCAATGAGGCATCCAGACCCGACATTCTTTCAAAGGTACCAGTGGCACATCAGCACTTAAAGTGTGTGTGTGTGTGTGGTGTGTGTGTGTGTGTGTGTGTGTGTGTGTGTGTGTGTGTGTGTTGTGTGTGTGTGTGTGTGTGTGTGTGTGTGTGTGTGTGTGTGTGTGTGTGTGTGTGTGTGTGTGTGTGTGTGTGCGCGCGCGAGTCTGTCTTTGCGTGCGTGCGTGCGTGCGTGCGTGCGTGCGTGTGCGTGTGTGTGTGTGTGTGTGTGTGTGTGTGTGTGTGTGTGTGTGTGTGATGAGGGAATGATCAGCGGTGGGAGAGGTGAAGGGGCTGGGGATGGTGGGTGATCGGTGATTTATAGTGGCAGAGAGAGAGAGAGAGAGAGAGAGAGAGAGAGAGAGAGAGAGAGAGAGATCACTTACACAAAAGTAACAGGTGTCGTGTCTGTCACAGGCGGCAAGGAAATGCTTTTGGCATGGTATCCACGAAACAGGAACACTGCAACCGTTGCTGTTGATCTTGCATAACTCAGCCGTACTGATATCCTGAGCCGCAATCCATGGCAGTGCGAGAGCTGCCAGGATCCATAAGGCCGATTCCAGCACCTTCATTTTGTTCCTGTACAGAATGACAGGCAATCACAGTTGATGTATGAGGAAACAGGCCCCTTAGATGGCATTAATCGTCCATGTCCTCCATGAAACAGGCCCCTTAGATGGCATTAATCGTCCATGTCCTCCCATGAAACAGGCCCCTTGGATGGCATTAATCGTCCATGTCCTCCCATGAAACAGGCCCCTTAGATGGCATTAATCGTCCATGTCCTCCCATGATTTCCTATGGCACCTTTCAGTAGCCCAACCTGTTTTCTATGCATGTTTTGTTTGTTCAAACTCTCCCAGTAGACGCTATTGTAAACACACCTGTTCCCAAGAGGAAAAAAATCAAGAACGGGCATCCCGATGGACTAACATGTGCTAACTGTTGTGATTTCAACATTTCCGCTCAATGGCGATTTTTGTACAGGCTGATAGTCACTCGATGTATTTTCCAATGCAAAAAAAAAAAAAAATCTCATATGAGTCGGACCAATCATCACTAATTAGATGCTTACTTCACCAAATAACGCCACTCTGTGAAACAGTAGAATGATGCTCAGCTACCATCACCTGTTATAATCACTATTATAATCACCTGTGTTATTGTAATCAACTCATCAATCAGGAAGACTGGTGTCTGGAATGGACTTATCGGTGTTTCTTCCTTCACTTCCACTTGTTCAGCGCAATGGCTGGCTGAGGGCAAGGAGCCCCGGGAGACATTCTGATGCCAAAGCTTCCACCAACTTCAAGAAAGATGGACCGAAATTTTTGCGGGTTCACTCTCAGCAATACTCGTGAGTTCAATTATCGGCCAGTGCAACAGGCGCCAGGTGCACTGCCTACCAAGATGTCTCATGAAGAAGATGATTTGTTGCTATATGCTCTGTTAGTAGCTTTCTATGTTTTCTTTGTTTGTGTGGCTATTTGGAATACACCAACGTCATTAAAATGGTAAAATGGAGACCTTCAGGGCGTCAGTTTGCTAAAGCATTTGAGAACATGGCAAAGAACTGTACTGACAACCAGTACTTGTACAGACATATGTCCAGTTTACATTTGAACATAATGAAGGAGACTGGCACCTGTCCACACACACACACACACACACACACACACACACACACACACACACACACATGTATATATATGTTTGAAAGTAAGGTACCTTATTTACCGGGGAAGCAGAAGGGACACTCGCATCAGGCAACAGATCCAGTTTGGAGTGTTGATCCATATGAAATAAAAAGAATTGTAAAAATGAATCCGCCCGTGTATTATTTACGAGAAACTGACACAACAAAACAACCAGCTCCTCAAAGATTCTTTTGTGAAGGAAGAACTGCAGATAATCCCGCCAGACACAGTTCCGCTTAATTAATTTACGTAAATATATTTGAGTTTAAAATGGAAGCTCAGAAGGAAGCGCAGAACGAAACAAGAATGGTGAAGGAAGAGACCTTGAAAATGATGCGGGAATCATTTCATGCGTGTAATGCTATTAAGGAAACATTTTCGGGGATTAATCAATGCATGCTAAATCATCCAGATCACCTACAACTCAACCCCCAAATTGGGAAAAAGAATATCTTGAAATAATAGAAAAAATTCGAGCACATCAAGCAAACATGAAAAAAGAATTAGCTGAATTGGATGAAGCTAATGATTGATCTTATAATAAAAGTTGATGAAAAATATAAACCCCCCTGTTTATGCTGTTCTCCAATGCCCGATTGCATATGAAAACTCTGGATTAACAAACACACGTTTTGTGTTTGTTCTATCTAACGACTTCTTTGTTACAATTGTTGTGTTGATCTCATGTAGATTAGATCGCAGTTTTACGTTGTCATGATGAAAAGTCTTATTGTCAAACAATGCTTCTTTATAGTTGTCATGCGATATGTTTGACTGCACAACGCTGCGAGATATTCCCTTGCTTTTTTGATAGTTTTCTCCTGGCTCGAAATACTGTACATTTTCGACCTTAACCCAACAAACTCCTTGATCACCTTTCCAGATAATTCATCCTTCATCTTTCCTAAAACCTTCTTATTAGTAATTGAATGCAAAGGCGAATCTTTAGGGAATCAGACGTGTCATACCATCCTGCATGCCCTTTAGCTACTTCTAATTCCATGTCTTATAGATGTCTTCAGTAGGGATATCTATAACAAAACTGTCTGTATCTGTGTAAAGTACTCGGGACTCTGGATACAAGGGCTTAAAGTAGTCATAAAGAAATTCTAACATCAAAAGCTTTGATAATTCTAAAACAGTAAACCCAATAAATACAGGCTTGTCTAATTTGACTTTCTTTTTTTTCATCATTATGCCAAAAAGCTGATCATGAAATCTTCTAAAGTCCTGATAATTAGGTTTAGAAGTCAGCTTAATTGCTTCGTTCTCTTTGGTGACTAATCTGACATCTTTGCGCTTGTGCGGATTCTCCATAGTCTTTCCGAAACAGCTGTTGTTCATCAACTTGAAAAAGTCTTTTCTGAAGCATCTGTGGATTTAGTTCTGAGATCAGTGTTCTTCATGATGTATGGTTTCATGAACTGTTCTTGATCAAAAGCAATTATACGATGAACTGCTGTCAACTTCAACCCATGTCTTAAATAAAATTGTAGAAGTCTGTAATGACAGACATAATTTTTTTTGCCTCGAAGTTTAGGCACAAGTTTAGGTGGTTCTGTTTTCGCCATCTTTAGACTTTCTGCAGCTAATGGATAGTCATTATGCAGGTCATGGAGTTCATGAGGATATTCTAAATCAACTTCTAGAATGTATCCACGCTGTTGACCCGGCGTCAAACTGCTCAACCACTTTAATGCCTTTTGAATATTTTTTGGATCGCCGCCTGTGTACATTTTAAAGTTGCGTAATGGAAGCGATTGCGCCATAGCCCAACCATACAGATTGTTTGCATCTAAATACATGAGATAGTTAGACCTTTACTTGGATCATAGTCGTCCAAGTATTTGTTGTTTGCTTTACAGTAATGATGCGACGCCATACTAATTCCTCCACGCAATCCGTTCTCAATCATCTGAATCATTGGTAAATCCGACAATAAATCAATCTGTACTCCAGTAAACTTTAAGAAAGCATCCCAACTCATCCCGGGCGCAGAAATGTAATGCGCGGGATCCAGGCTATAATGTTTCATGCAGGTCTTTCTATAATTTTCAAAGACGTCCGCCAACAAACATGTATCAGCCATTAAGTAGGAGTCATGATAGCCCTCCCATCGTTTTACACTCTAACTTCTGCCACGCATCTTGAGCATGCTGGTAATCGGAGTCGCTGATTTCCTTTCCTCTAAGACTAGAAAAAACGCGCCTTTAGGCGGAAGTGTATCTTCGTCAAACCTTTCCCAACTGTTCATGTACTCATAAGGGTAAACACCCTTTCTAACGAGAGTAGGGTCAAAATATTCTTCCGTTATTGGGCAGGACTTTAAGGACATAGCCAGTGACTCTAATGAACCCATCATGTGTTGCATAGAGTCATAAAAAGACATGTTATTCAGATTAAAGCACATGTACTTTTCTGATGACTGTGCGATGCATGACACCCTAAAAGCATCGTCTACTGCTTTCATTATAAGATGAGAGTCATAACCTCGCAAGTTATAAAGAATATAGGCAGCTTCCATGTCTTTGGTTCAAACTTTAGTTGAAGATTGCATTTACTGTGTGCTGCTCCTGTGAACTTCCCACTAATGTGATCATGGTCTCTTACTGTTGGATTTGTTGCTTCTTCACTAAGTTCTAAACCGCAAATCCAACAGTGAGTGGCTGAGTCATACTGTTGTTGGTCTTCAGGCGTCATCATGATTTCAGATAAGTTTAGATTATTAGAACAGGCGTTACGCACTTTGCTGCATGCGTTCTAAGAAGTATTCTGCAGCATTAGGCCCTCTATATAATTCTGGCTTTGAATGAACGCCATCCGACCTGACAATAATGAAGGCAAATGAAAAAATCTGATGATTACTCATTAAGACTGTTTTTCGAAGTTTTTGTGGCGCTGGCCCTTCATAAGGAACAATGAGTGATTCAAAGTCTGCGTAAACAACATATGGAGAATTTTGCATCCGTTTCCAGTTCTTAAAACTAACTTTAGATCCAGGCGGGGGCGTAATTAGTTCTGTATTACAGTCAACTGGACCAATACAGTGTTTCTTATGTTCACTCGCCGCTTTAAACAGATGGAATTCTTGTTAAACATTTTCTGCAGAATTCTTGTTTATGTCCATCTTTTGAAGTATGCTGCATTAGTTTACTCATTGTTCGTATCAATGTGTAATGCGGTAGCCCTGTTGGCGAAAACATCAGTAGTAAGTCAACATGGCTTTTGTCTGGTTCGCCAATCGTTGGACTGTTCTTGGACGCTTTAATAGGCTGTAGATGTGTTTCCTCATCCCATGTGTAGACATTAACAGTTATTGGTTTGTTTTGTTCTTCAAACTGATCAATTTGATCCATACCAACAGGAAAGGATATTCCACTAAAGTTAAGATCATTGATGTAAGGGTGATAGTTAGGCACTCTCTCTGCGTTTTTGCGAACGTAATGCAGCCTTGCGAGAACACACCACATAAAACATTTGTTGTCTGTATTCTTTATGTTTAGAACTGCTCTTTTCGCTACCAACTCTCGAGGTATGGAATGTAAGCCTTACCAACAATCGGCGCATACTTAGACTGTTTAATCTGATCTCTAAGACTTCGCCCTCTGACCAACCAGAGCCTCTCATTTTGGCTTCTTCACGCAGCGTCAAACTGTGTAAGCAGTTCGTCTGCCCAACCGGGTGTTAAGTCATTAGAGGAAAGAATAGTCTGTTGTTTAGTCGAGACCCAGACTTCTAGATTTTCTTCATTTATTGTTACATAGTCGATTAAAACAGCTAACATTACTTTAACTGGCGGGTCTATTGTTAGTTTACCTGGAACTTGAGAAATAGCATAACCAACACTTGCCCGCACGTTTGCTGGATCAATGACTTCTAATCAATATCATTTAAAGCTCTTGACAAACGCTCTTTCTCAAGCATTGCTTCAAACAATTCGTCTGGACCTTCATATATCTTATCCATGCTGAGTTTCTTTTCTAACTCAAAATATTTATTTAAATTAAAAAAAATTCTTAATCAGAATCAATATCGACGGTCTTTTTACGCTTGGACTCATAAACTAAAGTATAAACACCTTTTGGTGTTGTTAATGTGAGCTGTTTAGAACAGAGTTTAATGTCTCGTTTACTTTTTTTAAACATTCCTTTTTTATCTGCTCGGTGTCTGGCTGTTGAGAAAAAGTTGTCCTCGCCTTTCTTTGAAGATCAACTTTTGTCTTTTATAGTCATCAAAATCGGCCTGTAAACGATTAAATTCTTCATCCGTGATGTTTGAGTCAACTAGTGCTTTATTTATTGTCAGTTTGAACGAGCTAAGTTTAGCTGTTATTAGCTGAACCATAGCTGTGTGCTTTTGGAGTTTAGTTTTTAATTTTTTGCCAGCAGCACCTACGGCTAACGAACATAGGCCAAGAGCTAAAGACAAACCGCCTAGAGGTAAAGCTGCGGGTGCGCCTATGCCCGTTGCTAAGAGACCAACACTCGTTCCTGCTGATAGAGCACTTATAGTCGATGCCCCAGTATAACATAAGTAACAGCATTAAAGGCAGCAGAATACCTTCGTTTGGTTTTGCTGTATTTTGAAAGGTCTTGCTCTAGTTTTTGTTGCATTTGTGTAATGTTTGTTAATCTAAAGGTTTTTTATGTTGGGGGTTTCTACTATCCCTTCTCTTGGCGACTCCGGTGCTGTAGGCACATTTGGAAAACTTGAACAGACATGCTTTTATAAAAATAAAAATAATTTAGTATTGTATATCTTTTAATCTGTTATCTTCAATATTCAGCTGCGCATCATATATTAAAAACAAATGTACATTAAGCGGTTTATCGGCTTCTTCTTTATCAATTTGAATGTTTATTACGTCTCTCACAGTTCTCCCCGCTTCCATGCAACTGATTATCCTCTGTTGACCTTAGGTCAATCCATAAACCGTATTTCGTTGTTAAATAATCATCAAGCCTAACATTGTGAAGATGTAAATCTTTAGACACAAGGTCAACTGTTGGATTTCTACACCTCCCGCCTCCAAACATTTTCTTATTTCATCAAAATGCTGATAAGGTTTAAGCCCGCTAGCGTAGATTTGGTTAGGACTACCCTCAATCGAACATTGTACTTTCGTTATTTTAGGATTAATAAACTTTTCACTTCCTCTTTTGAATGGTTCTTCATCTTCGCACAGCAATAAAATACCTTTAAGCGATCTTGCTGCGACACTAAAACTAAAATTCCATATAGTGTCTGCCCTGCTTCTGGATATGTTGTATGGTGAATCACTCTTTCGTAATATATTGCTAATTTTGACTGATATTGTTGCTCAATCAGCCTTGCTAAATTAGGGTTGCTAACAACGTCAAACTCTAACGAGATGTCAGAAATGCTGTACTTTGCTTCGGCGTCTGTTGATCTGATAACACGTTTGTATTCATTAAAAGTTAGTTCATATGACAATCTGTCTTTTAATGCTCCTTGAAAGTACGGTGCATGCGCTTTTAAACAACTCAAAATCTAAGGGATGGAAAAGCGATTTCCATACGCAAATTTTACAGCTACATACTTTTTGCCGTCTTTAGTATCTCCAGCGCCTATTCTATGTTTTAGTGCTTCTTCATTTTCGATTCCTTGAAACGCAAGTCAGCCCTTTCATTCCCGGTTAGCCATAGATCAGAATAGGTTAAAATATGTCTGCATTGTGTAAAGAAAATATTTCTTGCCCCTCAAGTTTTATAGAAATTTTCTTAATGATTGCCCGCCCCAGATTCTGTACAACTGTTCTGTTTGGGTCTGTTGTTGAAGCGAGTTCTATTTTGAAAGTAAGACGCGCAGAGCCTGGCACAATCACTTCATCTGCTCCTAGGTCTGGAAATTTAACAGTAAGAATTTGATCCGCATCAATAGTAGATGGGTTATTTGGAACAGTAATATTCCGTTTATTTCCCTTCACGCCAAAGGGGTCTTTCAGTCTTCTATGCGGGTCAAGAATCGAGCCATATGCTTGTGACATTTTTTTATAAAAAAATTAAAAGTTAATTTAAAAACATGGCAGGTCAGAGAAGATGAAGATTATGATGTTCCTGATCCTGGAGACAACATGAGTGAAATGATACAGCATCGCTCAGCGCTCTCAATGCGGCGTGAATTAACAGAAAGTCATGTTAGATCATTGTACCAAAATTTAGGCCTTGAACCTCCCGAAGTTTTAGACCCTAATGATTTTATCCGAGATAATGATGGCCATTTGTATGTGAAAAACGACCAAGGACAACGCGTTCAGCTTACAACTAAACGAGACCATTAAAGTTTTTAGCCGTGGGTTCAATTAGACAAAGACTCCCTGCGAGCGTACAAAATCGCCTTGGCATTGCTAAACAAAAATTAGATAGGGATGCAGTTGCTAAACTTCAAAACACACTGCAGGAACTCCCGACAGATAACCAAATGCAAAACATGGAACTTAAAGAATTAAATCAATCGGCAGACGAATTAATAAATGCAATAGAAGCAGAAACCAGTTTTTCAGAAGAAACAGCATTAAAGACTATACACGACTCACCGCTACCCATGCGAGAAATAGCGGCCTTTGATCATGCTTGAGAAGCATCAGAGGCGAATTAACAAACAATTTAGCAAAACTGGGTGAAATAGATGAGCATATAAAAAGAGAAAAAGAAAAACTCGTTGAGGCTGATGACGCCAACTTAGGCCTGATATTAAAGAAAGAATAACCCAAAGACTAAAAGATCTTGAACAAGAGAGATCACAAGACTAGAAGTGCTGTCTACTAACCGAGAACAATTACGAACTCAAGTGAGCAGAATAAGAGAAACTATCCAAAGAATTTTATATGAAGACACAACGCTAGCAGAACGAATACGAACACTGTTTAGAGAGCAGGGAGTCACATTAGCAAGCGTTATAACAGCCTTAGGATTTGCAATAAGTACACTGGTGTTGGCTATTACAGGCGGGGGTGGTCAAAGTCCAGTGCCTCCATCGCCATCGCCTCCACCTGATAAATCATGGGTAAAAAAAACAGCTTGATCATCTTGCGAGTTTATTAAAAAAATTAGCTGGTAAAGCTATAGACTCTTTACCTGGGATATTAGGAGGTATTGTTAGCTGGCTTTTGTCTACTGCAAGCAAAGTAGTTGGCTTTATGGCCGAGCACCTATGGACATTAGTTCTCTTAATAGTTGGGTTACTCTTTAGTAAGATAAAGACCAAGTAATCCTAGGCCAGTTAATCCAAGAACAAGTGCTGTCTTTTCATATTCATGGTCATCGCGAACAGAGTCTGCGTCTTCAATGGCCTTTAGGCTTTGGACCTTGGGGATTGGATGACTTATTCTTGGGGGGTCATCTTGTTTTTGTACTGCTTGCAATATTACTGGCTCAGAATTTATTTCGTTTTTTCAGACCTTCTGTTCATTGCCTGCCACAAGGATTTTGATTATTTTAGTTTATTATTGTGCCTATCTGGAGTCTGAGGTCAGAAGGGAGCATGTATAAACCAGTGCCAACAGCAAAGTCTACTTTCGATCTTGCGTATTGTAAAACATTTTGGTACCTTTTATACTCGAAGGTAAATCAACTGTAGAATTAATGGCGTCCTCTAAATTTGCTAAGTATTGTTTTTGTGCATCAAAACCAGTAGAAGGATCAGTTATGCTCGATCTCGTTTGTGCTTGCGAACCTAGCAAACACCAAACATAAGTACGAACAGAGTCGTTTATTCGTTCTATTCCTGCTTTAGTTAGGCCCTTAGAAGCGTCTAAGATAAATGTTGTCCATGCTGTTTTATGCTCTTGCTCTATGGACCCGAGGTGAACAGCTGTGCCTGAAGAGAAAGATGTGTAAGGGGGATTCCAGTCATACTTATACTTTCTGTGCACGCCCCAAAAATAAGGGGTGCCTAGACCATGATTAAGATCCGACTTTTGTCTAAAGTCTTCCTTAACATTAATATTGAATTCGTTACAGATCCTTTCAAAAGCCTTCATGTCTATTCTGTTGCTGAATGGATTAAACGGTTTGTCATTTGGCAATGGCGCTTGCAGTTCAGTCAAAATACGTCTAAATGTGTAATAGAAATGAAATCTATACACTGACCTCACTAAAGTATCAGGATGATTTAAATGATCAGCATATGATACTCCACACCCAGTTGATGCACAAAACACAGCAAAGTTTAACTGGTTTTGATAAAACTGCAATGGATGACTGAACCACACTTTCGCGATGTAGTCTTTTTAATAGGGGGGTTAAGATATCTGTTTAATGGCGTACTCACCTTTACTTGAAAGGCGCCAGACTGAGTCACAGAAATGTCAAGAGTATCAGTTGTTATGTTTTTAAGATTGTAGTGCGGCCCAGCAGAATATTTTGCATCAGTATATTTAAATGCACTCATTTTTATTTCGTTTAAAAAATGTTTGTAACAATAACAACTCAAGACCGTCCTTCGTTTTTAGAACATGCTATTAATAACGAATGCGGAACCAGAACGGTCGCGCTCCATGAAATATTCTACAAAGTCGTATGGTTTAATATAAGCAAAGCCAAGGAGAATAATAAGGTTCTAAAAGTTGACAAAACAGGGGCCAAAGTTAGCCAGTTAACAATACCTGATGGTTATTACGGGTTTTGCTCACTAAAAGAAGCAATGATAACTTCGACATTACTCTCAAACTTAACAATGCAAATCTAAAAACAATGTTAACATTCAAGCCTGAAGAAGAAGGAGGTTACTATTTTGATAAAGAGCTAGCTAAAATGTTAGGCTTTGCAGCTGACAATTATAGATTTAGAGTTACACCAAACAAAACTACTTATGAGGGAGAAAATCCGTTCGATCTTGCATTACATTCATTACTCTATGTTCATTTGGATGAGCTGAGCACTGATGAAAACTTATATGATGGAAGGCCCTCAACTGTTTAAAGAGCTCTTCCGTCAGGGAAAGCTGCATATTGCGATTATGAAATTATACAATTCCCTAATTTACAGTTTAAAAGATTAGTTTGTGGAAGGGTCGGATCATTTAATTTAAAAATTGCAGACAAAACAGGGAAAGTCGTGAAATGTGATAACCTGCACATTGTTTTGGAAATAAAATAATACGTTACTAAAAAAATGTCCCGTGGGCCAGAAGAATCAGGAGTTACATTAGCGCCTGTAAGGTGTATAACCTTAGAATTAAAAGACCTTGCAGATGTTGCGGACTTTGAACAGAACGGTGAGATAGGCGCTTTGTATGGTTTTGAGTACACTAAAGATGTGATTATAAATGCAAAGAGGTTTGGCGACAACAAAAAGTTTCCTAAACTAGAACAGCTGCGCAATCTAGAAGCAAATAATGTTGGCCAGTATGAATATAAAATAGTTCGAAAGCCTGACCTCAAATGGCACTTAGAACCATATTTAGAATGGGACATAAAATTTGAATTCATAAGCCCATTTACATTTTTTAGCCGTCAAAAAAGTTTCAGAAAAGCATTCAACTCTGGCCCTTTACATGTAAGTCTTATGCCAGAACGACAATAGTCGGAAAGAGATTGAAATAACGCCGTATGGGAAAAAACAGTACATCCTCCACAGAAAAGAAACGGTTTTAAAGAAAGCTTCTACAAAATTACAGTTCTTTCCAAGCAGAAAATTAGGAGACACGTTCACAATGATATTTGAAATTTCTGTCTTTAAAGATGTGGAGAGGGATGGGGTTGTGGGGCGTTAGTGAGACCTTATAAAAGGAATTAATATTAGCTGGCAAAACTTAGACGTTAAACGTCTTAACGTTACCATCGTCGTTCTTCAAAATGGCGAGGATATTAAGATCATAACAACAAGCAACAAAATCAATGTTGACTTAAATAGAAACAATCTTACAGAACTAAATTGGATTAATCTTACACATTTAGGCCTCATAGGGTTTTATTATACTGAACAAGTTTTGACGGAGATATGATAAAAATAATAACTGGATTAGATTAAATTCTGTTATAAAACTATGGAGCAGTTAAACTTTATGACAAAAACCCCTCAATGTTCATTAATTTGTGGACAAACTGGTTGTGGAAAAACAATATTTATCCTCAACCTGTACAAACAGTTTATCGTTATAATTTTAATCATATTGTGATTTTCTATCCAACACTTAAATGGAACAAAGCATAATCATGATAGGTTTATATGGACAGATGATGAAATATATTTAGTTGATCCTAGCAATAAACTGAGTGAGTGTTTAGAACAGTTTTATAGATTGTTTGAAGGAACGCAGACACTATTTATTATAGATGACTGTTCAGCAGAAAGAGAACATAGTTAAAAAGAGAAACACTTTGTCGAAACTAGCTTTCAGTGGAAGGCATGCTGGGATAAGTGTGTGGATTTTATGCCAAAAATATAACTCGGTTTTAAAAGACTTTAGAGAACAGTTAAAGACTGTAGTTTTATTTCACATGAAAGACAAAGATGCATTTGATGAATGTTTGCGTGAAAATGATGTTATTGAAAACGATCAGGAAAAACATAGGATTAAGCAAAAACTGAAATCTGAAAAGTTTAGTAAATTAGTATTGAAAACAGATAACCCTACACAGTATGTTTGTTTGTAGGGTCGTTATTTTTTGGTTATTGAAGCTTACTTGTCAGAGAACTAATAAATGCCGCTTCTAAAGTCAAACCGGTCGAAACTAGTTTACTGCTGCGCTTTACAGGTCAAACGTTCTTACAAGGAACGTTTGACCTAGTTCGCTGCTGTGCTTTGCAGGTCAAGCGTTCTTACAAGGAACGTTTGACCTAGTTCGCTGCTGTGCTTTACAGGTCAAACGTTCTTACAAGGAACGTTTGACCTAGTTCGCTGCTACACCCTGCAGCCCTCTTGCTGCTAAAAAATACACGACTCATTCACATTAACAGTTAGAGCAACAGTATATATAAACCCAACACATTGAAAGCTTTCACAATTCTATGGTGGCCAGTGTAAATGTTGATAAAGTTGTTTTTATTTAAGTAGAAATTTTTAAAGGCCAAACACAACTGTATCTTACATTACTCGTTAGTCACTAGTTTGTTCAATATTTATATTAAATACTTTAGCATATTAAATAGAAAATATAGCTTTTAACAATTAATTCTCTCTCAGAGAACTACGTATAGAAAACTATTAAAGGGAGACAATTACGGGCCCGCTGAGAGCATTAACAGCCGTCGTGTGCCAGTAACGCGCCGCCAGGTGTGCTTTGATTTTTTGGTCGCAGTTTGTAAGCGGGCCGTGCGCTGTGTGAACGAAGGTCGCTTGTCTGCGCCAGCCGTAAATTAAGCGATCAGGTTTCAGCCTTGGCGGGTCTCTGTAACCCCCGCCTCGTGTCTGCCTGTCTGTGTACAAAGTTTGTAGGTAGAAATTAGTCAGAATAAGTGTGCGGATTTTATGTCAAAAATATAACTTAGTTTTAAAAGACAAGCAAGTTTAGTAAATTAGTATTAAAAACGGACAACCCCACACAGTATGTCTGTTTGTAAATAATCGTTATTTTTGGTTATTGAAGTCTTACTTGTCAGAGAACAGAAAAGGCGGCTTTTAGGCCACTTTCACCCAAAAACTTGGTGGAGGAGCAAGTGAGCCAGGATGGTAAAATACTGTTCTCTCACGCAGATGATGTATCGCACATTACACCTCTAGTGGGCCCTCGAGGTGCTCGCCCACACCCAAAGAAAAGATAGAACCGAAGTTGGAACTGCAAACACTGAGACTGCAG
>CM031619.1:42140053-42176756 GCA_018398815.1 Conus ventricosus
CGCCTTACAACTGAGCTATTGCGGCCCCCAATGTGTCATATCTCCACCCACGTTTTGTTTTAATCGTTCAGTGAGTTTTGCTTAAGCCTGCCGGCAGACAGTTAAACAAACACAAACATGGGTGAAAATGCGTGGTGCTTTGAAAACAGGTGACAGTTCTTTTCTTCATTTCAAGACCGTGCACCACACACAACACCACACACACACACACACACACACACACACACACAAACACACCATTGAGAGTAGCAATATAGCAACTGTCCTCGGTCCAACACCAAGGTCTAAGCACTGTCCATCCGCATTCTCGTTCACACTACAGACTGTCTACATAAATATGGCGACTGAAAAGCTGCCCACTGGCATTGGTCATTCCCTTCATGTGTCATCTAGTCAAATATAAGTCTCTCCCGAATTTCCCGAATCTACTCTTGGATCCGACCCCTAACGAAAATGTTAAGGCTTCGTCCTTGGATGACGTGTCATATCCCCAGCCACGTTTTGTTTAAATCGTTCAGTGAGTTTGGCCTAAGCTGCCGGCAAACAGTTAAACAAACACAGACATGGGTTGAAAATGTGGGTACTTTGAAACAAGTAACAATGAACACCTGCAGCATCTGCTTCTTTTCTTCATTTCAAGCCAATGGACACACACACACACCACACCACCCCCAACACACACGCACATTTGCACACGCTCACACACACACACAACACACACAACACACACACACCACACACACACACACACACACCACACACGCACGCACGCACGCACGCACGCACGCACACAATTACACACACGCAAACCTGCGTACGCGATGCACACACACCAGCACACACACACACACACACACCACACACACACACACACACACACACACACACACACACACACACATCCATGGACACTCCACCTCACATCCATGCATTGCTCCACCGATGCACACCCAACAGCGCACACACGTCTGCAGTATGTGCTGTGGCCTCTGAGAGATTCAAGTCTTATCTCAGTTGACGTGTGTCCGATCATTTGTGTCTGTTATTGGAAAGACCAGTATGAGCCTGCCCCAATCATTAGGAGTTTTCGCTTTGAGATTTATTCCAATATTTGTTTGGTTTATGTGTTTCTTGCTCTTTCTTCGAGTCTTGATGTTCAGCTGAGAATATGGTCTACGTTATAGTATCTTTGCTCTTGTTTGTTGAGGTGAGTCCTTAGATTTCTGATCACATCAGATCGGCCCAGCTTTAATCCAGTTCTTATCGTAGCCTTGCCTGCCAATGTGTCTGCTCTCTCATGTCCTTTACCACCTCCATGTCCTGAGCTGTACTCCATAGGAGTCTCTCCAATGGAAGGTTACGCATTACTTCACGCCCAGCAAGGCTTCCCAGTCTACTCTCCACCTTTTGAGGAAAGTTCATGGATCCGGTCAGCATCATGGCTTTTTGCGTTTTTAAGTGGTCTGTGGATGAGAGCCAGTGGAGTGCTTGTGTCACTGCTTTTACCTCCATTGTTAGACTTGAAGTTCTTTATATGTATGCACATTGTCTTCCTGGATAGTTCAGCCATTCTGCTTCACTGTGTATCCGCAGCCTGACTCCTCTTTGGTAACGGAACCATCCTGACAATATCTTCTCCTGTGCGGAGGTTTTCTACTTGCATCTGAATTTCTGCCTTTGTCTTCTGGTAGTCTCAACAGTGTCTTCCACACTCTGGAGCAACGCAGTTCAGTTCTCGCTTCTCATGGAGCTACTCCTTGACGACGGACTCAGCTGGACAGTTACACGATGGATTACAGCAGCACTTCAGGAGCGAACGTCATCCTACGATTTGGGACTGGACATTGAACCTCGTATGGGATTACCTCAAGGTTCTCCTCTCTCCCTATCTTAAACAATGTTAACACTATAGGCCTTGCAGACTCAACAGAAACGGAATTGCTCGAGTGTTGACACTAGGAGATAATGGTCTGATCTACAAAATATCGAAGAACACTCAAGAAAGAATGAAGCAGTTCAGGGGCTGAACAACATTGCCCAGTGGTGTGAAGATTTCTGAAATTTTCATCAACCATAAAAGCCCAAAAATTGGGTTTCACTCTCAACAACAAGAAATCAGGCAAAATCCTCACCGTTTCCCTTTAATGGAACCCAATTAACCAACTGAAACCTCGTTAGTTGGGTTGGCTTTGAAGAATGCTGACCTTTTTGAAAAAATGTTGACTTATCGTTTTTTAAATGCAAAGGGGCCTGTCTGCATGAAAACAATGACAGCAAAGTATTGCACACCCAGCTCTACCCACTGTATCACGCAGTCATACTGAGTTAAAATGATTATGGTTTTGAAATTCAACACTGCCCAAGAACAATCTTTAATGGGAAAGAATTCAAAATAAAAGCATGAATTGTCTTGGGAACCCGCGGATATAACTGGAAAATTTTGTTGGGATTGGGGGCTTGCCTTTCCCCCCCTTCAGTGGGGGAAAGGCCAGGACAAAAAAAGGTAAAAAAAACAGATGTGAACGTTTATAAAAAGAAAAAACCCTTTTTTTTTAAAATTTCTTTTTTTTTTAGGACTACAAAAACTTTCTGCAAGGCAGGGCAGGCAGGAGGGCATGAGCCCTTTAAGGACCCAAGGATTTGTGGGGAGCTTGGCTGAAATTTTACCGGCCCGGGTTTCTTGGTTTTTCTTTTGGCCTGTGCTTTTTTGGGGCTAATAAGGGAGTAAACAACAGTCCCTAAAAGGGGGCCTTTGAAAACCAATGTTAATCAACAAACCAATGAGTGTTTTTGGCACTTGTCTTTTTCGTACGGGAATTTGCATGAAAAAATTTTTTAAAAATTTTTGTTTTGGGTTTAAGGGTTTTAAAAAAATGTCGTAAACCAAACCCCCTTAATAGGGGCAATTCAGTGAACCTCCCAAACATTTTTGGCCCGGCCCCAGCATTTTGGCCCCAAAATTCTCTGTTTCTGTATTTTTGGTTTCAAAAAGGTCCCAGTCCAGACCAACATTTATGGCCCTAAAAAATTCCTTTAAAAACTTTGCAGCAAAATTTTTCAGATAGATTCAAGCGCTTTCATTCTAGCAAAGGTAGCAGAGGCATTCTGAAACCCAAAAGGCCTTGATCCTTGGGAAACCTATCCAAGTGGTGTTTGAAACCCGTTTTACGTTTATCTGTTGATTTAAAACAAGAAAAATTACCTTTTTTTTAGGGCGGGTCTTAAAAAATATTGGGGGGGGCACATTGAGCAAACTCTCGTCTACTTTCAGGAATGGGTTCACGTTCTTTACTTTTATACTATTAAACCTCCTGCAATAAATTGTAACCCGTTTTCTCTTCTCTTTTCTCTTTTCTCTCTCTCTTCTTCTCCTCTCTCTCTCTTTCCCTTTCTCTCTCTCTCTCGGGTTGTGTTGTGTGTGTGTGTGGTTTTGGTGGTGTGTGTGTGTAAGGTGCGCTAACCCTTTTTTTTAAGAATGCGTTATAGAAAAAAAAGGGGGGGGGGGGAATCTTTTTAAATTTCTTTTCGTCCCTTTTTTTCTTCCCCAAACACTGCAAACTTTCCTCCCAGGGGTTTTTTTAAAAGGGAGAAAATTAAAACCTACAAATTTTGTTTTTCCCACTGTGTTTTTTGTTTTTGGTTCTTGGTGTTGTTTTTTTTTCAATGATTGCTCAGACATGAGTTTTTAAATCACTTTGAAAAAAAATTTTTTTAGTTGGTATTTAAAACAATGCATTTTAATTTTCTGTGTTTTTTGGGATAATGATGAGGGTTGTTGATCATAATTATTACCTTTTATTTAGTAGTAGTGGTAGTAGTATTTGTAGAGCGTTTATGTTTGGGTTGATTTTCTTTTCGTTTTTGGGTTATTATTTTATGGGCTTTGGTTATTCTGTTATTTTTTAAAATTTTTTAAATTCATTAAAATTATTTTTATTTTTTGGGTTGTTGTTATTGAGATTTTGCTTTATGGGCCCCCTGCCCCTCGGTCCAACACCAAGGTTTTAAGCATTTGTCCGATCCGCGTTCTCTTTTACACTACCGCTGTCTACATAAATAAAAGCCCCTGAAAAGTTTCCCCCCACGGGAATGGTCATTCCTTTCTTTGTGTCATTAGTCAAGTATAAGTCTCTCCCGAATTTCCCCTTCCACCCGGGCCCTTTTAACGAAAATTTTTAAAGGGTTTTGTTTTTGGGTTCCCCCTGTCTTTTACTTTTCTTCGGCGTACGCGGCTGTTTCTCCTGCAGAACCCCCTGTATAGGGAGGCAAGGATAAATTTCCTATCTGCCCAAAAAGGGGGAGTGGGGTTTTTTTGTGTATAAAACCCTTTTTTTTTTTTCCCCCAAAATTAAGGCAGCCATACCCCTTTTGGGGAAGGGGCTTGCTATGTGTACTGTTTCATCCTTTCCAAAGGGCCCAAAAGGGGTTCTTTTCCCGAAATTTGGGGTGAGGGAAATTTTTACGTGTGTGCAAGTTGTTCTGGTGCGTTCCACAGGGAAACCTCGGTTTACAGTTTCATTCAAAGGTTTTTGGGGGGAATTTTGGAGCCCGAAAAAAATTTTAAAATTTGGGGAAACCCTCCTGTCCGAAACAATTCGGCGGAGATTCAAACCCCAAAAAACCCAAGATTCCCTTAACCCGGGCCGCTCTCCCAACGGGTATTGGGGCCCCCAATGTGTCATATCTCCCCCACGTTTTGTTTTTTCGTTCAGTGAGTTTTGTTTAAACCCTGGGCAGAATTTTAAAAAAAAACAAAACTTGGGTAAAAAATGCGTGGTGTTTTTGAAAACAGGTGACAGTTTTTCTTCATTTCAAGCCGTGCCCCAAAAACCCCAACACACCCACACAAACAACACACCCCACAAACCCCAAACCCCAACTCTTTTGAGAGTGAAATTTTTGAAATTTGGCCTCGGTCCAACCCCAAGGGTTTCTAAGAAATGCCCACCCGCATTCCCCGTTCACCTACAGACTGTCTACAAAAATTTTTGGCGACTAAAAAAGCTGCCCCTGGAGGGGTCATTCCCTTCTTGTGCCCATCTGGGTCAAATTTAAGGGCCCTCCCCCAAATTTTCCCCGGGAATCTTTCTTGGCCCGCCCCCCTAACGAAAATTTTAAAAGGCTTGTCCTTGGATGACCGTGTCTTCCCCCCAGCCACGTTTTTTTTAAAATCGTTCAGTGGGTTTGGCCTAACCCGCCGGCAAACAGTTAAACAAACACAGCATGGGTTGAAAATGTGGGGTTTACTTTGAAACAAGTAACATAAAACCCCTGCAGCTTTCTGCTTCTTTTCTTCTTTAAACCCAAATTGGGAAACACACACACACCCCACCCCCCCCAACACACACGCACTTTTGGGCACACGCTAAACACACAAAACACAACACACCAACACACACACCCCACACACACACCCACAAACACACCCACCCACGCACCCACGCACGCACGCCCGCACCCAAATTACCACCGAAAACCTGCTTTAGCGAGCACACACACCAGAAACACACAAACACACAAAAAAACACACCACCACACACACACACACCCCCAACACCCCCAACCCCAATTTGGACATTTCCACCCCCACACCCTTGATTGCTCCCCCGATGCCACCCAACAGCGCACACACGTCTGCAGTATGTGCGGGGCCTTTTGAGGTTTTCAATTTCTTATCTCGGTTGGGACGTGTGTCCGTTCTTTTTTGGTTGTTATTGGAAAGCCCAGTTTGAGTTTTCCCCCAATCATTAGGGGGTTTTCGTTTGAGTTTTTTCCCAAAAATTTTTTTTGGTTTATGGTTTCTTGCTCTTTTTCAAAGTCTTGATGTTCAGCTGAAAAATTATGGTCTACGTTTAGTATTTTGCTCTTTTTTGGGTTTGAGGTGAGTTTTTGTTTTCTGTCACATCAGATCCCCCCAGTTTTAAACCCGTTTTATCGTACCCCTTGCCTTCCAATTTGTCTGCTCTCTCTTGTCCCTTTCCCACCTCCATGTCCTAAATGTTTTCCATAGGAGTCTCTCCGGGAAGGGTTTAGGGCATTATTCCGCCCAGCAAGGTTCCCCAAAGTTTTACTCCCACCTTTTGGGGAAAGTTCATGGATGGGTTTTTTTTTTCCCCGGAAATCATGGCTTTTTGCTTTTTTTAAGGGTTGTGGATGAGGGCCAGTGGAGGGGTTGTTGTCACTGTTTTACCCCCTTTGGGTTTGATTTAAAGTTTTAATATGTATGCACATTGTTTTTCCTGGATAGTTCACCCAATTTTTGCTTCACGGTGTATCCCCCAGCCTGCTCCTCTTTGGTAAGGGAAAACCCAACCCTTGGCAATACCCTTCCCTGTGCGGGGTTTTTATTGCACCCTGTTTTTTCTGCCTTTGTCTTTGGTAGTCTAAACAGTGCCCTTCCCAACATCGGGAGAACGCTTTTTCCCAGTTCTCGTTTCATGGAGTACCCCTTGAGGGACGGACTCAGCTGGACATTTTACACGATGGTTACAAAAGCACTTCGGAGCAAAACGCATCCTACGATTTGGGGGGACTGGAAAATTGCCCCGTTGGGTTTACCTAAAGGTTCTCCTTCTCCCTTTTTTAAAACAATTTTAAAACCTATAGGCCTGCAGCCCTCAACAAAAACCGGAAATTTGCTCGAGTGTTGACACTAGGAGTTTAAGGGTTTTGGGATCTACAAAATATCGAAGAACACTCAAGAAAGAATGAAGCATTTCCCAGGGGCTGAAAAAACTTTTGCCCAGTGGTGTAAAAGATTACTAAATTGTCATAAAACCCGAAAAAACCCCCAAAGGAAATTTGGGTTGCACTCTCAAAAAACAAGAAATCAGGAAAATTTTCCTCCCCTTTTCCCTTAAAGGGAAAACCCAAATTTAAACCCAAAACTGAAAACCCTTTTCGTTGGGGGGGGTTTTTGGTTTTGAAAGAATGCTGCCCTTTTTTGAAAACATTTTGGGCCCTTTATCTTTCTTAAAGGGAAAAAGGGGGCCTTGTCTCCCATAAAAGCAATGACAGCAAAAGTATTGCACACGCCAGCTCAAAACCGACTGTATCACGCAGTCATACTGGGAAAACTGATTATGGTTTAAAAATTTAAAAACACTGCCCCAAGGGAAACAATTTTTTAAATTTTGGGAAAAAGAATTCAAAAAAAAAAGAAATTGAAAAATTGATCTTGGGAACCCGCGGATATAACGGGGAAAAATATGTGTTGTGCTTGGTTTCCTTTTCAGTGCGGGCCCGGGAACAAGGTAGAACAGGTGAACGTTTAAAGAACTTAAAAACCCCCTTTAAAGCCCCAGTACATTTTTGGCGGCCCAAGGAAAAACAAAAGGCATCGGTAGGCTTTGGAAAATCAGGGATCCCTTTGCAGAAGACAGTTTCCCAGCTTGTATGCCATTTAAGTGTGTCATTCTGTGAAAAAATTTTAAACTTGCCCCAAAAAAATTTGTTACAAAAAAGTTTCCTTTTGTTTTGTTTACTGAGATCATGTCTGTTTTGTAAAAATTATTTTTGGTGTGAACCTCTGCTTTTTTGGGATTTATGAGGTTTGTTTTAGTCAAAATATTAACCATGTGCCCCGCCCTTTTTGCTGAAACCCTTTGGGAAAGTTGCATCTCTTTCAAAAGATCTCGGGAAAAAAAAGGTTCCAGAAAACCGAAAAAAAACATTTTGAAATTGTTAATGTTTTCAAAAAAACCCCCTTTTAAAAACATTGTCGGGGGCGGATCGTGGGGTCAATGGGAGGGGGGGGCGGGGTAGTTCGGTACAAAATTTTGGGGTTGAGGCTTTTTTTTTTTTATAGGAAACATCAAAAAGTTTTGGGGGGTGCAAAAAAGGGACGAGGATGGGATGCATCCCACCCCGCACACAGAGCAGCCAGGGTATTAACTAAAAGGCTTGCGAAATAAAAGAAAAAAAGGGGCTTACTTTAGTCTAGTTATGGCACGTACTGGCGATTTGGGAAAAGGGCTAATGCCGGAATTCTCCGCGGGCTAGGTTTTCACTCAAGCCCTGTTTTTTGCGCTGCATCCCCTTGTGTCAAAATTTTTTTTCTCCCACATGCCCTGATTACTTTTTGAAGTAGCTGGTGCTGCGGGTAACCTTTTTGGGGGATTTGGCCCCCAAATTCCCCGTTTTAAAAGTCCCCAAACCCACTTGTGTCGGTTTACTGACATTTTGGGCCCCCCACCCCACTCTTGGAAATTGGGAAAAGTAAACTCTCAACCCTGTGGAATCAAAGCTGCAGCTAGGTTGGGGGGAAAAGTGTGGCCCTGCAAAAAAATTTGGGTTCCAACTGCTACTTTTAAACAAAAAACATTTCTGTAGCGAAGTTCACCCAACCCCTCCCCTGCTTTGGCCTTTTTACAGTGGGGCCCCAAAAAATTTTTTAAAACCTCCCGATTTGAATTTTTTTCTATGTTTTTCATCACGAAAAAAACACGTCAGCAAGTGCTTGCATCTTGGACTGGATTTCATTTTTTTCCAAGCTAAGTTTTTCCCAAACCCCAAAAACGGCCGGGTGGGTCAAAACCCTTGAATGCTTTGAAGAAAATAAAGAGCTGACGCAAGGGCCCAAAGGGAGTGTTATAAGATTTTTTTAGGCCCCAAATTTTTGTACCCTTTCCCTTTTGGTTTGGGTTGAAAAGAAAGATGTCATAGGAATCAATTTGAGTGTGGTGGCCAAAAAAAATCAGCAGGTCTGTGTCCCCCCCGTTTACTCCCTGTGAGGGTTTGTTTTGGGGGGGCCCTATTGAAACAGTGCCCAATTTGCAAAATCAGCATCAGCATTGCGTGAAGGGACAGTGCATATTTGGTTTTGCTTTCATTTTTTCAAGACTTGACAAACTGAAATTCTTTTTTTGGCTGTCCCAAAACTCCTTGAAAAATTGCAAAAAAGTCCAAAAAAAATGCTGTCCCCTTGTTTTCGAAATCCCCCAAAAACCCTCTTGTTTCCCCCTTGTTAAAAATTTTGCACTGGTTCCCGGTTAAAAAAAAGCATCATTACAAACTTTTTTGCTTGCTAAAAGGCATTGGAGGGCCCTCGCTCCTTCTTACCTCTCAAAACCCTTCGGGTGGGCTTTACTCCCCCAGACGCTTCGCTTTTTCTTTCTGCACTCGCATTCGCAAAACCCTTTTTTCCGGGGCCAAAACACTTGGTAAACGTTCTTTTTCTTTTCAGGCCCCTTTCCTGCTGGAACAATCCCCCTTCTGCACTCCGAAACTCAAAGCAGTCTTTCTTTTTCAAGCCCCTCCCTAAAAAACAACTCTCTTCAAAAAAAAATTTTTTTGTCCTTCGCTGGGGTGTGGGTGTGTGCGTGTGTGTGTGTTTGTTTTGTGTGTGTGTGTGTGTGGTGGGGGTTGGGTGGTGTGTGTGTGTGTGTGTGTGTTGTGTTAGGGCTTATTGCTGAAAGGCTTAGGGCTTTTTTTTAAAGGGTTTAAAGCGCACAAAATTTTTCCTTGTTATTATTTTTATTATTTTTTATTTTTATTATTATTATTTTTTTTATTATTATTTTTTTTATTTGTTTTCCCGAAGGAAGCTCCGAGTGCCAAATAAAAAACCTTTGCTTTTTTTCTGAATTCGACAGAAACTGGTCTTTCGTAAAAACTAAATTTGGCAGGTCGGGCTTGAAATGCACAGAACTTTTTTTTCCGCCCCTTGGTCCCCCCGAAGGTGGGGTATGTCTTTTGTAGATGGGCCGGGACATTTTCCCATAAAAGACTGCAGTTTTGGGGGTAGTGATGGTTTACAAAACTCCCCTTAGGCGTCAAAAAATGCTTGAAAAGTGCTCCCACGTTTCCATGGTGCTTGAATTTCGCTAAAGAAAAGGGGACCTCCATCAACACAAATTGCCTTCAGGTGGGAAAAGGGAAGGGGGGAACATATTTTTTGGGCCCAAAAAACGTTTTCCCAAAGTCATCCCATGCTCCCTTTGTTTGGGGCCTAAAAGTTGGTGACTAAAAACAATGAGGAAGGGACCCCAACACAACTCTTATTTAAACAGTTCTCTTTATAAAACGATGTGGTTTTGGGGTTTGCAGTTTTTTAAACCCGCTGGAAAAGAAGTTGAGGATCTTTTGATTTTGGATTGCCTTAAACTTGGGACTCCCTTCTTCCCCCCAAAAGTGTTTTGCCGGGTTTCTTTTTCTTTCCAAGATAAAATCTGTATGTTTGGCCTTCCATGTCATTCAAAATTCCAAGCCCAACTGCTTTTGTTTGGGGTCAAATTTTCACAGATGGGTCTGCCACCACCCCCATTGTCGATGTTTCTGAGGCTGGGGTCTTAGAAAAAGGGGTTCCCCCTTTAAAAAAAGTTGATGTGATGTTCATTTTGTCATTTGTGTCTTTTCCCATTCGAGAAGACCCCTTTTTTGTGTGATCATTGTGAGTCGACTGGTTCAGTGACTTTTTTTGGCGGGCCCAGCCGGCAGTTTTAAACATCAGCACATGTTTGGATGGAAAGTACCTTTTAAAGCAGTTGGGACTGGGTTTCACCCCCCTTCCTGGGGTGAGCCCCCCATTTGTCTTCAAACTGCTCGGGTTTTTTGCTCAATAGTCAAGTCAGACGAAATCCCAGCCCATTTATCTGTTGCTTGTCCCCACAAATGATGTCCTTCGAAAAACCTTTTGTAGAAAACGGGTTTGTTTTTTGTCAAGCTTTTTCCCTCACTAAAGGGTAAAAATTAGGCGATTTTGGTAAAGAGTTGTGTCCAGCTCCCAGCAAAAGTATGGGGAAATTTTCTCGTCAAACAGAAAGATGAAGGAGCCAATTTCCCAGTCTTTCCCCTTCAGAAAAACGTTCGGGATGTAAAACCATACCCATGTTTGGGCCGAGTTACACGTTTTCCCAAGGAGTGACAATTTTTGCTTTTAAAGTTTACTGGAATCCCTGTTGAGCAATCGTTTTCTTGATGAATTTGGTGTCACGGGCCCCCTTAAAAGTTGTTGGGGCAGACACTTTTGAAGATTTCCCTTTCATGGGTTAATTCAAGACTTTTGAAAATTACTTTTCCCCAATTTCGGTACGTCAGATGTGCGAATAGTTGTTAGTTCTGTTTCACCATTCATTTCCCAGTCATTTTTTTGGGGTCCCTCATTTTGGGGGGTCTGCCTCAGCTTGAATGTTTTCTTTTTAGTTTAAGATGGCATTTGGGATGCAAGGTTTCCTCTTTTTCCACAATCAGTTCCTTGGGGATTTCATGCCCCCCTGACATCGGAAAAGCGGGGAGAACTTCTGTGACACGTGCAACAAAGTGGCTGTTCCTGGATTTCATTTTAAATCTATTTCGTCGGCATTTGGGGTTGTGGAAAAGGGCACACCAAATGTTTTGGACATCAACAGTGCATTTAATGCTGCATCAAGAAAAATTTGTGTCCACGAATGCCGTTGTACCCCTTTCCTTAAAGCATTGCACTCAAAAAAAATTTAAAGCGTACACTGTCGACAGCACTTCATGGGAAAACCAGTTTTTCCAAACAATGGGCCAAAACATGCAAGAAAATTTTTTCAAGATGAAACGGCTAAGCCCAAAGGGCATTGGGTTTAAGGTCACTGTGTGGGGTTCACCAGAGATGTTTCTCAGAGCCCTTCCCCCTTTGAGGCTGATCAAATGTCAGCATGGTGTTGCTTTTGCGCTTTTTTCTTCAGGGACAAATGAAACACAGTGTGGGAAAATTTTTACATGGTTTTTTTACCGGGGGGTTTTGTCTATCATCGGCATGAATTTGACTGATGACTGTCCCGGGAAAAAATTTTATGGGAAAAAATTGCTTTACTCCCCGACCCCAAAACGGTTTTGTTTTTGGGTGTAAAGGCAGCCAGCAAACTTTCCCAACAAGTCAACTTCTGATGTGGATCTTTAACAAAATTTCATTTGTCGATCTCAAAAATTCAGTGTCATCAAACCAAGGCATTCCCCCTTTTTTAGTTTTTTGATGTCAAACTTTGCCGGGGTTTGGGTGATCTTTCTGTCCCGACATTAATTTTCCTTTTTCACCTGCACTGTGCATTCATTCTGGGGGTAAACCCAGGGAATAATTTTCCCTGCCAAAGGAAGGTGTTGAATCCCTCAAGTGTAGCCCCTGTTGTTTATCCGTTGTTTTGCCAGTAATGGTTTAAAAAACCCTTTAGGTGCTGATGCAACATTGTGGTCGGGCCCGCGCAAATTATCTCTTAGGTCATGGGCCTCACTGTTTGAAAACACTAAAACAAAAGGGGAGTACAAAATGTCCATTTGGAACTTGGAAATTAAAAACAAAAGGGGGGATTTGGGGCTGCTTAAACCAAACTGCAAAGGGGGAAAAAGAACCCCGTGGGCGAGCTGCTTGGGATATTTCTTGGGCCGGTTGATGCCTTTCTTTCAAGTCTGTGTCCTTTCCACTGAAAATTTGTCTTCAGCAAAAGCTGCAACGAACAGGGAAAAAAGTTTAAGTTTTTCTGAAAGGGGCGCAAATTTCTTCTTTGTTGGGGGGAAAACGTGCCCGAGCGTTGGCAGGCTTTAATGTCACTTTTGATGAATTCTGTGCTGTTTTTATGAGCATTTTTCTGGGGTTCCTATCAACTTTGTTTTGAATAAAATTTTTGTGCAAAATAGATGATGCGTTTTTCCGAATGTAAAACATTAGCTTTTTTCCCTTCAGTTTTGTGGTTTATGAAGTTCTCCACCAAAATGTTTCCTAAGCTCTTCCCTTATCTTTGGATGACTGTAGGAAACGCCCGTCATTATTTTTTTTTATTTTTTTTGATGAGGGGGAAACCCCAGTAATTTTTTCATTTCATTGCAAGAATAAACAGCGGCCTTTTCAAAGGCTTTTGCCTTTTTTTTCCCTCTCTGGCCGGTTTTCCCAAACTTTATTCTTTTTTTATCTTTGGTTTTGAAGAAAAAGACTTTTGAAAATCTTTTCCCACTTCTAAAATAAAAATAATGTCTGATGAAAACTGATCCAGCTGGCAGATCAGAAACAAAACCCCAGTTGCCTTTTTCCCCAGTGTTGCCCAAATTTCTCCACGCTGGGAACATACTTTAGCAAATTTAGCTTTGAAAGTAAGTGTTTCATGGGTGCACCTTCAGGCCATGCGTGCATTGAGCTCTGCAGGGGGCCCCAAAAAAGACAACATTTGGGAAATTTAAAGGGGGTTTTTTTGGGGAACGTAGGGTTTTGTGCAAATTTATTGCAGATGAAGGCTCTTTTTTTTTTCTTTGGGGTAACTTTGAAGGGTTTTGTTTTTTAGTTAAAAAATTTCGACGGCTTTTTCATGTACTGTTGTTTCCCTTCCGAAACAAGAAAAGTTCACCCGGCTCTTCCCTTGCTCTGTTAAAGAAGTCTTTCCCTTTAAACTGTTGGAAAAACAATTTTTCCCCCAGCGTCCAAGGGGGACCCCACCCCCCACCCTCCTTTTTCTGTACGGCCCCTTCCTGTAAAAATTTCACAAATTGTATCAGATATCTAGGTCAGGAAAATTTTTTTTGTTTGTCATTTACTGGGTGTTTGTAAAACTACTTTTTTCTTGTCCATGCAAAAAATGGCTCACTTTTTTCATTTTGATAATTTCACACAAAAGCGGGGCAACTGCAAAGTACACACCAACAAAACACAAAACCAAAAAAACCCCCCCACCCCCCGTGCACACGCCCCGTCTCCACCTCACAAATCTCCCTTTTTTAAATAAAAATAATTAAAAATTTTTTAATTTTTATTAAAATAATTTTGAGTTTAAAAATATTGATGAGTTAGTAATTTTATTCGAAAAAAATCATATCAAGAACCCAAAATTTTGGGGTGAGCAAGAAAAATTATTACAAAAAAAAAACATAAAGAGGGCCCTGCGGGAAAAATTACGATATTTTGCTACTCTTGATTCACCACACATAACAAAGACTTTTTTTCTTTTTGCTTATCAATTTGAATAAGACCAAAAAAAACCCCGGGATATTAGTGTCGTTTTTGGGGAGTGTTTAAAAAATTTAAAAAAAGCAAAAAGAGCAAATTTGGGAAAGGGTTTAAAAAGTTTCTTTCCAAACATTTTGATTTGGGAAAGGCCCAAACTAAAAAAAAGCGCGGGTTGCAGGAAAAAGGTTGTCTGCTGTGACCGAATGGGTTTTTGGGGCTCGCTGAAAAAAGCGGTTTACCCTTTGGGGCGGTGTGAAAAAGGGTACGGTGATTTCTCTGCGTCAGAACAGCAAAAAGATTTACAACATACATTTTCAAAAACCCCAAAATTTTGCCCTTATGCAGAAACCGCGGATTATAATTTTGGGAGGGCCCGTTAGCAGTTTTTTAATTTTATAAAATCCTTTAAAAAAAAATTTTGTACCCTTTTTGTTTTTCCCCATTATTTTTTACGGTGTTCACTAGTTAGCAGAACTCAAAGAAAAAAAAGGAATGGGAAAATATCCCGGGCCAAATTTTTTCCCTTCCCACAAAATACCCTGGGCCAATATCTCTCCCAAAAGAATAGATCCCCGGGTGCCTAAACCGGGCAGTAACAATTCTTCAACAGGGCTCGGTAAAGGCTGTCATAGGTTTGTCAGTAAAAACTCTCCCAAAAGACTCCCCTTTAAAGGGTGTAAAAGGGGTCCCGTAACAAATCTCAATCAATTCCCCCAGGGGCCATAGCCCGTCAAAAACAATTTTTTCAGCAGGACTCGATACCATTTAAAAAAACAACAGAAAAAAATCCCAAAAGACTCCACTCGGCCCGTCAAAAAGCCCTCACAAACAGTCCATTAAATTTTTGTTACAGTCCCCGAAGCTGCATAAGAGAGGGGAGTTAACTCTAATGACTTTTCCCGCGTTGGATAGCATTGCGTTTTGTATGCTCTTGATCACTTTTCCTGTGTTTAAAATCGCCTGCTAGTCTCAAAACTTGTAGTTTAATTTCCCCTTTTATTTTTTCCCTTAAATTCTTTTCAGGACTTTTTCCGGGGCTTTGATATCAGCATGATCCTTTGGGAATTGCTGGGGTTTGGCCCGGTTCCCCCTTTGGGAGCCTTCGGGGGCATTATTTTCCCCTCGGCCCGTTTTTGTTTCCTCTGTTTTTTTAAAAAGGGGGGTTTGCAGCATGTTGACGCTGTTCCCTTTTTCGCTTTCTTTTTAAATTTTTGTTCCCTCTGACCGTGCTGCCCTTTTCCCGGGTTTTCAGAAAAAGTTTACTTTTTGATCTCCCTCTTTTTGTTTTGTTTCTCGCAGTTCAAATTTTTGACATTTGTTGCTAGTGCCATTTTGGCAGTGCTTTGTGGGCTCCCTGTTTGCACCATTTTTTCAAACCTTCCGGAAAATTGTCTCCCGTTTCTTGTTTACCATTTTCAAAAGGTTTTTTAGATTTCCCGCCCGGGAAGCTGCACTACGTTTTTTGGGTAGGGTTTTAATGTGTCTTGGGGAGTGTGCTCTTCCCGCACTTTGGCTATTCTGGAATGCTCCTGTTCCCATCGCTTCCCCGTTTTGTCAATTCCCCCCAAATGTGGATCTTTGGGTACCTTTTTCTTTTTGATGTCCGTCTTTTTCATTCCAACTCCTCGTTTACAAACCCCCCCCCCAGCTCCAAAATTTTCCACAGCCCCCGGGAGGCAAAAACCCCATGGGGCGGTTTTTAAATTTTTGGGTTGAGAACTATCAGAAAGGGGACATGCACTGCTGCCAAAATCCGTTGCATCAACCCGAAAAACTTTGTAGACTTCACGTTAGGTTTCCAAACAATTTTTGAGGCCATGTTCCCTTTTTCACCTTTAACGGCTTTTCCCCTTTCAACCCTCTGTGTCATTTAAAAAAACGTAGACCATGCTTTTATCATGGTAAGTTTTGCTCCCCCAGCCCGTACTGTCAGCACCAAGGATATCTGGACGCCCCGGGAGCAAAAAAGTGCAAAAAACCGGAGCCGTCTATCAACAGGGTGGGGCCCAAAAAACTGGGCAATCACGGCATCAAAACTCACCCCCCATCATTGCCAAAATATACAAATGGGCCGTCCTCGGGGTGCCCCACTTGGAAACCTTTTTTTACGACACAACAAAAAAGTTGGAAAAAGAATCCTCCTTGCCCTTTCCTGCGAAGATCTGCAAACGTTAAGAGGCAAGTCCGGAGCGCAATCCTCGGTTTTTATTAAAAGTTTGGAATTTTGTTTGGAGGGAGGTCTACCCCATCCCAAAATGGGAAGCAATGGGCGAGGGGATCCAGTCATTTAGATGAGGGCCGGATTCCCTTGGGGTCTGTACGGCCAGGTAAAAACAGGGTAAACATGACCAAGGGAGACCCCAAATGAAGTACAAAGGGTACGCTGAAAAGCAGCCACAAGAAATGTTTCAGGGAAAAGGTTGCCTGGGGAAATTTCTGCCAAGGGGGATGCCTCGCCATCAAAGCAAAAAAAAGGGTTTTTGAAATTAAAAAAAAAATTTGGGTGCCATTTGTGGAAAAAAGGGGTACTGAGGGGGCACAGCTCAAAATTCAATTTAAAATTTCCCTTTCCCCGCAATTTCTGCTGCCCGGGTATTTTATTTTGGGCCCTTTAAAAAACAGGTACCCCTTCTCATATGGGACAATTGTTGCTAATTTAGTCCCCGGGATACTCTTTTGTTGTTTCTGACAGGACATACCATCATCAAACATTATAACCCTCCTCCTCCTACCCTCCCCTTCCCCCCTCCTCAAACCTCCTATCATCATCTCATCATCATCATGCGACGTTTTTTTTTGTCAGCAGGTTGGGGACAAAGAAAAAAAAAAACAAACGAAGGTGGGAGTGGGGTTTTTACAAAATACTGTCTTCAACCAATGAATAAAAAGTTTGGGCCCCGCACCGCATTTTTAAACCTGGCTCTGTCCATATGGAGCGCAGGCCCACAGAGCATTCCCTTAAGACGTTAAGGGACCTTTCTTTCTCCCTGGGGGGTTTTTATTGCTGGTTCCACCAGATGTGACCCCGACGAATTTTCCAAAGGGCGTTCCCATTGGTGTATTACCTATATTTTATGTTTCAGGAAAACCCCGGGGAAAAACGACCGTCAAGCAACTGCCGTGTGCATCCCGCAGCCTCATCGTTGCCGTTTTATTCGCAAAATGAAGACGTATTAAATTCAGACCAGCAAATTTCCTTATTTAGGTCTTACGGGCACTTGAGACTTTCCGGATTTGCCCTTCTTTCCGCTGGCGAAGGACTTTCCCTGCGGTCAGTGAGTTTTCCCCCCGTCCGGACCTTTCCCCAAAACGGCCGAAAGGCAGCAGGGAACAAGGATTCAATCGTGACGCTTGTGGCTCAATCGAACGATACAGTGTGGTTACCGGGCCTTTGACTTGCACTGTGATGGAGCAAAAAAAACACACAGGGGCGCTCTTTTGGGGAGGGTTCTTTTTTTTCTTTTCTGCCCCCTTTTTTAAAAGCAAGGGTGAAATTGTTTGGTTTCTGTTAAAAATTTTCTCTCTCTCTTCTCTCTCTTCCCTTCTCTCTCTCTCTCTGTATATATGTATTTTTTTATACATCTATTACCTCTGTGGGTGTGTGTGTGTGTGTGGGTGTGTGTGTGGTGTGTGTGGGGGTTGGGGTGTGGGTGTTTTGGGGTTTTAAAAGGTTTCCGTCTCCTTAAATTTTTTTCAAAGTAAAATGGACACTTGTCAGTACAAAAACCGGGTTTTCAGTACAATTTTTTTGCCCTGTTTTCAAATGCTTTAGCAAACTGACGCCCTAAAAAGGGCTCCCTTTTTCCTTTTTTAAAGACGTTTTGGGGTTTCCAGTTTTAAAAAACAAACCCAAAAAAAAACATAGAAAGCCACTAAGAAAATATAGCAACAAGTCATGTTCTTCTCAAAGGAAGGGTTTTGGGGCAGTGCACTGGCGGCTGTTGCATGTTTAGGGTTTATGAAATTGGTACTTGAGCCGCACCCTGTTTTGGTTTAAAATAGATCTAGTGGAGGCGAATCATGTTTGAATTCTGCTTTTGGGGGACACTGATCATGTTCCATGGGCGTTATCTTGCGTGGTTCGCATCAGAGTCAATATTTCCCCTTTTAGTGCTTTGGGCGGGCTGGCGAACTTTCCCCTCACGTTTGGGATGGTGTTTTGTGCGTCAGTGGATATCTTTTTGTGACAGCACCCGCTGGAGAAAGGGAGGGAGGTATCTTTAACTTTTTAGTGTTTTTTCCGTGGAAGTGGGGAAATTGGGTTTATGCATCTCCTCCTGTGAGTTGCCCAAAAATTGTTAACCTTTCGTTGAATTTTTCCAATCACACCAAGTTTATGTTAAAGCGGTGGGGGTTAGGTGAACTGTCCTTTCCCTGTTATTTTGCAAACTGTTTCGAGTGGAAAATCTCTTCGTTGTGTGTGTTTTATTCTTTGTTGGGGAAATCCCGGTGAACCCTTTTTTTAAAAACCTTTTGTTTAGGGTTCGGGGGTTTTGGATTACGGAGCTTTCCTTTAGTTGGGGGGATGATTCTGTGTTTCTGTGTAATTTATTCTTCTCACTGTTGGTGGAAAGTAGAAAGGGCTGTCGTTATGTATTTTTGAAGCGTGGTTGCCCGCTTTTTTGTTGAAATGTAACCGTGTTCCCGAAAACCCTGGTGGGGAAGACCGGGGTTGCTGCATTTTTTGTTAAATGTAAATGGTGTTCCCCGGGCCCGGTGGGATGAAAGGGCTTGGTTGCGGGGTTCTTTTTGAACATGTGTACCCGAAACCTTGGTGGGGGGACTTTGTTGCTGTGGTTGGGTGCTGTGACGGGCCCCGTTGGGGTGGCCCTTTGGGGGCCTGGAAAAACCCCTCTCGGAGTTGGGGCCCGGGAAAAGGTTGGTTCAAGATTTTTTCCCGTAATTGCCTTAAACTGGGTGATGGGTCCTGTGCGAGGGGTGACAGGGGCGTGGGCTATTTCCTGTTGCCCGGGGAGGGTCGGGGGTACATGTTTAAAGTTGACGACAAACAGGGGGTGTTTTGAGGTAACAGCATTGGAAATTTTTTTCCAGGACAAGGAAAAGGGGCCCTTTGTTCTTGGTCGTGGAGGGACTTCCCCGTTTTTGTGGAAGGGCATTGCAGAAAACCTTTTGTGCCCTTTAAACTTTTTTTAGTTAATTCATTGCATAGTTGGGTTTTGTTGTTGGTAATTTTGTCATTACTTGTGGTGTCCAGGGTGCAAGGTTTTCAAGACAAATTGTCTTTTGTGTGGGGGCCCAAAAAAAAATTTTATCAAACCCCAAATTTTTTCATGTTTGGGCAACTTGGGGGGCCTTTTTGTGGAGTATTTTATTTGGGAAACCCGTTATTGGATTATTAATTGGGCATGCGGGGGTTGTTTTTGTTGTTGTCGTACCCCGGCTAAAAGACTCCCGGGGGTCTCCCTAAAGCCCCAAGTATTTGAACCTATGGCACAAATGCATCGTGGGGATGAGGAAAATTACGTGTTTTTGACCGTTTTTTTATTTCCCCCCCAAATGGGGAGCCACACTCCGAAATTCGGGGGATGCGTTTCTTTAAGTGCCCCGTTTTTGGGAAAGTGGGCCCGGTTTTAAATTTAAACTTGAAAAATTGGGTTTTAACATTGCAGTTTTTTTTGTTTTGGGCATTCTATAAACGTGATTGGTCTGTCATGTGGGGAACAAAAATTTTTTGTTTGGGCTTTTAAAAATTTGGGTTTGGTTTGTCATTGTGTCGGAGGTTTTTTCCCCGGTTGCTGGGTTGTGTATGAGCCCGGTAAGTGAATTTTTTTGAGTAAGTCTCGGATTCAGTGTCCTGTTGGGCCAATAGCCCCAAAGGGGTTTCGGTCGTTTGAGTGTGTATTGCATGGTAGCGATGCAATTTGAAACCCGGGCTGGGCCCTTGGGATTTGACCCGAATTTTAAATTTGGGCGTTAATTTAAATTTTAAGGCTTTTTTTAGTTTGGTTTTTGGGAGGGTGTGTATGTGATTAAAAAAATTGTGTGCAAATTGTGTTTTAAATGGTTGAATGTTTGAGTTGAGAGAAAATGTTTTTGTGGTAGTGAGTGGGAAATTTATTTTTATGGATTTTCCCGGGGTCGTGGTTTGAATGAAAATTTTTGTGTGTGACTGTTTATTGTTTTGGTGCTTATTTTAGTTGGGGCCCTTTGGTAAAATTTTAGGGCTGTAAGTCTGTTTCCCTCCCCAGTTTGTTAGGTCTTAGCGAGGGCCCGACATTGCATTTCCCATAATTGAACTTTAGGAACTTGAGAGGGGAACCCCCAAAAATATTGGTCCATCTTTCTTGAAGCTGGGGGGAAACTTTGGGATAGAAAAGTCTCCCCGGGGGGTCCCTTTCCCCCAGCCAGGCCCTTGCGTGAAAAAAGTGGGAAATGAGGAAGAAACACTGATAAGTTCCCTTCCCGGGAAAAACCTCTTCCTGATTGATGAGTTGATTACAATTAAAAACTGGTGATTACATGGTAGCGAGCTTTATTCTACGTTTTGCAGATGGCGTTTATTGGTGAACCAAGCATCTAATTTGGGATGATTTGGGCCGACTCATTGAGATTTTTTTTTTTTTTTTTTTTCATTTGGAAAAAAACATCGAGTGACTATCAGGCCCGTACCCAAAAACGCCCTTAAGCCGGGAAAAAAATTTAAATCACAAAAAGTTAGGGACCTGTTAGTCCAATGGGATGCCCCTTCTTGATTTTTTTCTTTTTTTTTGTCTCGGGAAAAGGTGTGTGTTTACAATAGCATCTACTGGGAGAGTTAGAACAAATGAAACATGCTCAGAAAAACGTTTGGGCGCCATTGGGAAATCATGGGAGGACATGGACGATTAATGCCATCTAAGGGGCCTGTTTTTCGTCAAACATCAAAAGTGATATCCCTGTCATTCTATGCAGGAACAAAATGAAGAGCTGAATCAGCCTTGTGGATACTGGCAGCTCTGGCACTGCCATGGATTGTGGCTCAGGATTCCAGTACGGCTGAGTTATGCAAGATCAAACAGCAACGGTTGCAGTGTGTTCCTTTTCGTGGATACCATGCAAAGAGCATTTCCGTACCGCCTGTGACAGACACGATACCTGTACCTTTGTGTAAGGGATCTCTCTCTCTCTCTCTCTCTCTCTCTCTCTCTCTCTCTCTCTCTCTCTCTCTTCTCTCTCTCTCTTTCAAGCTGCCACTTTAAAACCGTCCATCACCCACCATCCCCAGCCCCTTCACCTCTCCACCACTGATCATTCCTCATCATACACACACACACTCACACACACACACACACACACACACACACACACACACACACACACACACACACACACACACACACACACACCCTCTACCTAAAGTGCTGATGTGCTACTGGTACCTTGGTACCTTTGAAAGAATGTCTGGACTGCATGCCTCATCGCTAGTGATGGATTTTGAGGAAATAATGTGAACTGCTGACCAATTCCTAGTTTCTGTCCATGAACGGTGACATTACTAGTGATTGTTCTGTCCTTGAACAGTGACATTACTAGTGAATGTGGTATTGTGGCATGCCACCAGCCTGAACTTCTCGATGCTAGTTTCCATGCCATATGTTGCGGATGTTTCACTCAGTCTTTTCATGTTTGGCGAGTTCTTGTTCGCTGCCTGCCAGATCCTCGATATCATTTGAGACGTGAAAGCTTGTGATGGTCCTTCGTCAGTGCTGAACGTGCTGACATAATCTGTAATGTGTCGCTCATGGTGCCTTCAAGACGTATGTGAAAAGAGTCAAAGATTAATCCAATAAGTAAGTGCCGCAGGGGTTGCTTTGGAATATAGATGCTGGATAGTGTCAATTAGCGTCTGCCAAAGTAAAATGTCTTCATTGTGACTTATACTGCCTCCTTTCAAGCTCTGTCAAACGTTACTTGAAGTCTGAGATGTGTTAGACCTTTCTCTGGTGAGTCAGGTGTTTCCACCAAGGGTACGTAAGTTTAAGCGCGCTCGGTTCTACGGCAATTCTGCCTTAGCGAAATCCCTACAGTTCTTGTGAAATAATGGCATCTGCTTGAGCCTGTAGTCTCTTCAGAATGATTTTGAGGCTACCTTACTGGCGAAGCAGATCAGACCGATTGTGTCACAGTTCTTGAGCATTATTGAACATTTGTGTGTGTATGTGTGTGTGCGCGCGCACGTGTGTGTGTGTGTGTGTGTGTGTGTGTGTGTGTGTGTGTGTGTGTGTGTGTGTGTGTGTGTGTGTGTGACTGTGTGCGCCTTTGATTGTTTGTTGGAAATGAATGTTCAGAAGATGACTTTAGGAACAAGAACAAGAACAAGAGCAGTAACATCAAGAACAACATACAGGCGCGTGCGCGCGCGCGCGCGCGCACACACGCACACACACACACACACACACACACACACACACACACACACAACACACACACACTCAACAATAAGAACAACAACAGCCCCACAAACACACACACACACACACACACACAACACACACACACACACACACACACACATACACACATACAATACATACATACATACATACATACATACAGACGGACAGGCGGGACAGACAGACGGTGAGACAGACAGACAAGAGTGAGAGACAGACAGACAGCGTTCAGATATGTACGAGGAGACCCAGCAAAACAGACATTGAAAAGGTATTACATACAGACGCGCGCGCACGCACGCATGCACGCACACATGCACCACACACACACAACACACACCACACACACACACACACACACACACACACACACACACACATTCACACACACACACACACACACACACACACACACACACACACACACACACACAAACAACACACACACTACACACACACACACCCACACACCACACACACACACACACAGTACAGATGGGCTGAGGGAAAATGGCAGAGACAGGCAAGTATGCATGCACACAGCCAGTACTTACTTACTTAGGTCCATTGCTCTTGCCAGAGCATAGGCCATCAACAACTGCCCGCCAACGACCACGGTCATGGGCAATCTTTTCTAATTCGCTCCAGCTGTAACCCATCTGCCTGGTGTCCGATTCCAGGTCCCGTGTCCAGATGTTCTTGGTCTCCCTCGCTTCCTTTTGCCTTGGGGATTCCAGGTCAGGGCTTTTCTGGTGATGTTGTCCGGGGGCTTTCGGAGCGTGTGTCTTATCAACCGCCATCTTCTTTTGCGGATGTCTTGCTCTACTGGCAGTTGGTTACATCTTTCCCACAGCTCTTTGTTGCTGATTGTCTCTGGCCAGTGGATGTGGAGGATCTTTCGCAGGCAGCTGTTAGCGAACGTCTGCAGTTTTTGAATGATGGTTTTGTGTTCGCCAGGGTCTCTGATCCATAATAAGAGGACGGATTGACGTTTGAATTGAAGAGGCGGATTTTCGTCCTGGTGGTGATTGGTCGAGATTTCCAGATGTTCTTCAGAGTGATGAAGGCTGCTCTTGATTTCCTTATTCTGGTTTCCATGTCAGAATCAGTCCCCCCTTACTGGTTGTCTACACTGCCCAGATAGGTGAAGATGCTGACTTCTTCCAGTGGGCTCCATCTAGTACCACAGGGTCTGGACTGACTGTTAAGCTTTAGTATTTGGGTTTTCTGCGGGTGGATGGTAAGGCCGGCCTTTGCTGCAAAGATTGACAGGTCTGATGCTTTGTCCTGCATCTGTTGTCTGGTATGGGAGAGCAGGGCCAGATCGTCCGCGAAGTCCAGGTTGTCGAGCTGGTCCAGAGTGTCCACTGTATGCCATTTCTCGTTTCTTCTGTCGTCCTCTTCATCACCCAGTCAATGGCCAGAGAAGGAACAGGAATGGTGAGAGGAGGCAACCCTGACGGACTCCTGTCTTCACCTCAAATCGACGTGTTGTCTATCCTGCGTGAACCACCTGGCATGCTATCACCTTCATAGGATTTCTGCATCAAATTGGTGATCTTTGCTGGTACTTCATAGTGCCGTAATAGTTGCCACAAACTGTCTCTGTGCAAGCTGTCGAAAGTTTTCTGAAAGTCCACAAAATTTTATCCTTAGCGTGGCAATCTGGTCTGTGCATGAGCGTCTTTCCGGAAGCCTGATTGTTGGTCCCTAAGTGTTTTGTCTATCTCATCCTTCATTCGCTCTAAAAGAATCCTGTTGAATACCTTGCCTGGTACTGACAGGAGAGTTTGCCTCTATAGTTTCCGCAGTTGCTGAGATCTCCCTTCTTTGGTAATTTAATGATGTGTCCGTCTTTCCAGTCTGTAGGGACCTCTTCATATGTCAATATCTTCTCAAAAATAGTTGAAGAAATGTCTGCTGTAATGTCGATGTCTGCTTTAAGTGCTTCTGCTGGAATTGGTCTGGGCCTGCTGCCTTTCCGGTCTTCATTTTCTTGATAGCACTGACGATTTCTTCCCTGGTTGGTGGATCACAATTGACTGGCAGTTCAATTTCTGCCGCTGGGATATGTGGAGTGTCTGTGGTGCTGGTCTGTTCAGTAGCTCTTCGAAGTGCTCCGCCCATCTGTTGAGGTGTCCCTCTTGGTCTGTAATAGTCTCTCTCTGTTTGTTTTGAATGGGTCTTTCTGACCTGGAAAACTTTCCTGCGAGCTTCCTGGTCGTATTGTAGAGCGCTTTCATGATTCTGCTCTTGACAACCTGTTCTGCTTCTTCTGCAAGCTGATCAACATACATTTTCTTGTCTCTTTTCACACTCCATCTCACTTTCTTGTGGGCTTCGCTGTGGTCTGCGTGGACTGCGCTTTCTCTGCTCTAGTTGTGCCTCTGTTGATTTGCTCTTTCTTCTGTTTTCGTTTGTCGATTTTCTCCAGGGTTTCTGTTGTGATCCAATCTTTGTGATGTTTCTTTTTTGATCCAAGAACCTCTTTGCATGTTGTAAAAAAGCTTCTTTTGCTTCTGTCCAATGGGTGCCTATGTCTGTATCTTCTGTGTGTGGGTCTTGTAGGGTTTGGAATGTATTCTTTAGGGACAGTGTGAATGAGTCTCTGTAGTACTGTTCTCTAATTAGCCCTACATTGAACTTTCTCTTTTTACTGTTGGTTTCACTGGGGTTCTTTTTCAACATGAGCTTTATTTTTGCTGTCAGAAGGTGATGGTCTGATGCTACGTCTGCCCTGTCTCACTCTAACATCCTGCAATGACTATCTGAATTTCTTGGAAATGCAGACGTGGTCGATTTGATTTTCGGTTTCATGATTTAGTGATATCCATGTTGCTCTGTGAATCCTTTTGTGTGGAAATCTGCTGCAACGATGATTAGGTTGTTCATCCCGCAGAAGTCTGCGATTCGTTGGCTGTTTTGTTCATGTCGCCTAGTGCATGGGTGCCCATAACTTCTTCGTATCTCGATTGTCTCCTCCTCCTTGGCATCAATGCCTCCCATGAGAATGGTGATGTCTTTGTCCTTCAGCTTGTTCAGTATGGTCTGCAGTCTGTTGTAGAAGCTATGTTTGTCCTCTTCATCATGGTCGTTGGTCGGGGCATAGCACTGTACAATGTTTAGTTTGATGTCTTTCTCATTGTTCTGAAGCTTGCAGTCACAATCCTTGGGCCGTGTGCTTCCATTCCAGTTAGTGCTTTTGTGCTTGTTTTGATAGCATGATTGCTACTCCTCTGTATGTGCAGAGTTTTCATCTTCATGGCCTGAAAAGAGGATCAACTCCTGAAGATAACCTGACTTGTCCGGATTGTAACCAATTCATCTCGCTAAGTTCTTGTAACGCCAGCTTGTAGTTGCGCATCTCAGCTGCTGCTTGTCGAGTTTTCCCTGCTTCATACATGGTTCTGATGTTCCACGAACCGATGGTGATGGTTTTCTAGTCGTCAGAAGGTCGGTCGGCGCTGAGGCTTCCTTTTGGCTTTCACACAACGCGTCATGAGTCCTGCTGATGCAGGCCCTTCTTCTTCAAGGAGTGGCGTTTCTTTGGCAATTGTTGATGTTTCTGTAGCAGGCGTTTGTTTTACGGGTGAAGTTGCTAGCCTCACGCCCAGCCTTCCTCCTTTATCCGGGCTTGGGACCGGCTGCTAGGTCTAAAGAGATTACAAGGCGGAGTTCACACAGCCAGTGTGCACTTGAATTTTGTTTTAACCCCTCTATGTCTCTCTGTCTCTGTCATCCTCTCGTTGTTTTTGTCTCCGTCTCTCTGTCTGTCTGTCGTCTCTCCTCTCAAAAGGGGGCCCAAGGCCTACATGAATAAACCACCTGAATCCCCCCCCCCCCCCCCCTCTCTCTCTCTCTCTTCTAACAGGAGCGCATTTCAGCTTCACGCAAGACGACTGTGACAACGCTTTTCTCACAGAATGATTGCTCTGTGTGCCATGGTATGATGATGAAGGGTTTGCCTAGAGAAACGGAAACGAAGAGAAGCTTCCAGCATGTCCATCACCACCCCTCTCAGACAACTTCGGCTATGGAGAAACTCGTGCCCCCGAATTCCTTGTCGGACCGTGACCCACGTCAGCCCCATCGACGTGTGGTACCTGCACTAAAATGGGCTCTGTCTTATTTTGAGGCAGTCCAGGCCTTTGGCTCGTCGCACTTCAACAACACGGCCAGTGCCACGTACTCCCCCCAGTTCGAGGCTTGTATGCCTGAGGTTTGACCCAACAGCCTAAGAATGATTGGGGTCAAGGCTGGTGACATGCTTTAAACATGGCCTCATGCGAAATATACTCCCTGTATTTTCTCCTTTTTTTTGCCTTATCATTTCTTTTTTCTTTTTCTTTTTTCTTTTTTTTTTGTGCAACGTCAAAAAGTCTTTTTTGCGTGCACAAAAAAGCTTCTCGCTGATAAACAGTGCGACTGCATTGCAGCTGTCTCGCCCGGGAAAGTAGGGTTAGAGAGGAAGGGAGGGAAAACAGAGTGGGGGTGGTGGTGGTGGCAGCTTCTTTGGTAGTGGTGAGGAAGTGGTTAACGTTGGGCGGGTTTCATGAAGATGTAAAGAAAATGTTTTAAAAATTTTTTATGGGTTTTTCATTTAATTGTGTTTAGTATAGAAATAGAGGTGCATTTATTTTATTGCAGGTATAAGTGCCCCCAAATGGTATAAAAGTTGATTGCTGATGCAGACATGTGTGTAGCCCGTGCACAGGTTTTAGAGGGGAGATGCATGGATCTCGTGCATTTTTTTAAGGGGTGAGCTTTAAGTTTGTATGTGTGGCCGGTCGATGTTTAGCTGTTTGCTGTGACAGACCGAGAGAGAGAGCGTGCGCTGTCTGCTGTGACAGACCGAGAGAGCGTAAGACGCTAGTAAGCCCCTGGGAGAGAGAGGCCCGGGTAAGTTGAAGACTTTAGTGTTGTTAAGTTATAATATTTCATTTCTTTACAGCTTGGTTTTGTTTAGGGTTTATGAATAGTATTACGATGAATATGTTTGACAATATAGAAAATTATTCTTTCCATTGTGTTATAGATTCGAGATGGTTCGAGGCCGTGTGAGGAGACAAGCTGTTGTTATATAATAAAATTGTCTTGTTTGTTGAAATAAATTTGGGAAATAATATTATTTATTTCTTTTTTATCTCAGAATTGCCGAGGTGGAGACGGAAGGAAATGGTGGTTGGTTTTTTCAGGTGGAGACGAAGCTGATAAATTTATTATTGAAGTGTTAGGAACTGGGATAGTAATGGTGGTGTTCCCAGACTTTGTTTGTAGAGGTGGCATGCTCCGCTACGGGAGTGAGAAGCTGGAGGAGCTCCCTGCCGTAGACGTTTGAGGCTGCACCGGGTGTGAAGATGTACAGATGGCATGTCCGCTCGGGAGTGAGAAGCTGGGAGGAGCTCCCTGCCGTAGGCGTTTGAGGCTGCACCGGTCGTGAAGACTTACAGAAGGAAGGTTCCGGCTACGTTTGGCTAGTCGTGGAGCCAGACCCAGGTTGGGTCGTTGACGTCGTCCCTGGTGAACTTCAGGGAGAGAGGCGACGGGGAAGGACTTTGGAGAATCTTTCGTGGTGCTAAGCTAAGTGAAAAACCTTTTAAACTTTCCCCATTTCTTTCTGCTCTAAAACCCGGAGTTCTGAGTGTAGAATTTTCTAATAATTTAATAAAGAAGGGGTGGTATTTTTTACAAAGTCTAAGTGTTATATCCCTGGGTAAGAACGCGTATGGAGTAAGAATTGTGTGTGATGTGAGATATTATTTTTCTGTCTCGTCTGTGATTGACAGTGGTGACCCCGAACCCCCAGGGTTAGGCTTTGTTTTAGTAGCGAAAGATATAAAATGTTGCACACCTGATTTCATTTAAAAGTCCATATATATTTTTATGTTGTAATTTACTCCCGTCTCCAGTTTACGGGGACACTACTTGTAAATAAAATAGTTTTCTGTAGTGTCGAGGGTGTAGTTCATTTTCCTTCCTTTGATACTGTCTATCTCTCTTGGCTCCCTGTTTGATTGTGTCTTTCTTCTTTAAATACTTTTATATGTTTAAGTTTATGTGTGAATACCCCCCCCTTTTAGTGTGGGGTAGTTTGTAAAATGTGATAGTGTAGTTTGTTTTGTATGGGTTGTCGTGTAAATTGTTTTTGTGTTTTGTAAGTGATTCAGCGTAATATTTGCATTTTGTAGGTTTCTTTTTCTCTCACATTGTATTGTCTTATTAAAGTTGTGTGTGTGTTTGTGTGGACTTATGATTTAAACATTTGTGTGTGCTAGAAAGTTTGATACTAGAAGTAAATTTTGATTCAACATTGTTTTTGGTGACATAAATTTATAAATTTTGATTAAAGAATTGTTGCATAGTATTTCAAACATGGATCCGGATAAATTTTTGCGTTGTTAACCTCACAGGCAAAAGAGTTAGGTTTGGCTGGTCCAGAACTTAAAGAGTTTGTGGATAAATACTTGGAAAGAGAAGAAAAAAATCACACTAAAACGACTTGACTTAGCCGGCTAAAAAAGAAAAAGAACAAAGAGACTTGGCAGCTAAAAAAGAAAAAGAACAAAGAGACTTGCAGCTAAAAAGAAAAAGAACAAAGAGACTTGGAAGCTCAGCTGGATAGAGAGGAGAAAGAAAGACTAGCTCAGGTGGATAGAGAGGAAAAAGAAAGACTGCTCAGGTGGATAGAGAGGAGAAAGAAAAGACTGGCTCAGCTGGATAGAGAGGGAAAGACAGGTGGCTCGATAGCTAAAGAAGAGGGGAGATGTAGCTGAAAGAGAAAAGGAAAGACGGGCTCTGATAGCAAAAGAAGAGAGAGTTGCAGCGGGAAAGAGAAAAGGAAAGACAGGCTCAGATAGCTAAAGAAGAGAGAGATGTAGCTGAAAGAGTAGCTAAAGAAGAGAGAGATGCAGCTGAAAGAGAAAAAGGAAAGACTTACTCAATTAGCTAAAGAGGAAAGAGAAATAGCTCAGAGAGAGAAAGAAAGATTGGCTCAGTTTCAGGTGATAAAGAACAAGGTGAGAGAGAGTTGATGCGATTGAAATTTGAAAGAGAAGCTCAAAGACAACAGGAAAGTGAGAGGAGGATCGACTGTTACAGAAAGAACTAGCTGAACTTGAATTAGAGAGAGAGAAGATTAAGTTTTTCTGCGGGGATAAACATGAGCAGGTGATCAGAACAATGGTTCTCAGTCTGGTACTAAAGCAGTACGTTATCCTAAGATGCCTTATTTTAAATGAATCTAAGGATGATATGGACTCATACCTATTTCGTTTTGAAACATTTGCTGAGAATGTGAAATGGGATGAAAAGGATTGGGGTTGTTCTTGGGTGTACATTTACAAGGCAGTGCGTTGTCTTTGTATCATACTCTGTGTGCAAGTGGTCCTGTGGAATATAAAGAACCAAGAAAGCTTTGCTTGCAAAGTTTCAGTGTACAAAAGATGGGTACAGAGATAAGTTTAGAAATTCTAAACCAGAGAAAGATGAATCTTTTGTGTCATACGCCACTCGTTTCACACATTTGTTTGATCGTTGGGTGGAACTTTCAGACATAGATTTGTCATATGAATGTCTTCGTGATTTGCTATTATGTAACAAATTTTGTCTTCTGGGGGCAAAGAATTGGAAGTTTTTCTACGTGAACGTAGTTTAAAAAATCTGCTAAAACTCTTAGAAGCGGCAGAAAGCTACCGTTTGGCTCATCCAAAAAAGGGTGTATTTTCCACGTGGGAACAAGTTTGAGATTGGCATGTCTATTTAAAATTTGGAAAAAAATGTAAAACACAGCGGGTTACCAGACAGGTTTTCCCCGTTCCCAAACTTCCCATTCCCAATAACCCACAGCCCCAGTACCCTCGTGCTCAAAACCAGCAGTTTTCTGATCGGGGTGGACAATTTTTTCAGGTTCAGAAGTCGGGGTTGTCGCAGGGGGAAATGGCCCGGAGTTCGTACTCGCAAGGATTTGTGAGATGTTTTGATGTGGTGGTAGAGGCATTACAGAGAGGAATGTCAACATTTCAGAGAAGGTCACGTTCTCAATCTCCAAAACAGCACAAAGAAGTTGGCAATGTTTTCTTTTGCGTTGCAGGATTCTGTGGGTGCAGAGGTGCTGTGTTCTTCGTTGACTTCAGAGTCTGGTTCCTTACCATTTGTGATGGAAAAAGTGAATGGCTTTTCAGGTGTCAGTTTTTACGTGATTCAGGTTGCAAAAAACTGCAGGAGTTAGGAGGTCACTTGTTCGTCCAGATCAGTATGTGGGAGAGACGCAGAAAGTAGTTCTTTTTGGGGGAAATACTGAAAGTTTTTCCTGTCGCATCTGTGGGGTGGATACAGTGTTTTTTTCAGGTTCTCTGTTATCTGGTGTCCCTAGATGAGCCCATCGCAGATCTCATTTTTTGGGGGAAAGTTTCAGGTGTTACTCCCATTGCAGGTCCCCATCATGATGTAGTCCTCCGGTTGCAGCTGCTGTGGAAACAAGGGTGCAGAAAAAGCAGGAACAGAAGGGGAAAGGCTGGTTAGACTTCCCGTGTCGGATTTGTCTTTGTCAACAGGGAATTGATCAGTTTGCAGGAAAAGATGTTTCATTGGCTAAGTTCCAAAACATGGTTCAGTCTGGCGAGTGTATTCAAACAAAAAAGAGTTCATGTTCGTTTGTGAAGGAAAAAGGTGTTTTGTTTCGTTCATTTTCCAAGGGGATACACATTGTCACAGATTGTGGTTCCAGAGAAGGTTCGACAGAAGGTGCTGTTTACAGCTCATGATGCTTTAAATTGCAGGTCCCTTGTGGTGTCAGGAAACATTGGCTGAGTTCGGAATTTGTTTCTGGTGGCCAGGAGTAGTGAGAGGTGTCAAGACTTATTGCAGGCATGTGAAATTTGTCAAAATGTTTCTCAAAAGGGGCGTTCTCCTGATGTTCCGTTGTCTCAGATGCCAAGGAAACGAAGAACCCTTCTACAGAGTAGCAGTAGACATTGTGGGTCCTTTTTCTCCACCTTCAGAGACAATCACAGGTATTTGTTGACAAGACTGCAAAAGTACAGAAGTACCATGACAAACGTTCTCGTGTTCGTTTGTTTTCAAAGTGTCTGACGAAGTACTTGTATTTCTTCCTCAACTAGAACAAATGTTGATGACATGGAAAGTCCCTACAAGATTGTAGACGTACTTGACTTTGACTATGTCGTTGACATGGGTGGCAAAAGGAAGGGAAATTTTTCATCCAAACATGCTGAAACACTTTCACAGGCGAGAAGGTTTGACTGCTGTTGTGAGTGTGAATGGTTTGGGCACAACCATTTCAGGACATTTTTTACCTCATACGTTTGTTCCTCAAAGATTGAATGTTAAAACTGACAATAGACATGTGTGTGACGGTCACAGAGTGAATGTTCCAGTGAGAGGTTTAGTACTGTTTTGCCTTCAGTTGACACTGATGATGAACATTTTGCGAAGATACCTACTTGGACACTTCTACAGTGAGACGTGCTCTGACGTTCATTACTCTGACAAGTTGTCTGTGACAGAACAGAGAGAAATTTTGACGTATTTAGCAAGTACGAGTCAATTTTTGACAAGTAATCCTGGTTGTTGTTTCTGAATATTGCGCACGACATTAATCTTGTGACGGATAAACAGTTTTCAGGAAACAGTACCCTCTTCCTTTTTTCTCAAAACTATTAAGGAAGAGGTACAGAAAATGTTTTAATTTAGGAGTCATTGAACCGTCCCAGTCTCCTTTTTCCGCTCCTGTTGTGTTGGTTAAAACCAGATGGTTCCACTAGGTTCTGTTTTGATTTCAGAGAACTTTAAAAAAGTTACTCGTACGGATGCTGAACCCATTCCTGATCCAGAGGAGTTGTTTTCAAGGTTGTCTCATGCTCGTTACTTCACCAAGATTGATTTAACGAAAGGTTACTGGCAGATCCATGAAGGAGATGATAGACATAAGACGGCTTTTCAAACACCCCTAGGGTTGTTTCCAGTGGGGGAGAATGCCATTTGGCTTGGTGACAGCTCCAGCGAACCCTTTGCTAGGGTTATGCGTGCTTTAAAGTTAGGCGAGTCAGCATTGAATTTCTTCGACGACATTCTCATTTTCAGTAAGATGTGGTGTGGTCATTTGAAGAGTGTTGAGGAAGTGCTAGAAAAGCTAAAGCAAGCAGGTTTGACAGTCGTCCTTCGAAGCTCTATGCTGGATTTCAAGAATTGAAATTCTTGGGACATACAGTTGGTCATGGTTTCCCTTTCAGCCAGACAAGGAAAAGGTTGAGAAGATCTTCATGTTACTCCCCCCATCTACAAAGAGGCAAGTGCGTGCGTTTAAAGGGGTTGGGTTGGATTTTACAGCGTTTTATCCACAACTTTGCGTCGCTTACTGCTCCTATCAGCGATTGTTGTCGGAAAGGCTACAAAGAAGTTAGAGTGGTCGTCTGCTTGTCAGTCTGCTTTGGAGAAGTTGAAAAAAGAGGTTGTCTTCAAGTCCGATTTTGCTGTTGCCAGATTTGGGGAAACCATTTGTGGGTTTGGTCGGATGCCAGTTCCATCGGGATCGGTGGTGCTTTGTTTCAGGAGCATGATGAGTTCTTCATCCAGTCGCTTTCGTGAGTCGAAACTTCTTTCCCAGAGAAACTCGTACAGTAAATATCGAGAGAGAATGCCCTTTGGGATTGTGTGGGTGATTACGAAGCTAGGTAGATATCTCTGGGAAGGACATTTGTTCTCCAGACAGATCATCGCCCTTTGACTTAAACCCCATCTTGTGTTTTCAAAAATGCAAAGGGTTTGAGGTGGTCCCTGTCATTGCAGGAGTACAGGTTCAACTGTTACTCCCATCTCAGGTTTCTGCAAATCTGTTTGGGAGATTTTCTCAGCCGTTGAGAAAAATGAAATGCTGATGTTTTGGTTTTTTTTTTTTTTTTGTGATCATGTTTGCAATATGGGCCTGTTTGTATGCTATTATATACTGTTTACATGATGATTATTGTTGCGTGTTCGGGTCCCCGTCAAGTTTCTTGGATACTCTCAAATGTCAATTTCTGCTATTTTGTTTGTATTGATGTTCATCCATGGATGAGAATTTGAAGGTGATGTTTGAATAATCATGTTTCTATGATAAATTTCGGGTAGTGAATTAAAGATAGAATTTGTCTTGGAGATATTGTCATTTTGAGAAAGTGTACCTCTGGTTATCCTTATAGTTAAAGATCGCTGGTGCGCTTCTTTTTTGTAAGGGGGGGGGGGGGTACTGTAAAGAAAATGTTTTTAAAATTTTTTATAGGTTTTCATTTAATTGTGTTTAGTATAGAAATAGAGGGGCATTTTTTTTTGCAGTGTATAAGTGCACCCAAACTGGTATAAAAGTTTGATATGCTGATGCAGACATGTGTGTAGCCCGTGCACAGGTTTTAGAGGGAGATGCATGGATTCTCGGTGCAGTTTTTATAACGGGTGAGCTTTAAGTTTGATGTGTGGCCGGTCGATGTTTAGCTGTTTGCTGTGACAGACCGAGAGAGGAGCGTGCGCTGTCTGCTGTGACAGACCCGGGGAGCGTAAGACGCTAGTAAGTCCTGGGAGAGAGAGGCCCGGGTAAGTTGAAGACTTAGTGTTGTTAAGTTATAATATTTTATTTTCTTTACAGCTTGGTTTTGTTTATGGTTTAAAGAATAGTATTTACGATGAATATGTTTGACAAGTAAATGAAAATTATTCTTTCCATTGTGTTTAAGATTCGAGATGGTTCGAGGGCCGTGTGAGGAGACAAGCTGTTGTTTATTAATAAATTGTCTTGTTTGTTGAATGAATTGGAAATAAATTATTTATTTCTATTTACTCAGAAATTGCCGAGGTGGAGACGGAAGAAATGGTGGTTGGTTTTTCAGGTGGAGACGAAAGCTGATAAATTTATTATTGAAGTGTTAGGAATGGGATAGTAATGGTGGTTTTCCCCGACTTTGTTTGTAGAGGTGGCATCTCCGCTACGGGAGTGAGAAGCTGGAGGAGCTCCCTGCCGAACGTTTGAGGCTGCACCGGGTGTGAAGATGTACAAATGGCATGCTCCGCTACGGGAGTGAGAAGCTGGAGGAGCTCCCTGCCCTAGGCGTTTGAGGCTGCAACCGGGCGTGAAGCTTACAGAAGGGAAAGGGTTCCGGCTACGTTTGGCTAGTCGTGGAGCCAGACCAGGTTGGGTCGGTGACGTCGTCCCTGGTGAACTTCAGGGAGAGAGGCGACGAGGAAGGACTTTGGAGAATCTTTCAGTGGTGCTAAGCTAAGTGAAAAACCTTTTAAAACTTTCCCCATTTCTTTCTGCTCTACACCTCGGAGTTCTGAGTGTAGACATTTTCTAATAATTTAATAAAGAAGGGGTGGTATTTTTACAAAGTCTAAGTGTTATATCCCTGGGTAAGAACGCGTATGAGTAAGATTGTGTGTGATGTGAGATATTTATTTCTGTCTCGTCTGTGATTGACAGAAGAACACACCACTATCAGATAAGAACGTGGAGGAAAGGACTGGTGGGTGTGAGGGCATCACTACCGGTCAGAGGGAAGGGAGCGAGAGGAGCTGGGGTTGAAACGGGGAGGGGTGGGGGAGGGGGGGGCGTTGCAAAAAGACGTAAACTGATAAACCTAAGTAGGTGAGATGAGACAGAAAGACAGAGAAGAGAAGTGGTGGATGGCGATGGCTGTCAACCATCTTGCACACACACACACACCACACACACACACACACACCACACACACACACACACACACACACACCACACACACATACATTCACACACACACACACACACACACACACACACCACACACACACACATACACAACACATACACACACACATGCATGCATGCACAGACACGAATGCGTATATATAGATAATTAGTTAGACAGTCAGACAGATAGATAGATAGTAGGAAGGTAGAAAGACAGATAGATAGGTAGACAGACAGTGTATTGGTAGACCGATTTGGGCATATCAGAAATACCCAAGAGCAAATGTCGCGTTTCTTTCTATGACAAGAGAAAAGTGTCATGAACTTGTTTGTCTAGGTACAAAAGGAATGAGGAGCAGATAAGAAGATATAATAATGCTAAGGAGAGTAGTCACTGTGGGGCAGTGGTGAGGTATGCAAATTTTGATGGACCTTATGGGTTCAGTTGTCCTTAATGGATTCTTTGTCACTAAATATTATTTTTATTCACAAACCATACAAGATTGTAACAATTATTAAGATCTGACATGACTGAAATATCAAAATGAGAACTTAGCTTTCCATGATTAATAAACTGTTTGCACAAACCAAGGGCATTTTTTTATATTTGAGACAGAGAGGGAGAGAGAGAGAGAGAGAGAGAGAGAGAGAGAGACTGACTGACTGACTGACTGACTGACTGACTGACTGACTGACTGACTGACAGACAGATAGACAGAGAGAAGACTGCTGGAGACAATCCATTATCACAGAAGAAAAATGAGAAACGACCTGCAATGAATACAACAATCAATAAATGAGTTTCGGCTTGCACAGTAGTAGGACGAATTACATTTCGTTTCAAGGGGCAACGCACATGAATATATGCACACAAGGATATGTAGGTGTTCCAAATTCAAACTGCTTTGTTAAAATCCATTTGTATGCTCACAATATAAGTTTCTATTTCGTAAAACTCTGAAATGGCAGTGATTTTCTCAATTTACAATGAATAAAAAAAATGAACGTGTTAACAGGTTATTGAATTTGATTGTCGGTTATTGATTTGATTGTCAGATATTTTTCAGATACTCTAACGTTATAAAATGTTGACTGAACCAAGAAACACCAATCTAAACACTCCCTTATTTTGTTCGAAGCTGTTTAAAAACATCCAGCCTTAATGATTGGAAATATTGACAATCAGAAATAAAAATTTCAGCATTGAAATTGAACATTTTTCAGTCATCTCTTCATTCATACGCATAAACGTTTACTTAGTTCCTATAATTCTGCCAGTGATGTGGGTGTCAATCCATTTCAGTTTCCTATAACTGATTTACTTTATCTTTCTACTCCCACTCAACCACTCCATCCAGGAAACCCAGTTTCCTTGCTGTTGATGTCACAGCTGTTCCAGGCCATGGTTTATGGCCTCCTACCGCAAAGGGCATTGTTGTTGGAGCTTCCGGTAGTGTATTGTTTTCTCTGGCAGTGCTAACTGCGTATGTGTTCTCTTTAAACACTTGATTGTGTCTCCATATGCAGCTTCCCTGGGTTAGTGCTGCTTTTCTTGAACTCAGGGCATGTTCCAGCGTTTGTCTACCCTGAAAGAAAGGGAACATAGGATCATCACATCCCCCCACTCTCACCCCATTTTTTCACCAGGTTCTATCCGAGGGCAGAAGGCCATGTATAGGTCTGAGGATGAAGCTGATC
>CM031619.1:42181856-42204407 GCA_018398815.1 Conus ventricosus
CAGCTCTTCAGTCGGCACTACCCAGGTAGGCAGCCCGTTGTGTAAACGAGTGTGGATTGTAAAGCGCTTAGAGCTTGGCCTCTAGCGAGAATAGGCGCTATATAAGTATTCATTATTATTATTATTATAAGACACTTTTCACAGCTCCTGTTTGTCTTAAAAGTTCTATACAAAGAAAATCGATCACTGTCACGGAGGGTCACTGCCGGCTTTTGAAAGGTAAACAGTTGGCGACAGGAGCTCCGATATTTTAGTTCAATTTTGTGATCTGCATTTGTTCTGTGGTGGTGTGGCTTGTGTAGCAACAACATGCCAGCAACACCGTCAAGTTTTCGGACAGCGTGTGGGAGGTTTGCTCTCTCTCGCTCTCTCTCTCTCTCTCTCTCTCTCTCTCTCTCTCTCTCTCTCTCTCTCTCTCTCTCTCTCTCTCTCTCGTTGTGGGTACATACTCATTATCAAGCACCACTGTCAGTGTCAACCTCGGTGTAATGTCAGTGGAGGAAGGACTAGCGCACAGCCCAAACACATCACAGCTTGCTTACGATCTCATTCATATATCATGCATTCGTCACATCAAACCACTAGTAAAGTCTATAACTTTACTACACATGTTCATAGAACGAAACATCAATGCATCTGGAATCAAATGAAATAAAACATTCTCTCTTTCCTGAACTTCACAAAATCATTTATCTAAAACATCATTAACTAACCCGGGTATATAAACAGATTTCTACTTTACCTGGCCAGGTGATCTTAACTATTCACGAATCACTGTCTTTTCTTTTCTTTTCTTTTTCTTTTCACTGTCACTTTCACAACACGACACAACTGCCGGCACTGGTGTTGGTCTGATGGCGCCTGGTCAGGTGAGACTGTTGGCGTTGGTCTGTGGTTCTGCTTGGCGAAGTGACGCTGCCAGGTATGAGGTCGAACCCCGGTTAGGATAGAACAGTGACTATCAACATCGATCTGTTCTCCTTTCTTTCTTCCTGCATTAACGCATTGCACTCTCTCTCTCTCTCTCTCTTCTAGTCTGCTCTTATCAAATGGACATGGTTGCTTTTCTTTTCTTTTTTCTTTTCTTTCTTTTCTTCTTCATAAATTAGCAACTCTCTCTCTCTCTCCACATCTCTCCTCAGTCCTTCCTCTGCAGACTATCTCATGCTAATCTCTCAACTTGGTTCTCTTCTCTCCTCCCCTCATCTCTCTGCTTTTCTCTCAAGCAGAGCTCCACTCAGAACCTCTCTCTCCCTCTCTCCCTCTCGTTCTTCCTCTCGTTCTCCAGTTCTCTCACCCTCACATTCTTCTTATTCGTTCCGATCTGTCCAAAACGGGCGAGTACCATTGGTCAGTATTTTTACCCTGACACCCCGAAGTTGTCTCCCTCTAATTCCATTGGATATTCACATCACGACAGTCCCGTCTACACGCCTTACTCTCTGTGGTGGTCAATTGGTCATTTAATTGATTAGCTAGATTTCACCCCCACCACACACTACCTTCCCCCCTCTTCTTTCCGGCGACGTCGTAAATTGGCTAGATGAGTCTGAGTAGGCGCCAAGACGTCTGAGTAACAATGACGTTGGTTCCACAAATTGGCCGGATGAGTTTGAGCAAGGCGCTACGACTCGTCTCGCTAGACATCGAGGCGTCGGTCAAAGCCGCTTAGGCGTCTGGCGGGACAGAACGTCTCTGTGGAGCCTCTCCCCTCTGCTTAATTGGCCGGACCCGACCTATGGCCCCGTCTTTCTGGCGCCTAGAATGTTTGAGTTTGGACTTATGTCCAGTTGGAGTGGCCGACGACTGACCACACTTCGGTTGTGCTGAATTTTGACCGTGACAATTTCCCCTTGCAAAAGACTATGCACCGCATTGTCTCAAAACAACGGTACAAAAAAGACAACAACCGAATTTGCTGACACACAGCTACACGCGCAAAGTTAAAAAAAAATACTTTACAACAACGGTTTATAAGTTATAAAAATTATCATTAGTGAATACCACTCCAATGAGTTATCATTGACGTGCGCTCTTGCGTTATTTCAACTCATTTTATAACGACCTCTGTGCGCACCTATGCAATCCCCCTACCTGCGGATTTGCCATATCTTCTCTTCACAATTCTTATGAAAAGCACAATATAATATGATCACGATCCATGACACTTCACTGAGGAATCTCCATCCTCACTTATTGCAAATAATGCATCACTACACAAGCGACTGTATGCTCCAAGCATAACTACATCCACATGAACAAGTCTCACAAAGAAAATATGAACAAGTCTCACACAAAAATAATATGAACCATAGCCAACTGGGAATGGACCCATATCCAATCAACATAACTGTCATCAACACATATTATCAACAAAGCACCCCGGATATGACTGACTTCCTCTGAGTTGCAGCTTGCTAGACTACACGGCTTAAATAGTCAGCTCCGACATTCTGTCGACCTGGGATGTACTGCACTCGATACCTGTAGGGCTGCAGTGCCATTGCCCAACGCAGAACTCTGCTGTTTTTCAACTGCGCCTCCTGCAGGAATTTGAGTGGTTGATGATCCGTCTCGATCACGAACTCTTTCCCATACAAGTATTTGTGGAATTTCTGCACGGCCCACACAACAGCTAAACACTCCTTCTCTACTGTTGCGTACCCTTCTTCACACTTTGTCAACTTCCTGCTAGCATATCTCACAGGAAACTCGACTCCTTCATGCTCCTGTAACAATACTGCACCTATCCCACCGCCTGATGCATCTGTCCGCAACAAAAATGGTTTGGACATATCTGGTAGCTTCAAGATGGGACGGGAACCTAGTCTTTCCAACACCGTCTGCAGTGCTTGCTCTGCAGCGTCTGACCACTCGACCACTGCCGGTTTCCCTGCCTTGACCAAATCACTGAGAGGACTCGTGATTGCAGCAAAATTTGGGACAAACTCCCTATAGAACCCAATAAAACCTAGCAGACTCCTGACTTCTGTTTTGGTCTTTGGTCTCTCTGAATTCATCATCTTCTCCACCTTTCCTCTTTCCGGCTGCTTTGTGCCGCCTCGACAACAAAACCTAGGAACTCCTACTGTCTAGCCCTTCATACAGTGACACATCCCTGTATGACTCTTCTGGAAACTTAGGCAACAAAATCTCCCCTTCTTCTGCTGGGTCTCTTTCACCTCATCAATGATTGCTGCTGCGCCTATGTGCTGAGTCTCACGCTGAATATATTTGCGGAGAAAATTCGCATGGAAAAGTTCTGGTTTCCCATTCACATCAATTCGGTAATCCCGACCGACCTTTTCAGTGACGGTGAATGGTCCTTTCCAATGCATCAGCAGCTTGTTGTGACCCGTGGGAAGCAGTACCAGGACTTGATCTCCCACCTTGCGGGATTGCTTCCTCACCTTCCTGTCATATTGCTTCTTCTGACCGACCCTAGCCTCCTGCAAACTTTCCCTCGCAACCTTACGTGTCTCATACCTGTGCCCACCTTTGGAACAGGGCGAGATCGGGCCAATCAGATCAACAGCCACCCTCCTGAATGGTGTGTCAGTTAAAGGGGGATGTTTTAAGAGGTGCCTTCCTCTTCACCCCTCTTGTGGCTGATCTTTGACACACATCACATGACATGCAGAACCGCTTTATGTCTGCCATTGCCCCTGGCCAATGAAAATCATCAAAGATTCGGTCAGCTGTTTTGCTGGTGCCGAGATGACTCGCCATGAGCGACTCGTGACCCACTGACATGACAGTGTCACGATAACCTGCTGGTACCTCTAACTGAGTGGTCACCTTACCTGTCTTCCCCTTGGTGAACACTCGGTACAACAGCCCGCCTTTCACAAGAAATTCTGTCTCACCTCCTCTAACCTCCTGTTTCTCTCCACCTCTTGCCAACTCCAAGACTTCACGAGCGAAGGGTCTTGTTCCTGTGCTGCCCTAAACTCATCAGGCGACACGTCTATGCCCGACTTCCTTCCTGGAACAACTAACGGTTTAACAGCCTTTTCCTCCTTCTTGCTCCGTGTCTGAACTGCTGCCCCTGTAGCAGTCAACAACTCAGGATCCCCTGGATCCCTTGCCCCTGGAATATTTCCAATGATCAAATCGTGAAGGGGTTTCTCCATCACCAACGCAGACAACTCGCCTGAGAAGTAAGGGGTACGTACTTCTATCTTAGCAACTGGAAACTCCCTCACAGTGCCATCGATTAGAGTACAGGTCTGGATTTGCCCTGTCAAATCCCCTTTATCGACCAGCGTTGTTCGTACTACCCCGCATGAACAACCAGTGTCTCGTAACACTTTCACCCTCTGCTGGCCAATCCACCCTTCTTCCACTGGTAACGAACCACTCAGCCTAGTGCCCTCCATCCCTGACACTGACTGCTGTCCAGTGCTAGCCATAGGCTGCACTCCACCCTCTTCCGACTGAATCCCTTTTGGTTCCACTGCAGGTCGTTTCCCTTGACGACCCTTATCCACTTCTTGCAAGGCTGCTGCCTTCTGGAACCTCATGCGACAGTCCCTCGCCACATGTCCCTTCTTGTGACAAATGAAACACCTAATTTCCCTTTGCCCTTCCTTCTGCCCACCACTGGGTTTGCAGACTTTGCAGAAAACTCCCCTGGTCTCCTTGCACTCTTCTCACCTGTGCCTAGCACCTGTTTCTCCTGCACCTTAGTGCCTAAACGTGCCTCTCTATACACCTCTGCGAACTTCAACAACTCCCTGCTGTCTCTGGCTGTCTCTCTTTCAAATGTATGGTTAACTCAGGGCCGCAACCTGACAAAATCTGTTCCTTCATAACTAGCTCTTTCAACTCAGCGAACTCCTTCTTCGTACCACTCAACTCTAACCACTTCTCAAAATAGTGATCTAAACGTGCACCAAACTGAGTGTACGTCTCACCTGCTTGTAATTTAGCTGAACGAAATTTCTTCCTGAACCCCTCCTCTGTGAGGTCAAATCCTTTCATCAATGATTCCTTCACAGCACCAAAATCAGACTGGGTGTCTGCTGGCAATGCAGTGAAAATCTGTAATGCCTTACCCGTCAGTAACGCTGACAAAATGACTGCCCACTCTTCTGAAGGCCAACCCTGACTGGTCGCAAACGTTTCGAAACGACTGATGTATGCATCAATCGAATCGGTTCCTTCAGAGAATTTTGGCAACTTGGGTCGGGGAGCGTAACTGCGCACAGAGTCACTGGAAACTGAACTCCCATCCTCGGTGGTCTCCCTTTGTATTCTTACTTTCTCTAACTCTAATTGAACCTTTAATCTTTCTGTTTCCTGCGTTTCCCTAGCTTTAATCCTTTCCGTTTCCTGCGTTTCTTTATCATTGTTAGCCTGAATCCTTAATTTTTCTATTTCTTGCGCTTCTGCTGCGACACGGCGTCTTTCCGCGCGTTCATCCCTTTCCATCTTTTGTTGGTTTTCAACAAATGCACGCAACTCATCTCCTGAGTAACCTAAATCACGAGCGACGCTCACAAGTTGTTCAATAGGGTGTGTTCTTTCTTCCGCCATTATATCTCTTTCTCTTTTTTTTTTTTTTTTTTTTTTGAACAAGATTTTATTACTACGACAGCCAAACTGGTGGTTACCGACACGAGTGACGTAATAGCACAATCCTATGAATGATAATATTAGCTTGGGACAACGTAGTTAGTTTTTATAAGACGCCCAGCGCCTGACCCAACTATGAGAGCGAATTATAGGCAATCTGTGCGAAATGAGTACTCTGGGGCTGAAATGCCAAGCCTAGTTTAACTATCTTGGAAGCAATGCCAAGCCTAGTATTTAACTATCTTGGGAACATACAGTAAGACAACCCCTTGTCTTAGGATTACAATACTTGAATCCCACCCAGCTTCCTCTCTGAGAAGTTGAACAATTATAATAAATGGGCCAGAATATCCTGGCAGGCTCGCCAATAAATTGTCAACCTCGGTGTAATGTCAGTGGAGGAAGGACTAGCGCACAGCCCAACACACTCACAGCTTGCTTACGATCTCATTCATATATCATGCATTCGTCACATCAAACCACTAGTAAAGTCTATAACTTTACTACACATGTTCATAGAACGAAACATCAATGCATCTGGAATCAAATGAAATAAAACATTCTCTCTTTCCTGAACTTCACAAAATCATTTATCTAAAACATCATTAACTAACCCGGGTATAAACAGATTTCTACTTTACCTGGCCAGGTGATCTTAACTATTCACGAATCACTGTCTTTTCTTTTCTTTTCTTTTTCTTTTCACTGTCACTTTCACAACACGACACAACTGCCGGCACTGGTGTTGGTCTGATGGCGCCTGGTCAGGTGAGACTGTTGGCGTTGGTCTGTGGTTCTGCTTGGCGAAGTGACGCTGCCAGGTATGAGGTCGAACCCCCGGTTAGGATAGAACAGTGACTATCAACATCGATCTGTTCTCCTTTCTTTCTTCCTGCATTAACGCATTGCACTCTCTCTCTCTCTCTCTCTTCTAGTCTGCTCTTATCAAATGGACATGGTTGCTTTTCTTTTCTTTTTTCTTTTCTTTCTTTTCTTCTTCATAAATTAGCAACTCTCTCTCTCTCTCCACATCTCTCCTCAGTCCTTCCTCTGCAGACTATCTCATGCTAATCTCTCAACTTGGTTCTCTTCTCTCCTCCCCTCATCTCTCTGCTTTTCTCTCAAGCAGAGCTCCACTCAGAACCTCTCTCTCCCTCTCTCCCTCTCGTTCTTCCTCTCGTTCTCCAGTTCTCTCACCCTCACATTCTTCTTATTCGTTCCGATCTGTCCAAAACGGGCGAGTACCATTGGTCAGTATTTTTACCCCTGACACCCCGAAGTTGTCTCCCTCTAATTCCATTGGATATTCACATCACGACAGTCCCGTCTACACGCCTTACTCTCTGTGGTGGTCAATTGGTCATTTAATTGATTAGCTAGATTTCACCCCCACCACACACTACCTTCCCCCCCCTCTTCTTTCCGGCGACGTCGTAAATTGGCTAGATGAGTCTGAGTAGGCGCCAAGACGTCTGAGTAACAATGACGTTGGTTCCACAAATTGGCCGGATGAGTTTGAGCAAGGCGCTACGACTCGTCTCGCTAGACATCGAGGCGTCGGTCAAAGCCGCTTAGGCGTCTGGCGGGACAGAACGTCTCTGTGGAGCCTCTCCCCTCTGCTTAATTGGCCGGACCCGACCTATGGCCCCGTCTTTCTGGCGCCTAGAATGTTTGAGTTTGGACTTATGTCCAGTTGGAGTGGCCGACGACTGACCACACTTCGGTTGTGCTGAATTTTGACCGTGACAGTCAGAACGCAGTCCAAATTTTGAAACAATTGCCATTATATTTCATCATCTCAAAAGAGGTGACAGTGTTTACTTTTGAGCATACATAAGAAAAGAAAAACAAATCGGATTTCTTGGAGGATGGAGAGCCTTTCATGACTGTTAAAATGTAGAATGACTTTTGCCGTGCGTGTACGTAGTTTCGCTCCGTCATTTAATCATGTAGTAACACCGATGTCCTTCACTCTGCCTTTATGGTATGTTTATGTTTTCGCAGTTAAGTATCCTTTCATGAGCTGTATCCAAGAGCATGGTGTGATTACTTTTTATACGCTTGGAAAATCTGGCCCCAACTGAGTTAAATCTACAGAGCACTATCATGAACTTCGCGCAGAAAAAAGTATATCTAGGTAAGGTCCATTGACATAGATATTTCCGCCTGTAAGTGAACGCGTTGAAGTGTTCTCACTTGGGATCTAATTACACACAAATGAGTTGTCTAAGAAAGACTTCGGAAAATCGTGCACACTGTGAAATAACGAAGCCTCTCCTTGTAAAGAATAGAGCTTTAGTTGAGGTAGTTGCATTGACTACAACAATCTTGTCAACGCTTGTCTTCGTCTTGTAATTTGTTTCTCCATGTTAACTACTGGAGCTACTTAAAATTAGACATTTACAGCAATCAAAGCATTCCAACAGTGACAAAAGAGCCAGTCATGGGCTTTGGAAGGGGGTGCGCCAAATTCTTAAAAGACGCAAAAGGGAGGAAGGTTTCTAAGCAGATGTGAGAAGAAAACCTGCAGACAATACACCAGTGTGGCCACCATGGCAGATGTCCAATGTCTGTAGTTCATGCTGATCATGGAGGTCCTCTGGTCTCTCTTGACATCGATATCAGCACGAGCAAGGTTGACTCGGTGAAGGCCAAGATTAATGAATACACAAGGAAATGGCTAGGCGCCCCACATTGTCTCACTGATATCGTGCTCTCCTGCCGCCAACCAAAAGGGAAACAATCCCATGCAATCCATCCTCGAGGGGTTGTGAAAGCCAGGTTATTCACCATGCATGACGACTCTGCAGATAAAGTTGTGAGATCAGTCTAACCTGAGATAAAGATTGGTAGAAAATAGAAAGCTCAGGAGGCAGCGGGCAAGGCCAAGGAAAGCCTCAAGATCAGGCCACTAACAGGACAATATGAACCAGCATGTAGGGACTGGAATCAATACAAATCAAGATCAGAGCAATAACAGGGCAATATGAACCAGCATGTAGGGACTGGAATCAATACAAATCAAGATCAGAGCAATAACAGGGCAATATGAACCAGCATGTAGGGACTGGAATCAATAGAAATCAAGATCAGAGCAATAACAGGGCAATATGAACGTTATAGTCAAACGCTGGAACATGCCCGGAGTTCAAGAAAAGCAGCACTAACCCCAGGGAAACTGCATATGGGACACAATCAAGTGTTTAAAGAGAACACATACGCAGTTAGTACTGCCAGAGAAAATAGTACACTACCGAAGTTCCAACAACAATGCACCTTGCGGTAGGAGGCCATAAACCATGGTCTGAAACAGCTGTGACATCAACAGCACAGAAACAGGGTTTCCTGGATGGAGTGGTTGAGTGGGAGTAAAAAGATAAAGTAAATCAGTTATAGGAAACTGAAATGGATTGACACCCGCATCACTGGCAGAATTATAGGAACTAAATAGATGCAAATGTTTATGAATCGAGACATGACTGATAATTTTTCACTTTTAATAGACATTCATTTTTTTAATTGCCAATACTTTCAAATCATTTTGGGATGGATTTTCACACAGCTTCAAACAAACACGGGGATGTTTAAGCTGGTGTTTTGCAGTTCAGTCAACATTTCATAAAATTAGAATGTTTGAAATAAATGACAATTAAAATTTTCAACCTGTCAGTGCAGTCATTTATTAACCGTTGCAAGTTGAGAAAATCACTGCCAGTATTCAGAGTTTTACGAAATCAAAAATTATATTGCGAGCATTCAAATGAACCTTGACCAAGCAGCTGAGGATACGAACATGTACTTATCTGTGTGTATATAGATTCATACGCGTTGTCGTTTAGTAGAGAAACGTAATTTGTCCTTATTACCATGCAAGCCAAACTCAGTTATTGATTCTTGCATTCATTGGAGATACGTTTTGAGAATTTCCGTATCTCATTTTTCTTCTGTGATGATGAATTGTCTTCAGCAATCTCTGTCTCTCTCTTTCTATCTCTCTCTCTCTCTCTGTCTCTCCCTCCCTCTCTCTCTCTCTCTCTCTCTCTCTCTCACATATAAAAAATCCCCCTGGTTCTGCATAAAGTTTATTGATCATGGAAAGTTCTCTTTTTGATAGGTCGGTCATGTCAGATTGTAATATATCTTTGCTATTTTGTATAGCATAAAGTTTATTGATCATGGAAAGTTCTCTTTTTGATAGGTCGGTCATGTCAGATTGTAATATATCTTTGCTATTTTGTATGTTTTGTAAATAGAAATAAACACTCAGTGACTAAGAATGCATAACATCTCATTAAAATCCACACCATTAACCGCTGCCCCACAGTAACTGCTCCCTCAGCATACTTTTGTCTTCTAGTTTGTCTTCGTTTCTTTTGTACTTTGACAAACTTCTGCTTCTCAATATCAGTGCATTTTTTCTCTTGTCATAGAAAGAAACGCGATATTTACACGTAGGTATTTTCTAGTACACCCAAATGTATGTATGTATGTATGTATGTATGTATGTGTGTGTGTATGTATGTATGTATGTATGTATGTATGTATGTATGTATGTATGTATGTATGTATCTGTCTGCCCGTCTACCTTCCTACATATCTGTCTGTCTTACTGTCTAACTAATTATGTATCTGCACGCATACGTGTCTGTATATGCATGCGTGCGTGCGTGCGTGCGTGCGTGCGTGCGTGTGTGTGTGTGTGTGTGTGTGTGTGTGTGTGTGTGTGTGTGTGTGTGTGTGTGTGTGTGTGTGTGTGTGTGTGCGCGCGTGCGTGCAAGACGGTGTGTATGAGAGTGTGTGTGTGTGTGTGTGTGTATGTGTGTGTGTGTGTGTGTGTGTGTGTGTGTGTGTGTGTGTGTGTGTGTGTGTGTGTGTGTGTGTGTGTGTGTGTGTGTGTGTGTGAACAATGAAAATGGATAAAAATCCAAGCAAACAAGTTTAAAACATCTCTCACTTTTGCTTTCATACTTTCGTCAGGGAGTACAGACTGTAAAGGTAATAATTTTTCTCTTCCTTGGCTCTCAGAGGCAGCCATCAATTACAGATTTTATCTTGGTTAGAGAGAAAGAGAAGACAGAAATTAGAATATGAAAAGAATGTGACATTAGAGTAAATGGCGACGAATTTCACTTTATTCTGCAATGTCCTAAAATTATAACCTCTCGAAATGCATTGATAACCTAAAAATACCATTGTTAACGCTAATTTCGTTTTCTCCGTCTGTTTAAAATGTGCATCGTACAATAAGCAAATTCATAAACCGTGTAAAGGGTGTATAAACGGTTACTTTGAAAACGCTTGGAGTGCTTATTTTAGCTTTGTGTAATACTACAACTGTTTATATCGAGAACTTGTGTACCTGGTGATTGTTTATTTCGTTATGAATATTCCAATTAACCTGTTTTGTTATTCATCATTTACTTTGTTTCTATTGCGGGTGCAAAACTTAAGTTTCTATTCACGCCCCAAAATGGGCAAAGGGATAAAACTTCTAGAATCATGAATCTTCATCTGGCTTATGTCTTCTGACTGACGTGACTTGCAGTTTAAACTTACGAGTTATTTTCTTTTTCTTTTTAAGTGTTATATCTTTACTCCAGGTTCGCTTCATAAGAATGAATTTGAGTGATGGAAGGAGTGTATTTCGTTTACCCAGGTGTACATGCTGAAGTTTTGCACCCGCAAAAGACACCATTTGTTTGACGTTTGCACGAAAAGAAATCAAATGATGTGGAGGAAAGAAACTGCCGGGGTGCATATTCGGCGTGAGGCCGTTAATGTTTATGCATGTTGCAACAATTCTGAGAGGCCTTTACCTCGATCATTCTTAGGCTGTGGATCAAACCACAGGCATACAAGCCTCGAACTGCGGGCAGTACATGGCATTGGCCATTTTGTTGAAGTGCGACGAGCCAAAGGCCTGGACTCCGTGAAAATAAGACTGAGCCCATTCAGTGCAGGTACTATGACGTCGATGAGGCTGACGTGGGTCACGGTCCGACAAGGAATTCGGGAGCATGAGTTTCTCCAGTAGCCGAAGTTGTCTGAGAGGGGTGGTGATGGACATGCTGGAAGCTTCTCTTCGTTTCCGTTTCTCTAGGCAGAGGCCTTCATCATCAGTACCATGGGCACACAGAGCAATCATGTCTTTGCGAAAAGCGTTGTCACAGTCGTCCCGCGTAAAGCTGAAATGCGCTCCCTGTTCAGAAGAGAGAGAGAGAGAGAGAGAGAGAGAGAGAGAGAGAGAGAGAGAGAGAGAGAGAGAGAGAAACAGAGACAGAGACAGAGAGAGATTGAGAAACAGACAGACAGAGACAGAAAGAGAGAGAGAGAGTGACAGAGACAGAGAGAAGGACAGAGACAGAGACACAGAGGGGTTAAAAAACCAGGAGCACACTGACTGCATGTATGCCTACTTGCCCGTCTCTCTGCTCTCTTTTTTCCTCAGCCCATCTCTCTCTCTCTCCCTCTCTCTCTCTCTCTCTCTCTCTCTCTCTCTCTCTCTCTCTCTCTCTCTCTCTCTCTCTCTCTCTGTATGTGTGTGTGTGTGTGTGTGTGTGTGTGTGTGTGTGTGTGTGTGTGTGTGTGTGTGTGTGTGTGTGTGTGTGATAGCTTTTCAATGTCTGTTTCGCTGGGTCTCCTCGTACATATCTGTATGTCTGTCTGTTTATCTCTCACTCTGTCTGTCTGTTTCACCATCTATCTGTCTGTCTGTCTGTCTGTCTGTCTGCCTCTCTCTCTCTCTCTCTCTCTCTCTCTCTCTCTCTCTCTCTGAAGCCCGAGCTGCACGTCCTAATATTTTTTGAATGAGTCACAGAAGTTTAAGATACACACGGGATGTTCCATCCTCGTTCGCTCGTTCCTAAGGCCATTCTTGTTTTTTTTTTTTTTTTTTCGTTTTTAATTCTTTTCGTTTTTGCTTTTAAGGAAGGCTTTTAGGAAACGTTTTCCCTTTAGGGGGAGGGGAGGAGCCTATTGGAGAACGTTCGGGCCCAGATGTGAGGACTTAAGATTTGAAGGAAAACTTAACTAGCAAATGTATTCATCCTGGACGCACGTACTCCCCCCCCTCTCTCTCTCCTCTCTCTCTCTCTCTCTCTCTCTCTCTCTCTCTCTCTAGCTCTCTCTCTCTCTCTCTCTCTCTCTCTCTCTCTCTCATTCTCGATGAATATGCTTCATCGCAAAAAGAGTATGTCACGCTGAGGAAAATAAAAGAACTGGAGTTTTCAGAAAATAGATTAAAGAAACTTAAAACTTCAGTTAATGATTCTAAAATGTTCTGGTCATTGATAAGATCTGCAAATAAAAAGAGCTTTGTTTATAACGAAATCTCAGTTCAACAGGGGCATGATCATTTTAGGTATGTTTTCCATAATTTTGATAACAATATTACGGAGGAAGAGACTAATTTGGTAGAAGAAGAGAATGAAAATGAGCCATTATTAAACAATCCTATATCTATGGAAGAAGTCGTTGCTGGTATTAAACCTTTAAAATCAGGAAAGAGCGCAGGACCTGACAGAATTGTAGCAGAAATGTTGAAGCATGCAAATTCAACTTCAATCGTTTTCCTTGTCCATTTATTTCGACAACTTTTTTTGAAAATGGCACCTTTCCATTAGAATGGGCAAAGTCTATTATTATACCTATTTATAAAAAAGGAGATGTGAACAATCCCGACAACTATCGTGGAATAGCACTTACCAGCATTTTAAGTTAAAGTCTATACTTACATACGACATAAAAGGTTGACAGACGGGGCTGAAAGTGAAGAGAAAATAATGGAGGAACAAGCAGGTTTTAGAGCCAATTACAGCACCATAGATCATATATTTACGCTATATTCACTGGTACATAAATATCTTCTCTGTAATACAAAAACTCTACGTTGCATTTGTAGATTTTAAGAGGCTTTTGATTCTGTAAATCGCATTGCTGTGTGGAATGTACTTCGTAAAAGTGGTGTAAAAGGAGAAATTGTACATGGCCATTAGAGGTGTTTACAACTCGGTGCTTGCATGTGTGCGTGTGAAGCGTGAGTACTCAGATTACTCAGTTGTCCAAATGGAGTCAAACAAGGATGCGTGTTGAGTCCACAGTTGTTTTCTTTGTTTATAAACGAGCTGGCTATGGAACTGTCTTGTAAAGGAAAACACGGTATACAGATGATATCTGGAGCAGTTGAGCTATTTTTATTGCTGTTTGCTGACGATGTTATTCTTTTGTCTGGAACAGTCGTAGGGTTTGCAAATCAATTAATGTTTTGAAAGAAGAAGCAGATCGCCTAAGTTTAACAGTTAACTTGGATAAGACAAAGATCGTGGTCTTCAGAATGGGTGGTCATTTATCAATGCACGAAAAATGGTTTTATGGAAATACAAATGTTGAAGTAGTCAATTTATATAAATATTTGGGAATGCTACTTTCAACAAAATTAACTTTTCAATATGCATGGGGAAAAATCTTCTAGAAAGGTAAAAAAGGTGTCATAGAAATTCTGAAATATTTGAGAAAGCTGAATTGTATTGTGATATATTCTGGAAAATGTTTGATGCACAGATAAAACCTCTACTTACTTATGCAGCTGAAATTGGGGGCTTACGTGAGATTCCACAAGTGGAAAAAGTGCATACGTATGCAATGAAACGTTTGCTTCAAGTGCCAATCCATTCATCCAACACCGTTTTATATGGAGAAATGGGCAGATACCCTTTGTATATAACAACATTTTTGAAACGTATAAGTACTAGTTGAAAATCTTGAAACTACCACAGTCACGTTTGAGCAGACAGGCCTATGATATGATGCTTTTACAAATGGAGAGAGGTAAGGAAAACTGGGCTTATAAAGTAAAGAAAGTTCTTTCATAGCAGGGTTTTGGAATCGTATGGATGACCCAGGGAGTAGGAAATGAGCAACAGTTTATTGCAGAATTCAAAGATAGACTTATTTGTTCTTTTAAACAGAACTGGCATTCAGATATGGAATGTAAAGAAAAGTATCGATGGTTCTTCTCATTTAAAAACGTGTTTCATTCAGAAAAGTTTTTTAAATTCATAACAGATAAATGTCACAGAATAAATTATGCAAGATTCAGGTTAAAAACGTTAGGGTTCAATGCAAACAAAAGATGGTTTCAATGTGGAGCATCTACAGAAACATCTTGTCCTGATGTGGATATACAACTGAAGATGAAGAACACTTTCTATTTCACTGTACTCCGTACAACGAAGTGTGGGCAAAATGCTCGTTTTTCCAGCTAGACGTAGCCAAAAGACAAGATGTTGGTTTTGTGTTATCATCTGATGATGAACTTATCATTAAATCAGTGGCAAAATTTATTGCAGAAGCACAGAAAATTAGACAGATGAAGGACAGTCACAATCGTAATAATGTGTTTTAACAGATATATGAATGAATAATTCCGTTCATCACATGAAAAGGAAAAAAAGAGATGTAACATTATTTTCTTTTGTTTGAGTGGATGGTCGAGTTAGTCCACAATCTTACAATTTTGGTTGGTTGGTTGGTTGTTTTTTTCTAATATTATTACGGTACTAGTATGCACCATGATATCCAGGAACGGATCGTCTTTTATGTTTTGTAAGCTTTTGAATTGGTTTATACTGGATTTAACTGTAATATCTGCTCGTGATGAAAGAAGGAGGAAAAGGTTATTGTCCTGTTACCCCCCTTGTCAAAAGGCCTTTTTGTTTGGGTAATGACAATAAAATATCAAAGTGTCAAAGTGTCAAGTCTCTCTCTCTCTCTCTCTCTCTCTCTCCTCTCTCTCTCTCTCTCTCTCTCTCTCTCTCTCTGTATGTACATCCGAGTGCATACTAAAATTGTAATACTTGTATAAATTGCCTGACTGCCTTACTGTCAGATTCTTCTGTTCTGTTTTATCTTCTTTCCTTTTGTTTAGATTTCATTTGAGATTTTCTACAATCTTTCCGTCACAACACTTGGCATTTTTCTTTCTCCTATTCCTATCAACGTTGACAAATGCAATTCCGCCGATGTGTTTATTGTTTAAATGTTTTGGTCACTAAGCACACCAAACGCTATTGCTGGTTGCTGCTCCAGTTCAATAAATTGCTTATGTACATATCATTGATCAATAAAAAAAATGCTTAAAAAACCTGGACACTTCTTGGCTTGCAGCTGATTGGGCACCTATTTGCCACACAGCTGTTAATTCTATATTTCGATAGCTTTTATTCATTACTAATGTACTGCCTTCTTTCTTTCTTTTTTCATTTTTTTTCTTCTCATTCTCTTTTCCGTCACAGAAGCAAGCAGGCTGAAGGTGTCACTTTACCAAACATTAATAAACCCAGACGTACCTAATTATTAAAGTTCACATGAGAAAATTCACCGGTAATCGCACATACAGACATGTATGCCAAATGAGAGTTAATAAAGAAAAAGAAGGCGGGGAAAACAGGTGAATGGAGGCCCCGACCGAAAAAAATGAATAAATGAAAAGAGACAAGAAAAGAAAGGGGAAAGATTTGAAAACAGAAGAAATGTGGGGAAACAATTGGAGGCTGGAGGACCACCAAAGACCCCAGAGCAAAGTCTAAACTGTTGAGAGATGACAGTTTGTCAAACGAAGATGACTTTTCAGTTCTCTGTGTGCAATTGCAGCAGCAGCAAAGTCGCTGAAATGTACTTAGTCTTCAGGCATTGACAACATATGTTCACATTCATGACACCTGGCAGAGAGGCAGAACCTGGTATTCTCATAGCAACCAGCAACAATATATTGCACACAGGCGGTTTGGTAATGACATGAATTAAATGAATAATTGATTCATTCTCAAGAAAGGAAATGTCCAACAATACCAGAACTGTGACTCAATCGGTCTGATCTGCTGCGCCAGTAAAGTTAAGCCCAAAATCATTCTGTACAGATCACAGGCTTAAGCAGACGCCATTATTTCAGAAGAACTGTAGGGATTCCGCTAAGGCAGGACTGCAGAAGAACAGAGCGCGCTTCAAGTAGACGTTTGACAGAGCCTGAAAGGAGGCAGCTTAAGCCAAAATGAGGACATTGTACTTTTACAGAAGCTTATAAACACTATCCAGCATTTATATTCTATAGCAACTGCTCTGGTATTTATGTACAGTGTTAATGGAGGGCGCTTTCATACTTCCATAGGAGTTCTTCAGAGCTGCATTTTACCTTTCACACTTTTCCACATATTTCTTGAAGGCACCATGACACATTTACAGATTATGTCAGAGTATGACATAGTAGGGTTGAGAAAAACGTGGTCTGGGAGACAGAAGTAACAGCAAGGTCATAGGGTAAAAGACAAGCTGAAAAAGAAAGACTGAGTTTTAAACCCAGAGGTGGGTGAAAGAGACAAAGAAGAAGATTTCTACGTCGAGTTCCTAGAGACGACCATAAAGACCCAGTCCTGAAACCTGTGGCCAGTCAACCAAGGGCATCCCCATCATCCAGTGCTGAAGACAACTTTAAGTGACTTGTTCGAGAACTGTGGTGTAGTGCGAAAGTGTGTGTGTGTGTGTGTGTGGAAACCTGGCCAGGTAAGAAGCCATTTTATTATAACCAGGATTAGGAAGTATTGATCTTTTATGTGTTGATTATTCCATTTTGTGTAATTGGATTTTTCATGTGTAATTATAAGAAGCACAGAAACTGTATTTTGTGTTCTCAGTCGTGTTAGGAGAGAAGCGAATGCGTCATATCCCATTCCCAGAGAGAGGTGAATGGTTGGTGGGTGCATGAGTGCGCACATGAGTGTATAACTGCAGAGATAACCTTGGTGTGTTAAGCCCGACTAATACATCAACTTAGTTCACCTAAGCAATACCATCACGATTTCCCTTGTCCTGGACAAAGTGGCGAGCCTGCCAGGATTGCATGGCCCAAATTAGTCTCAGTAGGGAAACAAAGAGAGTGCTAGAGTAGTACTGGGGCAAACTGTCCACTAAAGGCAATTATTATTAGCTCTTCCTAATTATTTCCTTAAGTTCTTTGAGTGTTGAGTATTGCTTTGTGTGTAGGGTGGTTGTATTAATCAAAGGTCGTTCAGAGATATGAAGAATGAGGTTCTAGTCTTAACTCTCACATAAGCTGTTGTTTAAGATTAAGGCTCTTTTGTGTTAGGGACACTACCACTGGTAGGTGTTCTCATTATGTTGAATAGATAAACTGTTTACTGATTTTTTTCTGGGTCCATAAGCGTAACTGTTTTAGTGGTCCTAAAACGTTAAGAAATAATGGCTGAAGAAAGTTTTACCCTCATTGAGAAACTGATGAGTTTCGAAGAGAAACTAGGATATACAGAAGATGAACTGCATAAGTTCATAGAAATGCAGCAAAAGACAGAGAGAGATGAAAGGGCTGAAAGGAGGAAATTTGAAAAGAAACAGTTAGCAGCTGTCAAAAGATATCTACAGGCAGAAACGACTGCATCAAAGGCTAAAGCAGATGCAGAGTGTATAGCTGCCAATGCAAGAACAGATGCAGAGAGTGCAGCTGCCAAAGCGAGATCAGATGCAGAGGCTGAAAGACTTAGGCTTGAAACTGCTGCGTCGAAGGCTAAAGCAGAGGCAGACAGTGCAGCTGTTAGGGCAAGAGCAGATGCAGAGAGGGCAAGGTCAGAAGTTGAATCAGAGATTCTAGCCAAACAAATTGAGTTAGAAAGAATAAAATCTGAAAATCGTCGTGAAATAGACACCAGTTCTGAGTCAGTGGGATGCAGAATAAGCTCCACACCTGGACCTAAACTCCAACTTTTCAGAGAAGAAACTGATTCAATCAATGCCTATACCAGTCGTTTTGAATCGTTTGCCGAACACAAGAGCTGGCCCAAAGATGACTGTGCAATAAACCTGTCTCCCTTGTTGACAGGTCGTGCGTTACACACTGTCTCCACCTTACCCAAAGCTGATCAGAGGGATTTTGACAAGGTAAAACAAGCAGTACTAAAGGCATATGATTTAACTGATGAAGGTTTTAGGCGTAAGTTTGGCAAGGCGAAAATCGAACAGAGTGAGACGTACACACAATTTGGGGTGAGTCTAGATCACTATTGTAACAAGTGGGTAGAGCTTAGCAGAGTGGACTGTGATTTCCAAGGTCTCAAGACACTGGTGATGAAGGAACAGACACTCACAACACACATCAAGGAAAGGAATACAACAACAATAGGCAAAATACTGGAGGTGGCAGAGACTTACTGTGAAGCGAGGTGTGACTTGCCACAAAGCGAGAACCCGGAGGCAAATCAGGAACACCACAGGTCTGAACACTCTTCACTCAATAGGTCAGTAGCACACACCCGTAAGCCGATGGTGTCACGTGAGCAAACAAGGGCGAAGGCCCATGTGGATAGGGCTGTGGATAAACGTTCCTGCTTCTTGTACAATTAGACAGGCCACTTGGCAAGAGACTGCCAATTTAGGCTCCAGAAAGCTGCAGCAATGAGGGTCAGGCCAAGAGAGAGGCAGGTAGAAAAGGAAGAGAAAGATGCCAGTGTTATTTTGTCTGGACTGTGTTGTGCGTTCACAGATTCAGGTGATAACATGGATGTGCACAAAGGCAGAGTAGGGGAAAATGTGGTTAGTTTCATTAGAGACTCTGGGTGCAGAGGTGCAATGGTGAAAGAATTCCTGGTTAAGAAGGGGGTAATTCACAGGCAAAACACAGAAGTGTAAGCAAATTGATGGAACAGTATCAGAATTTGAAACAGCTAGACTGTTCATTGATACACTATTTTATAGTGGTATTGTACATGCGTTGGCTGTCCCAAAGCCATCGTATGAGGTGGTAGTCGGGATCATCCCAGAGGCACATGATTACCAAGACCCCAACCCTGATTTCTGTGTTGAATCAGAGAAAAGCAATCACATGGGGAAAAGGCCCCAGGCAGTCACACACTCCAGAAGGCAACGCGCACACAGTAGGATTCGCCCAAGACAGTTTGGGGCAGAACAAAAGGGTGATTACTCTCTTAGAAAACTGTTTGATTTTGCTCATAGAGGACAGAAGAAAAGTGTTAAGGAGGGCACCATTGGTTTTTAGTTAGAGAATGGGGTATTGTACCGAACTTTCACTCAATCGAGTTCCAGGAAGACAAAAGGACAGATCGTTGTGCCTCCGAAACGCAGGAAGGCGGTGATGTCCTAAAGACATGTGACGTCAGCCTCGGGCCATCTCGGTAAGAAGGCTACACAGAAGACAGTGACGCGAGAGTACTACTGGCCCAGTATCCTAGGTGATATCTGGCGTTTCTGTAGACATTGCAAAACATGTTGCGGCGTACGGCAAGGTACGGAGGGTGCGATCAGACCAGTCTCACCAAAAGGGGGCCATAGGCCAAATTAAAATGGTCGGGCGAATTAGCGAGTAGTGTGCGCGTGTGTCTCTTGCTGTATCGTGTAAGCATGGTTGTAAACATAGCTGGTGGCTGGTAAAAAGGAAAAGGGAGAGAATATCCGTAGAAACAAGTTTATCTATATACAGCCACACTACTGAGAGCTGGTAGAGATTTCAATTTTGCGTTGATGTCCATTTGGTTTTTCAGAGCGTGTATGTTCATTTTCCTATATTTGTGTTTATAAGAAACATTTTCGTGCTCTTTTCTGTGCAAGTTGGCTAATGAGAGATCTAGGTTAAGAGAGAGAGAGAGAGAGAGAGAGAGAGAGAGAGAGAGAGAGAGAGAGAGAGAGAGAGAGAGAGAGAGAGAGAGAGCACTTACACAAAGGTAACAGGTATCGTGTCTGTCACAGGCGGCACGGAAATGCTCTTCGCATGGTATCCCCGGAAAAGGAACACTGCAACCGTTGCTATTGATCTTGCATAACTCAGCCGTACTGGAATCCTGAGCCGCAATCCGTGGTAGTGCCAGAGCTGCCAGGATCCACAAGGCCGATTCCAGCACCTTCATTATGTTCCTGTACAGAATGACAGGCAATCATAGTTGATGTTTGATGAAACAGGCCCCTTAGATGGCATTAATCGTCCATGTCCTCCCATGAAACAGGCCCCTTAGATGGCATTAATCGTCCATGTCCTCCCATGATTTCCTATGGCACGTTTCAGCAGCCCAACCTGTTTTCTATGCACGTTTCGTTTGTTCAAACTCTCCCAGTAGACGCTATTGTAAACACACCTGTTCCCCAGAGAAAAAACACAACAAAAACGGGCATTCCATTGGACTAACAGGTGCTAACTGTTGTGATTTCAACATTTCCGCTCAATGGCGATTTTTTTTCAGGCTGATAGTCACTCGATGTATTTTCCAATGCAAAAAAAAATCTCATATGAGTCGGACCAATCATCACTAATTAGATGCTTACTTCACCAATATACGCCACTCTGTGAAACAGTAGAATCATGCTCAGCTACCATCACCTGTTATAATCACTATTATAATCACCTGTGTTATTGTAATCAACTCATCAATCAGGAAGAGTGGTGTCTGGAATGAACTTATCGGTGTTTCTTCCTTCACTTCCACTTGTTCAGCGCAATGGCTGGCTGAGGGCAAGGAGCCCCGGCGAGACATTCTGATGCTACAGCTTCACCCAGCTTCAAGAAAGATGAACCGAAATCTTTGCAGGTTCACTCTCAGCAATACTCGCGAGTTCAATTCTCGGCCAGTGCAACAGGCGCCAGGTGCACTGCCTGCCAAAATGTCCCATGGAGAAAATCATGATTTGTTGCTATATTTTCTGTTAGAGGCTTTCTAAGTTTTCTTTGTTTGTGTGGCTATCTGGAATACACCGACGTCATTAATATGGTAAAATGGAGACCTTTAGGGCGTACATGGCAAAGAACTGTACTGACAACAAGTACTTTGTACAGACAAATGTCCAGTTTACGTTCGAAATTAGTGAAGTAGAGTGACACCTATGGCGCACACACACACACACACACACACACACACACACACACACACACACACACACACACACACACACACACACACACACACACACGCACGCAAACAGAGGTAGATAGATGTATGTATACATGCATATATATATATATATATATATATATATGTGTGTGTGTGTGTGTGTGTACATGTATATATATATATATATATATATATATATATAATATATATATATATATATATATATATATATATATATGCATACATACGAGAGAGAGAGAGAGAGAGAGAGAGAGAGAGAGAGAGAGAGAGAGAGAGAGAGAGAGAGGAGAGAGAGAGAGAGAGAGAGAGAGAAAGAGAGAGAGAGAGAGAGAATTTATCAGCAGCTACTTTGGCAGAGAAAGAGAAAGAACCTCTCCAATGAGCGCTCTGTGTGTTTATTGCTCCATCACAGTGCACGTCAAAGGACCGGTAAGCCACAGCTGTATCGTTCTGATTAAGCTCACAAGCGTCAAGATTGAATCCGTGTTCCCTGCTGCCTTTTAGTCGTTTCTCGGGAAAGGTCCAGTGACGGCGAGGAAAGTCCTGTTGACAGCGGGAAAAATTGTGACCCGGGATTCTCATCAGAGTGCGCATAAGACCTCATGGCGAAAGCTTGGCTGTGTCTGAAGTTATACTGTCTTCGTCTGTGAGATGAACGGCAACGAGTGAGGCTGCGGGATGCACATGGCAGTTGCTTGACCATGGCGTTTTTCGCCAGTGGGCTGTGCGATCGTGAAATATGGTATGGTACACCCATGGGAACACTCTCGTTGAGATTCTGTCGTGTCACATCCAGTGGTGCTAGACAATGGAATCTGGCGTCTTAATGGAATGCCCTGTGCGTGCCTGTACTCTTTGTGAATAGCGCAGGCTTCCAAGGGTGGTGCAGGGTTGCTCCTAGCTGTTCTTTTTCAGTAGTTGAAGACAGTACTTCTCTGGCCCAACCCACACCTTCAGTTGTTTCTTTTGTTGTTTTATTATTTTCTAACTGCTGGCGAGAAATATTTCTGCATGAGAATGATGTTGTTGTTGTTGATGATGATGATGATGATGA